>OZ010714.1:19593634-20033367 GCA_963932345.1 Ophion ventricosus
GTTCTTCGTATAACCGATATAAATTGTATAATAAAAAAATAAGATAAATCAACTCTAAAATAATAGTCTTCACAAGCAACGTTCAAAAAGCTAAATGAAAAATGTGCAAAAAATACCGATGGCTCCGTGCTTCTCTTTCTTTTTCAAACACAAACATTCAACGATCATTGGTCTAATAAATATTAAACAAATATATCGGGATGTGTAGCACGGCAATAAAACACGTAGCGCATATATATATATATATATATGAGATTTCAGAAAACCAACAACGTGATTACTGCGGATCTACAAACTAAAAGAGTGTAAGCGTGCCCCACATCCGTTTTTACCACATAAACCTGATCACAAGAGTGACGAAAACTTGTACAGAATGGTAAAGCCTGAAAAGCGTTTTTCCTTGTCATGTAAATCATATAAACGAAGTTATGCGAGTGATTCGAGTACTTTTCTGTTTCACGAGCTTGTGAAGAAGCACACACTCAACGATTTTTTTTTCGGACAGCTTGTATATAACGTTGATGGAAGATAGGTCGTTTTTCCGGAAGTAACACTGAGATTTAAATATTGAACTTCCCCATAAATAATGTACACAGAGAAAAAAATTACTTGGATCAACGAAATTGTTCATCCAGCGGTGGCCAACATAATATTGAGATGACACACAAAAATATTTGATTATTCGGAGCATTTCTTGGTTTGATGGAATAAATAATTCTGAACATAACCTAACTTTCCATTTTTCAATAAATATTTCGTTGTCATCCCTCAATGATGGATTTTGTCGGCTTAAGTAATTTTTTCTTCAGTGTAGTAGGCAAAAAAAAACGCGAGAACGAGGGTCAATTTCATTATTTTACTTATATTAATCGTATACAAAGAAATCTCTTTTTTTTACAAGATTTTCGAGTTTTGGACGTTATTTTTATGACTCTGAATACGGGCACCCAATTCGGCGTGAGCTTTTCGGAAAATTTTCACAGATATGGGAGTAAGAAAATATTCAAAGTTTTCTCAACATTGCAAAAGAAACGCACTTTGTATCACTCGCATAACTAAAGCCATATATATGTATTGTAATTTGCCGGAGGGAAATTATCATTGCGATTTTTTTTTCTTAAAAAAAAAAATGTGTATTGCCACTGTGTATCGCAATCACCCGACAACAAATTCAACTATCGTTATTTCTCCGACGTGTACGCGCGTATGAGTGTACCCGTGTGTCTATATTTAGCCGACGAAGCCCATTTCAAATAATCGAGTGGAACCTGCGTAGCATTAACTATTTGAAAATAGGGAAAAGGAAAACATATATATTGTGGTTGAGAAATTTCATGCCTACTCGGTGGACAATGGCGTGAATATATATATTCCATTTTTTTTTCTTCAATAATCGCAAAGTCTGACGGTGATTTTTTGATTTTGAAACAAAAACGGAAAGCCAAATTAGCGAATAAATCTAACGACAGCAAGCAGCAGTAAAATATGAGAAAATAGTTACGAAAGTTTTGTTTTTACGCGGGCGCAGATAAAGTAGAAGCAGGTAGAAGTAGTAATAGTATATGTGACGTAGAACTATAGATTTATAGCACACACGCGCACCCATATATATAGATATATATATATATGGATAAACTTCCGAAAAGCAGAAACCGAATTCTGATCTCAATTTTGGCATACACCTTTATTTTATATGTTATAAGACTTGCCTTAAAAGGATTTTTGGAGACTTGGAATATATTCTGAGTAATCGAAATTTTGAAAGTTGTTACTTCAGCCTGCTGAATATATCTATCTTCATTTGAAATACGCTCCTACGATATTTATAACTAACAGGCTCAGTTCTAGCTATACCTATATATGTTATAGCGCTCTCCGTTTTGTGCGAATGGTGGAGTGGTGTGGAACACTGGTGTGGGCGCAGAGTAACCTCGGATGTGCCTGTGGAATCGTGGGATACATCAAACACTGCACTTCCAAGAAAAAAAAAAATAATTTAAATAGGATCTATTTAAAACAAATAGGTATTTTTCTTGTCTCGCAGCCTACTACGAACCTGTTTGTTTCAAATATTTTTTTTTATTTGTTCAAGTTATTCTTTTCAAATATTAAATCTATGCAAATTAAATAAATAAAGATTAGATTCAAATTAAATAATTAAAGATAAAATACAATATATAGCATGAATACGAGAAAGGAATATAGGTTCAAGACATAAACGTGCGGTGAAAAAAAGTTAAATTATTTATCTTTTTTTTCACTAACAAGGCTGTTATTTGGAAGAAAAAAGAAAGGTATCATCATGCCGTTTATTAACACATATTTGTCTATAGAAAGACTAACCATTTTCCTCAACTGCAGAATGTTACAACAGTCTTCTAATGAAAACAAAGTCATGAGATTTTTGAGACACTGAACCCTGTACCATTTTACCGCCTGTCTCTTTTGTCTTATACTACCAGATGAAACCAAATCACACATTTATTATGAGTAAGTAAAATATTTAGTTTTTAAACAATATTAAATAAATCTTGATTTGAATAAATAAATATATTTAAAATAAATATTTTTAATAATGGAATGCAATAGGAAAAATTTGATTACACGAAAAATCTAGTTAATTTAAATATTAAAAAAAATCAAATAGACGCATCTGGCTAATACCAAAAGAATTTTTCTGTCAGTGTGGTGTGAGCGCCTTGGATGTGCGTGTGAAATGATGTGGTGCGTGAAACACTAGTATGGGCGCGGGTCATCTTGGATGTCCGTATGAAATGGTGGGGTGCGTGAAACACTGGTATAGGCGCGGGTCACTTCGGACGTGCGTGTGACATAGTGGGGTGTGTGGAACACTGGTATAGGCGCGGGTCACTTCGGACGTGCGTGTGAAATAGTGGGGTGTGTGGAACTCTTCCACCGCCCAAACTCGACGAAGATCCACACAAAGCGGAGAGCGCGATAACATATATAGGTATAGTCAGAGCTGAGCCCGTCATCTATAGATATAGTAGGCGCGCGGTATAAAAATAAATTTCAAAAATCGATATCTCGAAAACTATGGCGCCCCGGCAAAAATCCTTTTCAGGGAAGTCTTATAGCATTAAAATGAAGTTGTATGCCAAATTGCAAATCGAAATTTGGTCTCCACTTTTCGGAAGTACACCCATATATATATACACACCCACACACATACACACACTTGTGTGTCAGCATGTGTGTGTGTGTGTGTGTGTGTACACGCGCACGTATGCGTGTGTGTGTGTGTGTGTTCGTGTATGTGAGTGTGTGTAAATAAACATTAATGTATAATCGCGCGCGCATATCACGTAATCGATAGCCACACGGGTAGAGAATTCTTAAGGACCTGCTTCTGCGCCATCGATTGCATCTGCTGGAACATGATCCTCTCCTCCTCTTTGCCTGCAACAATTACAAAGTGTCCAGGAGCTCGCGCGATTCCAATGTTACGTTTTTCATTTAATTTTTATTTTTTTTTACAGCTTGTGAATATGCTCGTGTACAACAAAAACGAACGATGACTTTTTAATCCAGGGTAATTCATAATGGCATTTCGAATTACACTGGAAATATTTCGAAAATATGACACATTCGTCGATTCTTTTGTTCAAAATTGAGAGCTCTTATTTTTTCGACGATTAATTTGTTGCGCTACTTGCTAGATTGATCTGATGAGAATTGGCAAAAATGATTTTTGGGACTGTTGCTGGATGGATAATTGATCATGCAGCGGTTCATGCACCGCCTTTCTAGATGTACGCGGCCTTAATTGTCTCATTGGAAAAATGGAAGAGCCGACGCTTTATACACTTTAACCAGAAATGTATACTTTTATGTTCAATGCGGACGCGGTTAGAGTCACTCGGATATACGTAATGTAGAAAGAGGCTGAAAACTTTATATATGCTTTTTTGTTTATGCTAAAAACATCGACCCACTCTTGTCAAGGTGTAAAAAACGAATATATATGCATATAACCAGTTTTTGCACACAATAATTTCACTTATTATGCAATTAAAAGCTATTGCTATAGAAAATGGTATCAAAGGTGAGGCTAACAAGAAAACAAAAAGTATTATAAGTCGTCGCTTACCCATGCCCTTGTTCTGAAGCATTTCCAGGAGCTTTTTGATGCTCTCGTCACGGGCCTGCAGCGTTTGCTTTTGAGTCTCTATTCTCAGCTCTAACTCCTGCAATTTAAAAAAAGAAAAATATTTAATCCCTCTTTAAATATGTATATTGATATTCGTCCAGAGGACAATTATTCACGCTCCCAATATAACGGAGACTTCCGGACCGGAAGGAGATCGTCAGAGTCTGGAACCTGATCACGGACGACGTCACATCGGTGTACGTACCAGAACGAATTTATGACGCCCCTTTGACAAGATAAACGCAATTAAGCTTTGTGAAAGCAGAAAGGGGACACTTTCCGTCTCCATCTCTCCGTCTCCATCTCTCCGTCTCCATCTCTCCGTCTCCATCTCTCCGTCTCTCTCTCTCTCTCTCTCTCTCTCTCTCTCTCTCTCTCTCTCTCTCTCTCTCTCTCTCTCTCTCTCTCTCTCTCTCTCTCTCTCTCTCTCTGGCTTGCAGCATTAGCTCAAAGTTCAACATTATCCCACCAATTAGATTAATTAATAACTCAGCATTTTTTTTGTTTCTATAACACCAAGAGTTTCCGATTGTAAAACTAAAAATTTCGTGGCGTACCGAACGCGATATCAAGAAGAATGATCAAGACGAAATTACTCTACTCATTTTTATTTACATTTTAACTATCCTGATGGTTAATTATCTTTAAATAATACCTTGAATATCAGTGCTAATAAAACTGAAGTGGAATTTAATTTTTCAAATGATTTATTTTGAAAAAGAATTAAATTAAGTGTGTAAATAGAAAAAATGTAACGAACAAGATGATGAGCTTAACGAGTTACACCACCTCGGCGCTCGGAAAAATAGGTATAAAAATTGCAAAATGTTTTTATGCGACTATTAAATATATAAATCATTTTTATTTTTAACAAATTCAAAAAGAAATTTAATCGCGAAGATATGAGTCATCTAGTAAGACCCTCTTTAAACTGGTGGACAAAATATCTCAAGATCTACTCAACCAATTTTCATAAACGTAATACCACATAGTTTTTATAATATGATCTGGGATGTAGCAGAGAATTTTCGCATTGGATACGGCGTTCTTTTTTTTTAAATTAATTTTGAAAACTCAAAACTTCGGTAAAAATCAGCGGTTTTTCCAACCCGCGGTCATTTCTATTAAAAAATTTGTTCAATTTTCTCCATATACTACACTTTAGCTATAACTTCTCTTCACAAGAAAAACTTTCATTTTTTATCTTTCAGACCATGCCTGACAGAGGAAAAAATTCCACCATCGACAAGAATTTTCAAAAGGAAGTCCTACTAAACGATTTATATCTCGAACCATTACATTTTTTTTTTATTATTTTTTTTCAAATTTGTTCATAAATCTATAATGTATTTGTGAAAAATAAAAATAATTGTATATATTTAATAGTCGCGTTAAAAAAATACATTTTTTGTCCCTATTTTTCTGAGTGCCATGGTGGTGACGCCCTAAAATTATGCATTCAATAGAAAAACTAATTCAATAAAATGTAGATTAAATTAGGAAGTGAATTTTTAAAATCATTTAATTAATAGAAAAAATGGACTCCCAGAATTTCTTTCAACTCATTAGGTTTGCAGGTTTCACTTGCGTTTATATTACCGGAAGTCATCGAGCACTCTGCATAGTCATTCGGATATGAGAATGTACTGCGACGTCGGATAATGAGAAGTACCGGTCGAAGGGTTAGTAGAAAGTGGCTGAGCACATATAATCTGGCATTTGGCCAAAGGGGACCAGTTGCTTCACGTACGTCACGCTTGTTGACCTCTCTCTCTCTTTCTCTCTCTCTCTCTCTCTCTCTCTCTCTCTCTCTCTCTCTCTCTCCCTCTCTCTCTCTCTCTCTCTCTCTCTCTCTCTCTCTCTCTCTCTCTCTCTCTCTCTCTCTCTCTCTCTGGCTTAGCAATCGTAATGGCAATATCTCATATACCCGAACCAACATCTTGTGTTTTCACAACGACGGGGTAAAGGCGAACGAAGATCAAGATTTTCAGTTCACAGTAGCGCTATCACATATGCAACGTGTTGAAATAAATAAATAAAAATATACAATTAGTGCGAGAAAATCAACGAGGATACACCGGAGAAATGGTCGTTTTTTTGTTTTTCCGTAAATAAATTTGTTTCCCGCTTTAAGGGGGGAAAGCCCTTTACAATGTTCAAAAAATTGATTTTTAACATTGAAAATGCTTTTAAAGATGTATATAGGGTGACTGATTTAGCAAGATGTCGCACGAAAGTAACGCTACCCCCACTCGATTTCCGCTGTGTTGTAGAAGGGTGGGGGAGCTGCGACATGATAAATGCCTGTGATTTGTTGAAAAATGCTGTATTACATGTAGAGTCATTTGTGGTTACAAGTTTCAAGTTTCAATTTTCGTGTGTACATTACAATATTGGTGGGTTTGAGTTGGGGTTTGTTTTTGTGTTTGGGTTTAAGTTTGAGTTTAAGTTTGGGTTTAAGTTTGGGTTTAAGTTTGTTTGGGCTTATTTGGGTTAAAGTTTGTTCGGGTTTAAGTTTGTTTGTGTTTAAGTTTATTTGTTTGGGTTTTTGCATGTTTGTTTGTTTGTTCGTTTGAGTTTGATGGATGGATGGATGAATAGTGAAAGAGTGAGAATGCGAATAGTGAGACCGCGAGAGAGAATTTGAGAAGAGAGTGACAGAGTGACAGAGTAAGTGAGAGAGTGAGAGAGTTAGAGCGAGAGGGAGAGAGCAATCCATATTATTTGCATGAACCTTTTTTTTATCACCCGAAAAGTCTGATTACATTTTCAATGCCATGAAATAGTTGCCCTTTGTGTAATATCTGTAGATTTTTCTATCACACATTTCGAAAGTATAATATATTGAGAGTATACTGAAAAATCGAAATATGAAATATTTACGAAGTTATAGTTGAGAGCGCGCCGGGACCGCTTGCTGTGAACTAGGGAGTCTTTAAACGCGATTATCTCGAAACTGCATTTTCAAAAACTGCTCATGCTGTAGCTCAAAAAATTATTGATCGGCCTGGCTGAAATTTTGGGAGGTTTCTCACTATAACTTTATCGGAAGGATATACCTAAAGTTTTAAAGTAATCGCGTAAATAAATTACTTTCTTGGGGTAAAAATTGTCGAGAAAATGGTCAAAAATATGAAAATTTGATTACAAAACCCTACTTAATTTTTAATTTTTATACTTTTTAAATATTTTTATAAGTATATCCTTCCCCTATACATATCAATAATCGACAAATATTTCCGATTTCTATTTCAGATCAATAGAAAAAATCAGACAAATAGAGCACTTTTTGATATCAGGCAAAAGACACCTGAAGGAATACCTTATAGTGACGCCATTTTGTTTTGTTGAAAAAAAATCAACACTTGAAAGTTGTAATAAGATAGTGTCAAAATATTAAAAAGATGCGATTATTTTATCACCTTTGCAAAAATCCTGAAAAATGACTCATTTTCAGGCGTCTAAAGGATCCCCCCCCCCCCTTAACTTTCTCTCCGTCACCGTCTGACTCTCCCTCCAACAATATAAATAAAGGAGTAACCAGTGCCAGCCAGGAAGAGAAGAGTTGGCCAAAGCAAAGTGGCGGCGTCGTTAAGTCCGATGAACCGACCGACCGACTTTTCATTTCTTCTCTCTCTCTCTCTCTCTCTCTCTCTCTCTCTCTCTCTCTTTCTCTTCCTATCTTTTTCTCTTTCTCTGTCTCTTGCTTTCTCTATCTCTCCTGGTCTCTCTCGCTACAATGCCTCTTCCATCTCCCTCAGCAGTAATGCAAGTACGCGAAGGTAAAACTTCCCGGTCACCGCAGAAATAGTAGTAGAGAGGAAGAGAGAACGCGAGTGGAAGAAGGAAGAAACACTCCACATTTTCTGTTGCCAAAAATCTGCCCTCCGAGAAGTAATATCCATATATTGGTGTCTGGCTTGAGGAATCGGACACGCGACAAGGCTCCAAGTGCAGTTCTTTCACCTCGCGCGAAACCTTTTCAACCACGTGATGAGTACGTGACCAAAAAAGAAAACAATTATTTGACTACTGTTCAACAAAAGTGTACCAAAGCACGTAGTGCTTAAGAGGAGCATTTTGTCAGATGGCGAGACTCTTTCGAACATGCTTGACACGAAGCTTCCGTTTTCAATCACTTGACTCTCTCATTTCGTAACTGGATTCCATGTGGAGTGTACGTTGCGGAGATTTCAGGATTATGTATTGTCTCAATGAGTGTGAAATATGCATATATCCAAAGTCCATATATCCAAAATCTGTCAAGTGCTGTGTCTAAAACACGCATTCAGTTTAATAATCCGCAATCATAATACTTTAATGGTAGGGGAGAGTGGGACACAATGTGTCACGGGCCACTGTGAGCCACATGCGGTTTCCCGGGCTCCCGTAAATTCCAAAATTGTATCTGTTGGGCCGTGATTTATATTAAGTTTCGGCTGGCCTAAAAGAAAGCCAATAGTTGCTCACAAAGAATTATTAAAAATACAAAATTAATTTGAGCCTCGAACAAAAAAATTTCGCTTGCCGGGAAAACGTCAAAGATTGTGGGGGAATTGTGTGGGGAACAATGTGTCATCGAGTTGTTGAGCACAATGAGTTGACTCCCAATGTTATTGGCAAATAATACCCGTTGTGAAATTATCGGTATGTATGAAAATTTGTTATCTATGTTAGGAAAATATTAAGAGTTTCAACCGGCTCGTTGTATCCTACGTTTCGCAGCACTTGACACCCCGTCAAGTTATGCACCCAAAGGTCTCTAAAATCTGTTATGACCTTTTTTTTCTAATCAGACTACTTTGGTAAGAGTAACAATTCCTTGGAAAAAAAAGTAACACACCATGCCCCACCTTCCTCTACAAGCACGGTGAAGTGGCGAGGGCGCTTGATGATCGAAATTTCATTAACGAGGCTTCGAACAACATTTGAAAAAGTTATTTATTCTTTTAGGCCCGGGGTTTCGAACCTAGGGGTAATGACCCCCGCGGGGGTAAAACAACTATTCGGCAGGCATAATAAGGCTCCCATGTACAAATGCCGATACTCAGCCGTTAGTGGACAATTCCCTGAGACTTGGTCCAGTAGTGGAT
This sequence comes from Ophion ventricosus, assembly GCA_963932345.1. Taxonomy (NCBI): domain Eukaryota; kingdom Metazoa; phylum Arthropoda; class Insecta; order Hymenoptera; family Ichneumonidae; genus Ophion; species Ophion ventricosus. The sequence goes on from OZ010714.1 coordinate 19,602,899, forward strand.
ACCAAGCTTCGGCATTCTAGACTGGCCCAAAAGTCAGTATGTCAATAATACGGAACAGACCCGTCGATGGGTCAACGCCAGAGCCAGCGCTGGCTCAACCGTTAGAGGATAATCGGCTGAGACTTGGCCGAGTAGTGGATACCAAGCTTCGGCATTCTAGTCTGGCCCAAACGTCAGCATGTCGATGGTACAGAACAGACCCGACGCTGGCTCAACGCCAGAGCCAGCGCTAGCTCGACCGTTTGTGGGCAATCGGCTGAGACTTGGCCCAGTAGTGGATACCAAGCTTCGGCATTCTAGACTGGCCCAAACGTCAGCATGTCGATGGTACAAAACAGACCCAACGCTGACTCAACGCCAGAGCCAGCGCTGGCTCAACCGTTTGTGGAGAATCGGCGGAGACTTGGCCCAGTAGTGGATACCAAGCTTCGATATTCTAAACTGGCCCAAACGTTAGCATGTCGATGATACAGAACAGACCCAACTGTTGTTTGAAGGCTCGAAGAACCAACGTTACTGAACCTGCACCAGCTAACGAGCCTCTGCAGTCCGGGCATAATTTGACTGTAGAGTCAGCTTCGGCTATATCATTACAGAAAACCTGCGTCAACAGTTGGTCGCGGCCCGGCTGCAAACTAAGACAGTTTTCGAACTTGATTGTCGAGTAAATAAAAAGTATCGTAAAAGTTATTTTTACTGCCTAAATAGACAAAAAGAATTCAGTAGTAAAAAAGAATTCATTTTCATTGGATTGCAACGGTGTAAACTTCAACGTTCGCCAACTTATGGAAATTTTTTTCAAAATAATAAGAGTAAGAAGCGAAAAAAAAGGAAATTTACACAAGTGTTAGGATGGCTGAATAGGTAGCGCGCTCAGCTCTAGAATTAAAAGACGTAGGTTCGAAACCCAGGTTAGGATAAAAACTTGAATGAGGCGGAACACGTTTTCATCCAATTATCATGTATGTAGTAATATAAATAAAGCATATGGAACCAAAAAATACTACCAGAATATTTTTATTCATAATTTGTTGACTTATTTATTTTTTCATTTTGGCTAGGCAGCCAAACATTTGGCTGCCAAGCTTCAGCCGCACGTTACATTTCCATGCCTGGCCCAGGCATTTTTGCCCAGCATTCGGCAATCAAGAAACTGAGCCAGCGCTGGGCCAATGACCAATTTCTACTTGGGCCAGTCGTGGTCCAGGTATCGTAGTCAACATTTGGCTGTCGAGCGTTAGCTGCGCGTCACATTTCCATACCTGGGCCCGGCATTTTTGCCGAGCATTGGCCAATCAAGTTCGAAACTGAGCCAGCGCTGGGTCGATAGTCAATTTCTACATGGGCCAGTCGTGGCCCTGGCATCGTAGCCAACCCTCGGCTGCCGAGCGTTCGCCGCGCATCACATTTCCATGGCTTGGCGAAGCATTTTTGCCGAGCCGCGGCCAATCAAGTTCGAAACTGAGCCGGCGCTGGGTCTATGGTCAGATTCTACATGGGCCAGTCGTGGTCCAGGCATCGTACCCAACCCTCGGCTGCCGAGCGTTCGCCGCGCGTCACATTTTCATGGCTGGGCGAAGCAGTTTTGCCGAGCCTCGGCCAATCAAGTTCGAAACTGAGCCGGCGCTGGGTCGATGGTCAATTTCTACATGGGCTGGTAAGGTTATTGTAAAAACGTACATTTTTATGCAATGTATTATGACTAATAAAGACTATTTGTATTTGCATATATTTTTTTTTCTCGATAACCTATTGAAAGGGGGGGGGGGGGGGTAAAATGAGTTTCCCTGATAGGTCATAGGGGTAACAAGATTGAAAAGGTTAGGGAACGCTGTTCTAGGCCTTTTATGGAGTTTCCATGAAGCCAACTTAATGATAACTTGGTTGTCCATATCTCCAAAATTTGTTGATGTAACTTAACCGAAATGATTTTGATCGAAAATTCCAATCAAATGATAATTTCTAGAATTTTGTCAGATTTCTTGTATCGACGGTTGAGAAGAAAAAGGGAGAAGACAGTGTACATCACTTGGAAGCTTGATATTTCGCATGCGGAGCTTACAAATGAAAAATAGTAAATGGAACCTTAAGGTAGTAGCCTCGCCAAAGCGTTTTTCTATAGATTTTTTTTTATTTTGAGGACTCATTCAGGATACTATTAAATGATTACCTGCAAAAATTTCAAAAGGATTCACCGTTCCGTTTTCGAGATATTGGCAATCAAAGACTTCACGCTTTTACACGTGTTCTTATGGGGAGCGGAAAATTTTATATTTCACGCAATAACTTCAAAACTTTACGACAGATTTTTTTATTTACAATTGACGAGGAACACATGACGAAGTGGGTAAAAAAAAACCATGAATTTTGACCATCTGGTTTCAGAGATATTGCGATTTAAATTAAACAATGTCTAGCAACGCTAGAGCCACGAAGCGACTGGAGCAGACTAGGAACTAGATTACAGTACTGTGTGCATTTTTTCTTCTTTTTCGAAGACGGCTAAACAGAATGATTTCGAATCTTCAGAGACAACGTCACACTTCTAGAGGAAGGAGCTATACCGGAAAAAATTGGGAGTACATTTCAATTGAGCTGATTCCAAATCAAAGAGAGACTTATCGACCTAACGATGATAAAAACACGCAATTTTGACAACCGAACCATAGCACTCCTTAAAACAGTAGCGAAAAGTTTCGAAATCTATCTTGCCGATTGGGTTTGAAATTTTATTGTTACTGATTATGTCAGTAAAACAACGATTACACCTATTGTTGTTTTCCCAATTCTACTTTTACGTTTTACTCGTTCGTTGTTTTATCGATAATAATTATACACTGACAATGAGAGAAATGTTTTGTATTTTCAACCATGGTTTATATTTCCCTGACGGGACAATAATATTTTAGAGTAATGGTTAGTGCCCAAAATGTAGTACTGCTGATTGATGTTATAGAAGTCGCGTGAATTATGCACACATGTTAATCGCAACGAACGATCTTACAGATATACGTTGATTGTTTAATGCTACATAGTATAGTAGGTTTTCATAAAATGGATATTTTCTTACACTAAAAAAAAATAACTTCTCCAAGATCCTAATAGTGAACAGGACTAAAATATATATACATTGATAAAAGTGTTGCTTGTGATTTGCGACGATGTTTATAATGATTTATACCATATTGTATGATACGTTTCGTAATGCATAGATTTTTTTATAAATCCAAAATAAAAAGAAATACTCAATTGAGAGTTCTACCGCAATGGATTTTTATCATAATGCGTACCCTCTTCTTGACCTCTCGAAATGATTGCTTTCGAAGAAAACATTTTGCCTACAGATGGAATCGAACCTAAAACCTACCTACCAATATTCTGCCTTTAATACGCACGCTGCCACTATGCTATCGAATACCTATGTTATTTGAATCATAGATTTGGCATAACAGACAAAAGTAATTCCGGCTGTACTTCCGAATAACCTCCGATGGAAGTAAAATTTTGCACAGATCTTTTGATAATATATGTCACTGCTTAAGGGATCAGTATCAGTCTATTTGCGGAAATTTGCGATTTTCTAAAAATATTAGTTTCCTATACTACAGACCTGTAGAAATACGGTAGAGAACGTTATTTAGATCGGAGTGGCTGTTAAGAGGCTAAAAAAAGTGATACAATAGAAACGTTTCTGCGCGCTCAGCGCGCATCCGCCGTGTCGAGCGTCCATAGCTCGCAGAACAGTGATCCGAAACCAAAAATCCCAAGAAAGTGAAGCTTCTGAAGAAGCTGAAGGAATAATATATGGACCAGGCGTCGCTGATTGAAGGTAAGAGGCTTTTTTTACGTTTTATGTACATTTTTACAAAAGAAACTTTAAACGCGTTTTTTCTCAAAACAACGTTTTTCGACGTTGTTGACATGATTTTGGAAAAACTATTGCACCGATTAGGCTCAAATTTACAGGGATTATTCTATGCATGTATCTCTTCGATCCCTACTAACGGTATAAATATTCATCAATATTTAAACCTATTTTTAAACATCTTAAGTTGTAAAAACAGTCGAAAAATTCAAAAGTGCACTATTTTGTTTTCTTTTTATCGGGGGTGAAAGTTTTTAGTAGGGGTCATAACTACATCTCCACTTTATAAGAAAATACTCGACTTTTTGTTTTCAGATGCTCCAAAGTTAAGATTTCGTGTCGACAAGGTGAAAGCAGGGGTAACTTCAGGCAGCCAGATCACCAAAATCAAATTAAAAAAAAAAATGCTGTACTTTGAAACTTCTATTTTTTTATAATATATTTTATTATAAATAAAGAATTCTTGAAAATATGTGCAATTGATGGAGACTGATGCCTTAAATGGATTTTTGGTCCTTCGCAACAGTTTTCGAAATTTTGAATTTGGAAAATTGATAAATTAATGCGTGTATATATCTATATCGACCATGGCGTGCTACTGCTATCTCTACTTTATTAAAACGATTTGCAAATTATTTACGTTTTCGCTAAAAGCAAAGATTATCATAATTTTTTTCGCATAACCACTTTTCGTAACATCTTGGAACAAATTATACTCAACAAATGTTAATGTTAACCATATAAATAGTACAAACTCAAATTGAATAGTAGAAGTTTAACCGGAACAAAACTCAACGTACGGTATACAGTATTAGTATTCGTGTACCGATTTTGTAATATCACTGAATTAACCATATCTATATTGTCAAGACTTTTACAATAGTTAATAGTTATTTCGAAGATAATAAATAGTCAAACACGCCACTAGAATCGCATGTTTAGATATACTTTTTGCTTATAGTTGTGTTAACCATTATATGATTACGATGCCAATAAACTATAAGGAATTTTACTATCCCTTTTTTTACCATGGGCGTTTTTTTTGTAAATACAATGCACTTTTCTCTCAGTGTATAATCTATATAAACCGATATGACCGATATAAACGTTTTCATAAACGGAGCACTATTCCAAAGAATGGATGGTGTTGACATTTTTCAGCGTATATTCTTCGTCTGCATAAGAAGGTGCAGATACATCAAGAAATTGAAAAATCGTCAGTATCATCTTTGAATAGCCGAGACGTCATGAATCGACTGATATGCAGTTTGAAGATAGTGTGAAGGAAACAGATCTAACATATTTGTATAGAGAACGAGCGCTTCGAGGATCCGTGAAGCCATTTATGTCTGACCTAAAATGCTTTTACCACTGCTGGATCCTGGAACCAAGCGACCTGTGACCTGCGACCTCTCTCTCTCTCTCTCTCTCTCTCTCTCTCTCTCTCTCTCTCTCTCTCTCTCTCTTTCTCTCTGGCTTAATGCATTTTTGCTGGTAATATTCAGTATTATAATAGTTCCGGGTCAATGGATTTCTATTCCTTGGTTTTATACTCTCTATACCAATATCCTCTTTCAACTCTTTTTTCTTTGTACTTTTCTTTCTTGTTTACCATCGGTTTCATACACACGTTTATTTAATGCCAAGTGCGAATGTGAGCGGTACCGTATCGTTTTTATTATTTTCAACAATTTTTCCTCTTTTCAGGACGTCGTCTAATATTTTTGTTTGTTTTTTATTGTGGCTGCTTAAGGTTGTTATAAGGCCAGGTCAAACTGCTACCATCGAAGTGAATTTTTTTCTGGAAGTATTGGGATGTTGCATAAGTTCTCGCTGTTTTTCGTGAAAATTGATGCTTTATTTTAAAAAATTAGTAAAAAAACATGTCCCTGAAAGTATTGTTCATCGCTAGCCATTCCTTTTTCCCCACCTTCCTGGCACCATTTTTATTCCACGTCGGAAAAACGACACGTATTTTGAAACTATCCAAGAATCGACCGATTTTTGGCATCTTTATAATAACGGAATTGCAGTTCAGCCAGACCATGTGCCATCGATTGGCACAAATGATAATCAGAAGGGGCGATGTCTGGTGAATACGGCATATGGGACAGGACTTCCCATTTAAGAGTTTCCAAGTAGATTTTCACCGGTTTCGCAATATGTGGCCGAGCGTTGTCATGCTGCAAAATCACTTTGTCGTGTCTCTGCTCGTATAGCGGCCGTTTTTTTCTTCAATGCTCGGCTCAAACGCATCAATTGTAGTCGATAGCGATCTCCCGTGATGGATTCGTTCGGTTTGAGCAGCTCATAATAAACTACACCCAGCTGATCTGACCAAATGCAGAGCAGAAGCTTGGAACCATGGGTTTTCGGCTTTGCCGACGATGTTGATGCATGACCGGGCTTACCCCACGATTTTATACGCTTAGGATTATCGTGGTATCCATTTTTCATCGCCAGTCACAATACGATATAAAAAACTTTTTTTTTCAGCCGTTTAAGCAGCTGTTCATACGTGAAAAGGCGCCATTCGACGTCTCTCGGCTTCAACCCGTGCGGCACCCAATGTCCTTGCTTTTGAATAATTCCTAATGCTTTCAAATGTTTCGAAACTGTTGTGTGATCAACTTCTAATGATTCTGCAAGTTCAGCTAGCGTTTGACATGAGTCTTCATGAAGTAATGCCTCCAATGTTTCCTCTTTAAACTTTTTCCGTGCGCTAAAGCGTTTTTTATCTTCAACATCAAAATCATTATTTTTGAAGCATCTAAACCAATCTTTGCTTCTTGTTTCCGACAGAGCATGGTCGCCGTAAGTCTCAACTAGAATTCTGTGTGCTTCAGCTGTAGATTTTTTAAAATAAAGTAGTGCAGTACAATTCTCCGCAAATACTCTTTTTTTAGCACGAAACTTGACATGTTCAACACTATGAAAAAAAGTTGTTTATCCTTCGGCGAAATATACACTGAATTTCAAGCTTGCTCATAGTACTGCTTTATCGATGCGTTAGTTTCGTAAACCACACGCACGCAGTTCGAGTAACGCAATCTGTTGGAAAAGAACGAGAACTTATTCAAGGTCCCAATAAGTTTCCAGAAATTTTTGAGAAAAGAAAAAAAACAGCAGACTTTTTTCAAAAATAAAATAACTTTCCAGAATATCGGAAAATGATTAAAGTTTTTGTTTATCTACTTTAGATTATAGACATCTTCAGTACACACTTTTCCTTTCCAGCGAAAGAATTTTTTACTCTGACCGATTGATGACAGCTCCTCGGGCCGATTTTGAGGTTATGAATGAGACGCGTATGTCTCTTACTTCGCGGCACTTCTTCCAACCTTAGCATCATCATATACCACAATTTACGACGTTGCCAATTCGTCTCCCGTTAATTAAGCGAGAAAAAAATTCTAAAAAATAATTTTGCAATCCAATGAAGACACTTCATAAAATCATCGAGTGTTTAAAAATGCGTTTCTTTATAAGTAGGTGTAAAAAAATTGTTCCAAAACGTATGTCAAATATAACGATTATTTTATAGTTAACAGTTGATAACATCCAATGGGCCCCATGCATAAGCATAGGGCGCTCCCCTCGTACGTCACCGCCGACGGCTAGACCTTATAAAAACCTCAAAGTATGATGCATTCTTGTAAAAAAAATAGTCGAAAATGGCTTTCTCGAGGGCAATTCTGTCACGGAATGACTGCTCCAATGAGTTTGAACGCGAATGCGTACAGCGGGGTCAAGTGGAAACGACGATGTGATTTTTTTAAATTGTCAGTGTGAGACGCACGGTTGGCGCAATTTTTACCTTGATCGTATCTCGAAGTATGGCAATTTCCCGTGTCAGATGTTCGTTCTCGTTGTACAAAACTTCCATTTGCTGTTGTATCTCGACGCTCGGTCCTCGCATTCGCAATCTCAGTTCCTCCTCCAGTTGTCGCACCATCATGCTCTGTTTCTGTAATCAATAAGAAATAGCGATGTGTCAGGTGTTATCAATTTCAAACATCGGCGCAACAATACGCTTTCATATGTGTGCGCGCGCGCGCGCGTGTGTGTGTGTGTGTGTGTGTGTGTGTGTGTGCGTGTATAAGTAGGCCAGGGTAGATGGCAAGCGCACCTGTCTGTCCTTGACGGGCTTAAGGGTTTGAATCCAACATTTGAAAAAAATCAATTTTTTTATTGTTGATTATTATGCTGTATACTTTTGTGCATCTTTCTCTTTATACTTTTATGCTTTGGAAAAAAAAAACTATTCCGTAACTTCAGAAAGGTGGGGATAAATGTGGCCACGCGCGCGAAGGAACTGACACGGATGCAGGGAGGTTTAAGCCCGTTTTTTCTTAAACCTGCATTTTCCTATTCACGCTATTTTCAGCGGATATCTATATTTTTAATGCAGCTTTTTTCAATGTTCGGAAATAAATTCTTTAAAGTCTGTCGAGCCATTATCACTATTACGTGAAACATTGTTTACCAAAATTTGAGACGCGAAGTTCGATACGAAATCAAAAATGTTTTAAAGTCAAAAGGTTTTTATTTCGTGTCATATTTTTGGTTGAAGTTAATATGTAATCACTTTTTTTCGAAGTTTAAAAATTCGCTTTAACAGACTATAACTAAACAAATATTTACCTATAAAAATACCATACTAAACCCCGTGCAAAAATTTGTTGGGTTGTCCCCAGAACCTATCATATCCCTAAAGGGATATGCTAAGGGCGCCACACGTAGGGAGTTCACATTGGAATCCAAGTGGATTCGGCGCTATTTCTCAATAGATATCGTTTGAGAATTTTTCATTTAAAATTCTCAACCGGAATTTGTTGGATCTCCCAATAGAATATATCTTCTTTTGTGATCCCGTGCACAAATTTATTGGAAAGTCCCAAGAGGCACCCACATCGCTGTGGGGATTTGTTAGGGACACCGCATACAAGGAGTCCTTATAGGGATCCAATTTGATTCTGCAATGTTCCCCGATGAAGGCCGTGTAAAGGGTTACACCACCGTGAGAGGCTAGAATAAGACTCGGTATTCATGAATATTTTGTAGCTAAACTAATGCATATTGTTTATTTCTATCTTTACACTCTTTTAGTACATGTTTTCAGCTTCTTAAATATATTTTTTAAATCTAAAAATATTGATAATTGGCGGAGATACACGCCTCCGCGCGCGTCAAGTTTTTTTTGTTTGCACCTTCAATCCGCGGGAATCCTCATAGCCTCACGGTTCATCTGAAAAATAAAAGAATGAAAATATTTTGTTGAGTTAGGTTAAATACACGGCGCTACATAAGATTTTCTGGAAAAAAAAAGAAAATGGATTTTTGGTATCACGCGGAAATTTATGTTTATTTTTCACATAAAATTTTTACTTAAAAACATTGATTAAACAAAAACGATTAACATTAGAAAAAAACGGATTGAGATTGAGATAATTATGGATTGAGATAATTATGTTACAAATGTGTGGTATGAATTTCAAATCAATCGGAATAGCTGTTGTTGAGTTATCTTTCCCGCAAATTCGAAAAATGTCGTTTCGAGAAAAACGCGTTTAAAGTTTTGACGCGGCTTCAACAGTAAGAAACATTGAAAATTTGTGACATACCTTGTTGTATAATTAATCGGTGATTCCTCCTCCATATTGGGGTCCTTCCTCAGCAAGTTCGTGGTCCTCGAGAGATAATCTTGACCTTCTCCGAGTTGTTCTAGCCTCTTTTGTAGTTTCTTTCGCGCGTTTTTCAGCAAGCGATTTACGGTGCTCGTCTTCGTCATTACACAAGTCATAACAAATACTTCCGATGATTATGTTTAATGCGTGTAATCTTAATAAAATATCACTAAAGCCATCATTATAAATACATGCAGCGATGTAAATAGCTATTTCAACTACTTTCATTCCACTGAAACTTATTTACGGTGCGATTCTCCATATCATAGCGTTTATGCTTTCGTTTCAGTTTTGATCATATGCTTCTAGACCTCCAATTGACAATGGAATCGGACCTTCCAAGAAGAATTTTATGCTCGGGTACTAGTTTCATAGAAGCAAAGGGTGAATCTATCTAAGGGAGAGCTGCAGAGTGCGGTAGAAAAAAATTAATATCTTTGTTAATATTGTAGGTACAGACTTCGCATTCAGCTTAAAATTTTCTTTGAGGTTCAAACTATGAGAAAAAAATTGAAAAAAAAAATTGCTTCTTCGAAAATTTCAGGGTGATGTAACCCCTTAAGAATTCTTGCCACGTTTAAGGCCGGATCCTGAATTAGAAGGTCCAAAAAATCGATTTTTTTTTTATTGTTTAAATCTATTCCTGATGTATCTAAGAATGTCTAGACAAAGTTTTATAGCCCAATTCGAAATATTTCCAAAGATACAGCACTGAACGTAGTGGAGTGTCGAGCAGGTATACGGGCGCTCGGGCAGTTAGGGCGCCCGTTTTCTCGAGTTTTCGTTTTTACGATTTTTCTAATTTGGCGTATCTGATTACAAAAAAACTAGAAGTCCAATCGAAACAAACCAAAGCTTGTTCGCTTCAGTATCATTTTCTTTTCTATTTGAACTAAAAACATTGTCGAAAAAAAAATTCTTAACAATTTTTTTAGCAAGTTGAAATAATATTTTTTTTCACAAAAAGCACATTTTCTACTTCAAACCCGAAAAAACATTCAAATTTCAAATTTTTTTTCGTTTTTTTTAATTCATATAGAAGAAAAATATGTCACAATTAAAATGGTTTTTGGTTTTTTTGTTTCAGATGAAAATTACGAGCTCCATTTGTCACGCCGCATGGAAACAGCAGTGGCACGAATGTGCATAAAAATCGTTTGCCTGTTGATATTTTTCTTTAAAAAAAATTGTTTTCTTATGTTCAGACATGTAATAAACTAATCTGAAAATTTCGCTAAACTTGCTTTTTTTTTTACCCGAAAAAATTTCCTCAAAATATCGATTTTTCGAACCGGCTAATTCAGGATCCCGCCTTAAATCGAAAATATGTGAAAAGCCATGAGAACCTGCACGCTGCGTGAGCTTGTACGTGTGTGGTAATATTATGTCAAAGTGCAGTCAAATAAATACCAAACGATAATTACAGTCGATTTTCAGTCATGTGATTTAAATTGATTTCTAAGATAGACGTTCAAGCGACTTATACTTTTTTACGATAAGATTTATACTTATTTAAGATCCACTCAGTTTGTATATCTATATATTTTGTTGAAAAAATTCACCGTACAGATTGCAATGTGATTTATGAAGGATCGTATCAAATTCTTTGATAATGTAGGAATCATTCAAAATTACAATTGGATTCGTACATTGGATTCCAATGAGGAATCCCGATTCGAATACAATGTACGAGCGTGACATTTTAGTATAGGGATCCAATGACTCATCCCATTGGATCCCATGAAATATGTTGGTGGATCTGTAATGGTTTGGGGTTATATTTCAACTGCAGGAGTGGGCGAGTTAGGTTTCATGAAAGGCATTTTGGACAAAAACAAATATTCAAATCTTTTGAAAAACAATTTAATACAAAGTGCAACAAAAATGAACATTCGTGATCGTTTCAAATTTTGCCAGGACAATAATCCCAAACATAAATCACGTATTGTACAAGAATATCTGTTGTATAATTTTCCAAAAGTTTCAAACCCTCCACCACAGTCACCGTACTTAAAACCAATTGAAAATCTGTGGAATAAGTTGGATCGTAACGTATGAAAAAAAAACCGATCAGATGAAAAGAAAAATTGAAAATAAAATTAGTAGAAGAATGGGGACGAATATCTGTAGATTATTTGAAATAAATCATTTTGTTAAATAAACAAAAGGGAAATCCAACAAAATATTGAAATTATTCTAATTTAATTTATTTTTATTAATAACTTGTTTGAGAATATTGTTCTCTCAGATGTTCGAATATTTTTACGATATAAATAATGACGTTAATCGAATGAACAAAAACGTAGGTTTCGGACAATTAGAAGAAGCATACTCCTTGGTAAAAAAGCATGAATTCCTTAACTCGACTATAAATAAGTTTCCAGGGGAATTTGAAAAACAATGGACTTAGAGTCTCCCCACTGGGCAGATTTATAACAACCTGCGGCCTCAGAACGTCATCAGCTGATAACTTCTTTCGGTGGAAAGGTAAACGTGCTAAACGTTGTGGCCAGAATTAACAACGCTGCTACATATTTATTAGTAATTTGTGAAGCACAAATATAGAGAAAGAGAGAGAGAGAGAGAGAGAGAGAGAGAGAGAGAGAGAGAGAGAGAGAGAGAGAGAGAGAAAGCATGAGACACTCGACAGGTCCTCGCACAATGATCCCGATTACTGGAAACAATCTCGTAATAAGGGAGAGCGAGGATTGTCGAGTGACGTCACGCATCGATTACGAACGGGGTGCAGTTTAACAGGGATAACAACTCCAGGCGTAGGACCAACATTAGTCGCTGTAGTAGTGAAAACGGCGGTTAGGCATGCACGATCGACGAAATCCGTTTGTACAATCACCCTATGTATGACCACCCCGTACGAGCCCCATTTCTATGTAGGAAATCTTTGAACAATGGCGCTTGAGGGGTTAGGCCACTCTAGAGAAAGAAAAAATAGGCATATTTACGGGTGAAGTAAAAAGTTCTGAGCGTTTTCCGTTAGATGTCTTTAGTGAGCAATATCTCACGATGTATACATCGCATCGGGTCATACTATACGGCGATTTAAAGGTGACATTACGCTTCAAAAAAAGTTCTTTGACAGTTTTGTGTTTGGTGAAGCCAGTTGTGTGTTACAGCGTTCCAAAATGGAGGTAAAAAAAGCAAAAATTCGATACGTTCTTCAGTACCACTACGACCAAGGTGAAAAGGCGGAGCAGGCGGCCAAAAAAATTTTCGCTGTATATGGATCTAATACAGTATCAAATGCAAGCGGTGGTTCTAAACGATTCCGTTCTGGTAATATGGACGTCGAAGATAAGGCACGCTCTGGTAGGCCAATCGTCGAAAATGTCTATAAAATCATGGAAATCGTCGAGTCCAAAAGAACTTTACTTTTCAAAATCAACTTTATTGATAAACAACTGGTATTTTATAATTATTTATGCGGTAACTTATTCATAAACTTCGAAACATTAAAAAACTGGAAAAAATAATTTGTAAGGTAGGTAACATACTTTTGTCTACCTAGGTAATCTAAAGCACAAAAAGAGATCAAATTGTTCATTAGGAACATTTCTTAACCTACTATTCTGCAACATTAATATCAAATGGGAATTCAACGCAATCTTTTTTATCGATAGGTTTCGGCAAGAATGATACTATATCAATGTTAACGATTTCAGATATATCTCCTTTAATTCTCTTGAATCTTGTTTTACTTCCAGTTGATTTGAAACCTTCCACTAGTGAAGGGTCTAATTCCATTATTTAGCAAACGTACTAGTACGTTTTTTTTGCCACGACTGAAAATACTGAGAATATTCCGAGACTAGCAATAAAAATAATACGTGGGGTGAAATTGATCAATGACCAATGGTACCCCGTCGAAGCGATCAAAGACACCCCATCGAAACACCTGCCACCCATAAAGTATGTTTTTGAGGATATGCCACACAACAAAGCATAATGGTGTAGTTTAATAAACATCTGACAAGATGATTTTTACCAAAAACATGTCATTGAAACAATCAATTTGTTATTTTTTGAGTTATTCCAGCATAAAGAATAGTTTAAATACATTACTTACTTTTTTTATATTTTCACGGTCACTTAAACCCGTTCGTTCGTACTATGACCGAGTAATGACATAACGAGACATTCAGGCTTGCCAACCGAAAGAAAAAAACTTTCGGTCGCCTTCAGGAACTTCGTCATTTGAATTTAAAAATAAAACAAAGTTTTTATCAAAGTAGCCCCACGAATCAAAGTAACCCCAATCCACGGTACCTCTAATCTGCGATGTCGGTACCATACAATTGGCTTTCCACATTGATGTCCTGCACTTCTGAAGCTGTCAGTTTCAGGCAGCGATTGTTCGAAAAGCTTGATGCGCTGCGCGGCCGCCTCGAGGCACAGATTATAGCTGTTTGCGGTAGGTACATAAAGATTTCAACCCATAATACTTCGGTAAATCATTTTCGACCCTTAAGCACCTTTTAAGCCAAAACAATGTTTGTCAAATTTTCCAACACGTTTGAATGGCCTAACCCCTTAAGACGAAATGACAGACGATTCCGCCGGCAACGAAATTCATTTAAAAAAAGTTTCCGGAACCTTTCTCGAAAACGGCTGGACCGACGGCTTCAACATTTTCACTGTCAACATCTGGTTATTCGAATTTTCTTCGCTTCCTTAGTTAATTTTTTCGCATGTCACGGGAACATCAAATATTGCCTCCATGCGCAATACTAGCGTCGCGTAGCGATCGTATTTTTTTCGGCTATGTCAAAGGCTCTGTGATTGTGTTTATAATATTGTGATAAATTATGAAACTTAAAATCGCGCTACAATTGCATTTCATTTGTTAGTATTAAATCAATGAATATAATACATTAATATATTAATTAATTAATATAATTATCATGATATGTTAGCATTAAATCAATTAATGTAATACATTAATATATTACTTAATTAATATATTTAGCATGATATGTTAACATTAAATCAATTAATATAATACATTAAAATAATATGCATAAGTACTTTCACATATAATACATAAGTACACAATAAGTATAGGGTCTATGAATAATTCTGTAGTGGAATTCCGAAAATCAAGGCTTTAATCGACTCCGACCGGCATTTGACGACTGCAGAGATCGGACGTAACCTGAACATTGACCAATCAACTGTTACGAAACGTTTGGAGAAGCTTTATGGTAAACAAGTTTCATGTTTGAGTGCTCGATAAACTGAGGGAAAAAAATGTAATGTGCTGATTTTGAGCTATTTCTCTCATTTTTTTCACAAAAATCGCGAACTAAGTAAGTAATAAGTACTTTAATAAATAATTTATCGCGCGGTACGCAGCGAAACGAAACAGACAACCCTTAGCTTCCGGTGATTTGGTCTCTGCGGCTACTCGTTCTCTCACCAGTAATCGGACATGAGATTCAACCGTGGTACATGCGTGTGATGGATGTCCCAATTAATGAGACGCTGAAATTATTATATAAAACCTCATTGAAGGTTTTATATAATAATTTTGTTTATATAGGTTTGTTCGTTTCGTTTTCAATTTCTAGTCTAGTCTAGAAATCGATAAAAAATAAACCCCAAAAATAAAACTCTTTGGCTCTTCGGTTTAGAAAAGTGCATTCATGACATGACTGACTCGGACTCGTTAATATGACTCGTCAAATTTACTACTAAAATTCGTTATGAGTTTACAATTTACCAGTGATCAATTAATAATTGAAAGCTGAATAAGATACAAGTGTCACTTTTTGTTACCTGTCGATTATATTGCTAATATAACGTAAACCGGGGTAACTTTGGGACTGGGGGTGCAATTTTGGGACATCGCGTAATATTTGACTTTTGAATTTTCCACCAACACTATACCTTATAAATTGGAGCGCAATCACCGCTTCTGCATATTCTGGTATTACCTCGCGGAAAATATTTGAAACTGTAGTTGTAATCAGGTCCGACGGCAGTCCATCTTGCTTTTCACCGTTTGTTGCAGCGTTTTTAGTTCGTGATACAACTTTCATTCGCCTTCGAAAAACTGGAAATATTGGGTGAAGTAAAAAGTTCTGAGCGTTTTCCGCTAGATGTCTTTAGTGAGCCATATCTCACGATGTATACATCGCATCGGGCCATACTATACGGCGATTTAAAGATGACATTACGCTTCAAAAAAAGTTCTTTGACAGTTTTGTGTTTGGTGAAGCCAGTTTTGTGTTACAGCGTTCCAAAATGGAGGTAAAAAAAGAGATAATTCGATACATTCTCCAGTACTATTACGACCAAGGTGAAAAGGCGGAGCAGGTGGCCAAAAAAAATTTGTGCTGTTTATGGACCCAATACAGTATCAAATGCAAGAGCAAAGTGGTGGTTCCAACGATTCCGTTCTGGTAATATGGACGTCGAAGATGAGGCACGCTCTGGTAAGCCAATCGTCGAAAATGTCGATAAGATCATGGAAATCGTCGAGTCGGACCGGCATGTGAGCACTTATTCCATTGCCCAGGAACTGAAGATTGGCCAGAAAACCCTTTGGAACCATTTGCATAAGGCTGGTCTCAAAAAGAAGCTCGATGTATTGGTGCCACACGAATTGACGCAAAAGAACCTTTTGGACCGAATTGATACCTGCGATTCTTTGCTGAAACGTAATGAAATCGACCCATTTTTGAAGCGGATAGTGACTGGCGATGAAAAATGGGTCACATACGAGAACAACAGCCGAAAAAGATCGTGGTCCAATCGTGGTGAGCCGGCCCAAACGGTCGCCAAGCCCGGATTAACGGCCAAGAAGGTTTTGCTGTGTGTTTGGTGGGATTGGAAGGGAATCATCCACTATGAGCTGCTTCCATCGAGCCAAACACTCAATTCGGACCTCTACTGTCAACAACTGACCAGATTGAAGCAGGCGATCGACCAGAAACGGCCAGAATTGGCCAATAGGAAGGGTGTTGTGTTCCATCAAGAAAACGCCAGGCTGCATACATCTTTAACGACGCGCCAGAAGCTCCGAGAGCTTGGATGGGAGGTTCTATCGCACCCGTCGTATAGTCCAGACCTGGCACCAAGCGATTATCACCTTTTCAAGCATTTGCAACATTTTCTTGATGGTACAAAACTGGTCTCAAGAGAGGCTTGTGAAAATGAGCTGGTCAAGTTTTTTACCAATAGGGACGAGGACTTCTTCAATCACGGAATTATGAAATTGCCTTCAAAATGGGAAAAAGTTATCGAACAAAACGGCGCATATTTGATCTAAATCGGATAATCCTAACTATGTTAATTTCATTGTCGAAATAAAACGAAAAAACGCTCAGAACTTTTTATTTCATCTAATATTTCACTACCGGCAAGTATGCGTATTTAGAAGTATTGCACATTATTTGACATCTATTTGAAGTATTATTTTTACCTTTAATTTTGTTATTTTATTTCATAACTTGAAAGTTCTAAATTTTCAGTACTGAGTGAGGTAACATTGGGACAGTCCCAAAGTGATTTGGAAGAACAGCATACTCCATCAACGCCACCCCCACAATCTTCAAGTTTCTACCAGAACCTTATGGTGGCGGACTATGTTCTGGTGAGATACGAAGGTTAGTTTTACCCGGGATGGATCATTGAGATAAAAAAATTACGAAGAAAGTGCTTATCTCTGCGATGAAGAAGTCTACCCAAAACTGGAAATGGCCGCCTAAGCCTGACGAAAATTTTTATTCGAAGGATGAAACCGTCCAGAAAATGAACCAGCCTACTCGAATGGGCCGACGGGAAATTTTCAAAGTTCAATTATTAATCATGTTGACGAACAAGTTTTGAATTCACTTGAGTGATTCATTTATGTTAAAAAGTTTCTTACCTTCCTATCAAAATTTGTCTAGCCTTTTTAACCAATTATGTTATTTTAAATCCTAATATTTTAAAACTATTACTGTAATTTGTCAAATTTTAATACAACTTTGAAATCAAACCTTTTGTAAATATTTCAAAAACTGTGTCTTAAATCTCTATTAAAATACTTCTATGTAACATTCGGGAAGATTGATTTTTCCCTAGTGTTTCTTAGCAAAAACAGTACTGTCCCGAAGTTACCCCAATCCATGGGGTAAGATTGGGACAAAGATGAAGAATTTTTATGAGGGTGTCGTTGGTTATAGAGTAAAATCATGGGCGTGTTTTTAAAGAAAAAGGTCAACTTCATATAACACCATAGTCTCAATTACCTAGCTTCTAAGGCCTTAGGCCACACTAGAGGCAAAAAAAGGGCATATTTTGTGTTTTTTTTTGTCAGCGAAACCATAAAATACATCGGAATTACAAAATAGGGGTTTTATTATACACGTAATTGACTATACAAAATTATTTTTTCACAGCGATACATGTCAAAATGGCGACTGTGTCAACGGCCGAAACAACAGCTCCTATAACTTTTGAGTTATGATTAGACACTAACGTTTTTTCGATTATATATAAGAATAGCTATAGAAGGACGTAGGATTTTTTTGATAAATTGTTTTTTGTCAAAATGACGCATTTCTAAAACAAAATTATAGAATGGCACGAGAAAATCGTCAGAAAATTCTTTATAAAAAAGGAACTATGCAATATAATAAAAAAATCCTACGTAGTGCCTCAGAAAATGTAATTCTAAATATAGAGTTAAAATTTCGAGTGAATCGGTTGAAATTTGTTTGCGTTATGAGTCCGGCCGACTTGAAAAATGTAGTTTTGAGATAAACACGTTCAAAGTTAGTAGAAAGTCACGACATGAATCAAAAGGGGTTGCGCTAGAATTCGAAAATCGAGTACTTCAAGACTTTTCACACCCATAATCTTTTGGAATATAATTTTATTATAGGTACTAAGGTACATTTTTAACAAAAAAAAATCGATTTTTGGAAAATCCTAGAGTGGCTTAAGGCCTTAATATATATTTGCAGAAGTCATAAAAAACCTGAAAAAGTGTCTCAAAGTTACCCGGGTTTACGGTAGTGAAATATTCGAACTACTGTCCGAACAGTGGGACCCGTCCCAGCATTTTTAGCGTTACCTTACAACGTAAATTCATTTTGGTCCTGTCCCTACCATTTGCCGCTGAGCAGACCCTCAGTCGTCGATTTGCTGCTAAATTGTTAAGGCTGAACTACAAGCACGGGTGTCCCAGACCTAAGTGTGTACGAATCGATCGAAATTACGAAGTACATACTTTCTTTTTTCAGTAATTCGATCTTAAATAAGTTTTATTGAATGAATATGAACGACTTTATTATAGTCTTTCGATATTAACCATTTTTTTCATTTAGAAGTGTAATTTTGCTATGAATGTATTGCAGAATACGTATACTCGCTGCTAGGTGCATGTAAAGTCGTCAAATAAATAAATAAATAAGTAAATAAAGAAATAGGTGTATAAATAAGTGACAAATATGTGTATTTGTTGGTTTTACTATCAGCAGCCATCATGCTTACTCGCAATAACACGTCAACTGTGCAAGAAATTCAAAAGCAGCTAGGAATTTCTCGCGAAGAGGACCTTTTAGACAATGAAACCGACATAGAAAATTACGCTATCGAAAATATAACCGACCTCGATACCGAGAATCACAATTCGGATGCCTGCCCAAAAACTTATAAATATACGTTATTTTTCTTTTTATGGAATAAAATCTTGATATATAAATTCTTTTATGTAATGTATAAAAAATTCGTTCGGAAATATTGGATTTTTACAACAGTGAATCATCAGAATAGACCATACATCGAATGCAACGAAAAACGACACTCCGAAAATCTACCTAGTTCACTCCTTTGTTGATGACGATAAAAGATTATATCATCATATTTTTTTCTCAAATTTCACCTTTACCCTTTTAGAATCCACAAAGAAAATTAAATTCTGTCGATTATTTCCTGAAGTTATGAATGTAAAAAAAAAGTGCAAAACTTGCGTTTTCTCTTCTTCGCGAAAAATTTTTATCTGCTCCACCAGCTTTCTCAGACAAAATATAAACCGAGCTCTGCTTTTACCCCTTAATTATGAGACATCGGAAAAAGAAAAAACACGTATCCGCTACTTTTCCATCCTCTACATGTATGCAAATTTACAACCCAATCGATTAAAAATTCTCGGAGATAGGTATGAAAAATATTGCATTTTTGCAATAAACAATATGAAATTTGTTGTTATCTGCATAGTTTTCATCTTCAATATATAGTACACGGAAAAATAAACATTGTTTTAATTTGAAAAATTTTCATATCATGTACCATTAAAAAGTTATCCACGAAAACCGAAAAACACCCCTATTTTCGAGGGCGCGTTTCACCCATTAAAAATCGGGTTCCGCAGATATAAAAAAATACGTGTCGCCTATTTTTACCCATTCTACAAACATGTCAAATTTCATCGAAATCAGAGAGATACACCTCGCGACCTTTCCTTGTAAGTAGCGAAACCTAGTGTACTGCTAGTGTTAAGAATATGTTTTTTTTTCTCACATTTATATAACGTCCACACACTGATCGTCAATTAGGGGCGTTTTCCACGCATCGTTGTACACAAACGTACATGGTAATGAATGTTTTTTTTTATTTATACATATTCTTGAAGGTTCAATATACATGTGTAAAAAAATTCAGAAAGAAAACTTAAACAGTTTAACAGTTATTCCATCCTAAGAGTCACCCCCAAAACAGCGCTCCAGACAACAATAGGGGAAGGTGGAGCACAGTGTGTCACTTTATTTCTAACGAATTTTTACTCTTACCAAAGTAGTCCAATTAGAAAAAAAAGGTCATAACCAATTTTATAGACCTTTTGGCGTACAATAAATATACCATACTTTTTGCAAAAATATTAAAAATCCTAAAATAATGGGATCGAAAAAAATTGAGGTTTGGCTCATTGTGCCCTACGGGTGGGGTAGAATGTGTCAGATAGGTGGGTAGAGTGTGCCAAGTCCTGCGAAACGTAGGGTACAAAGAGCCAGTTGAAAGACTTGTATTTTCCTAACACTGGGTATTATTTGCCAATAACATTGGGAGTCGACTCATTGTGCTCAACAACTCGATGACACATTGTGCCCCACACAATTGCCCCACAATATTTGACATTATCCCGGCAAGCGAATATTTTTTCGAGTCTCAAAATAATTTTGTATTTTTAATAATTTTTTGTGAGCTGCTATTGAGTTTCTTTTAGGCTAGCCGAAACTTAATATAAATCACGGTCCAACACAAGAAATTTCGGATTTTACGCGCTACAAAACTCCGAGAAATCGCATGTGGTTGACAGTTGCCCGTGACACATTGCGCTACTTCCGAGTGTCGTCACTTCTTTGTTTCCTCATTGAGAGTCGACTCATTGTGCCCCACAACTCGGTGACACATTGTACCCCACTAGTAAAATATTTGATAATTGATGAAAATAACTATTAATTAAACTACTAATGGAAAAACACAAGTCACTGAGTGTATCATAAATAATAAAACTATCCATTAGGAATGAAAACCCGACCCGCTACAGAAAGTGTCGTTATATTAGGTGAAGTAAAAAGTTCTGAGCGTTTTTTCGCTTTATTTCGACGATAAAATTAACATAGTTAGGATTATCCGATCGGCGCATATTTGATTTAGATCAAATATGCGCCGTTTTATTCGACAACTTTTGTCCATTTTGAAGGCAATTTCATAATTCTGCGATTGAAGAAGTCCTCGTTCCTATTGGTAAAAAACTTGACCAGCTCACTTTCACAAGCCTCTCTTGAGGCCAGTTTTGTACCATTAAGAAAATTTTGCAAATGCTTGAAAAGGTGATAATCGCTTGGTGCCAGGTCTGGACTATACGGCGGGTGCGATAGAACCTCTCATCCAAGCTCTCGGAGCTTCTGGCGCGTCGTTAAAGATGTGTGCGGCCTGGCGTTGCCTTGATGGAACACAACACGCTACCTATTGGCCAATTCTGGCCGCTTCCGGTCGATCGCCTGCTTCAATCTGATCAATTGTTGACAGTAGAGGTCCGAATTGAGTGTTTGGCCCGATGGGAGCAGCTCATAATGGATGAATCCCTTCCAATCCCACCAAACACACAGCAAAACCTTCTTGGCCGTTAATCCGGGCTTGGGGATCGTTTGGGCCGGCTCACCGCGATCGGACCACGATCTTTTTCGGCTGTTGTTCTCGTATGTGACCCATTTTCATCGCCAGTCACCATCCGCTTCAAAAATGGGTCGATTTCGTTACGTTTCAGCAAAAAATCGCAGGCATCAATTCGGTCCAAAAGGTTCTTTTGCGTCAATTCGTGTGGGACCCATACATCGAGCTTCTTCTTGAGACCAGCCTTATGCAAATGGTATAAGTCGGCAATGGAATAAGTGCTCACATGCCGGTCCGACTCGACGATTTGCATGATTTTATCGACATTTTCGACGATTGGCCTACCAGAGCGTACCTCATCTTCGACGTCCATATTACCAGAACGGAATCGTTGGAAGCACCGCTTTGCTGTTGCATTCGATACTGTATTGGCTCCATAAACAGCAGAAATTTTATTGCCCGCCTGCTCCGCCTTTTCACCTTGGTCGTAGTGCTACTGAAGAATGTATCGAATTTTTGCTTTTTTTACCTCCATTTTAGAACGCTGTAACACACAACTGGCTTCACCAAACACAAAACTGTCAAAGAACTTTTGTTGAAGCGTAATGTCACCTTTAAATCGCCGTATAGTATGACCCGATGCGATGTATACATCGTGAGATATGACTCACTAAAGACATCTAGCGGAAAACGCTCAGAACTTTTTACTTCACCCAATATTTTACGTTTTCCCGGCGAGCAAAATATTTTTTTTCCAAGCCACAAAACATTTTTTAATTTTTATCAATTCTTTGTAACATGCTATCGACTTTCTTTTAGGTCTAACGAAACCAAATATAAATCCCGGTCCCACACATAAAATCTCGGACTTTACGAGCTACAAACTCACGAAAAACCGCATGTGGCTCACAGTGCCCCGTGACACATTGTGCCCCACTCTCCCCTACTGCCATAACTGGTTGATCAGCCCCGGATATTTAATTGCCAGTCTGCTATAATTATGTCGACATACCTCGAGAAGGAAAGGTGATTATATTTCTTTGGACTCGTCTCAAAACCAGCGATCTTTCGGAAAAATAAAAACTACGTATTTCGATTATGAATAATCGAAGTTGACATGTCAACAAAAAGGCAATGTCTCGACCGAATGTCCATTTCAAAATCATGATTCTTTTATAGTAAACATTTTTTAGTACGACTTCACTTCGGCGACTTATTTGAGATTTGCATACAAAATGTGATAGCAGCCGTACGTTCAATAGTAACCGATGCGTGAGTGTAATCCAAGTATGCATGACCTCGGCCGTTTACGTTGGTAGTTTCTGTCAACCAGAGAGTCAAAACCCCGTGGCGCGAAAGGAAAGATACACTTTGAAGTTCTTGCAATAATAATACAGGGTATGAAACAATGGGAGAAAAGTCTATGAAAACAAACATAGCAAGTTATTTGATATTTCTCTTGTGCTATGTGCACAACGCGGTCTAGGCATTGCTTGGGCCGCGTTGCAATGGGGTCGACGTACCCACTCGTACGGTAGATCGATTCTTCAAGCAAGCTACGAACGTTACGTACATGTGCGTATGTATGCGAAAGGATTTCCTAGGCTCGCGAGAACTTCACCGACGACGACGACGACGACGACGACGACGACGACGACGACGACAATGATGACGACGACGACGATGACGAGAAACGTACGGGGGCGAAGAGGATGGTAGAGACATTCAGCTTCCAACGGAAAACATGTGGATGCCAAAACGCTAAAGTCGCAAGTGGACTCGGAAGAGGAGAGAATTAGGAAATTCAGAGGAGAGCAGGTCTTGTTGTGAAAGCTTTTTCGCACTTGTGCTTGCGACCTCTCACGTTCGTGATTTCCGGCTATACCTTCGAGACTGGTTGACAGTATTATTCGGTAGGAAATATAAAGTTTCAAATGCAACTTGCCCAAAAGATTATTCGTGTATCGACAGGTCGCAAATTAAACGCGTTATGGATAAAACGAGAAGCTGGAAAGGGTAGGTATAACAAGGCAAGCATGTCAAAACTGCTGTCAATGCGTTTTCTCTCGATACTTGGGGGATCGTTTTGATACTAAAAGAAAAAAAATTCACGCAAAATTTTAGATTTTCATCTTAAATAATCTTTGTGTTATCAAAAAAAAAGCCTAATTTTCGCTTTTATTTATTTTTTATTGATAAAAATGAAAATAGAGGTATGATTTTTTTTTCCAAGTACTAATGGACAAAATACATCTGATTTTTTGTTCTATTGTACAACAAATATTGATAATAGAAGAAAATAAAAATTATTTTTTAAAGCATGTTCCTTTAGACGTACAATCATCAAATTTTGACAGAAGACGTCTCTTATACCTCTTTATTCTCAAACATTTTATACATTTTTCCGAATTGGCGAAACATAGTGAAAAAAAACTGAGATTTTTAGGTAATTTTAAGATTAAGCAAAATCAAATCAATTTATTGGTAAGAAATCGAATGTCGAGGGGATGTGATGATACAGATAATGTATGAGCTAATTCGGTTTCACTAGGATTTTTCCCTCGTAAACTAGACAACGATTGAGATGTGATCATTGTTTTTGAGAAAGGAGTTACAAAAGACCGACATTTACTACATAATACATCGTTAAGATTAACATCCATTTTTATCAATCGAGCTATGCTTCGAGCCTACTCCTCAGTAACTATAGTTTCTTTTATAACCTGCCACTTTCCGAAAAAAAACGTTGCAACGCACGCACCTGAGATTCTTTGACCAACTAAAATAACAATAAAGTAAAACGATATATTTGAACCACTAATATTAAATCAACAATAAAGATATTTTGTTGATATGAAAATACACCATAAAAATATGAACATCAATTGAAGGACTTACCTAATGCAAACAAAGAATTTGTGAATACAATATGAAAAAAGTTTTGAATAGAAATTCATTATAATCTAAAAAGTATATTAAAGCAAGTAAAATAGCTAAATACTATTGATGGAATAATAAATTGTCAATGTTGAAAATAAATACGATTTATTAATGCTTATGAAAATACGTAGAATGATATTTTTCGCTGTTTTTGATTATGTTATACCTATTTTTCAGGTTACAATTATACACCGATTTCTCAGACAAGAATATTGTGTTTGATTTCTAATATATGGCGTTTGTCGTCAAAACAGCCTCCAATCGTTTTTATCGACCGTTCGAGATATTTTTGAATTTCACTTTTAATATAATTTCTTCAATTCTTTTAAACCTCTTTCGATAAAAAAAATCAAAATCCTGTTTCAAAAATCCAAATTATTTTAAAAAAAAGATTTTATATTTTTTCACTATGTTCTACCAATTTGAAAAAATTGAAAAAATTCCTGAGTATAAAGAGGTATAAGAGACATCTTCTCTAAAAATTTGGTGATTGAATGCCTAAAGGGACATCCTGCATCAAAAACTATTATAGTTTTTTTTATTCAGTTTTTATTGTGGAATCGAAAAAAAATTCTCATGTATTTTGTTCATTAGTACTTGGAAAAGAATGATCATTTCTTAATTTTTATACTTACTAGTAAAAAATAAATAAAAACTCAAAATAACGTTTTTTTTTCGATAACTCAAAAAATGTTCAAGATAAAGACCTAAAATTTTGCGTGAATTTTTTTTTTTCGCTACCAAAACGATCCCCCCACGTTACGAGAGAACACCACACGAGGGTAGTTTTGACATGCTTACCCGGCTATACTCTATATTGAATGCAGTAAAATTGGGACGAAGATATTTATCATTATTTCATTGCTCTTATCGACCTGCTAATTAACATATATTGCAGAACGTTTTATAATTTCATGACAAAATCGATATAGAATGTCCTACCCTTTATGCCCTCATGCTATTATTATGTGCTTTTTATAAAAGGACTTTATATTCTTTATTAAATAATTATGCCCTTATTTATAAAATTCTTTAAAATAGAATGATGCCCTTCTCATAAAAAAAATCCATACAGAAATGAAAATAAATTTTCGAAGTACATTTAGTTAGAGCCATTGAAATGTTGTATTCTGAGCCTACTTTGTGAACAGTTAATTGTAGATGATTTCAGATAAAAAAGGCAGTCGCCATGTTTTCATGATTTCTCCAGCAACGCCTTGTACCCGGATCGTTCTTAACAATCATGAAAAGATGCATGTCAAAGGAGCTTTGTTCATCTATATTTATGTACAGGGTCAAATATATAGACACAAGGTAAGTGAAAGAGCTGTTCCTACCGATCTCGGAAAACTTTGACCTTTTACTTGCAAATTCATAAATTATTATAACCCGATGTTCGGACAGTTCGATATTTATTTCGGTATTGAGTTACATCTCCGGAATAGCTAGGCTTGACCTTTCAGCAAGGAATGGTGAGAGGAATTTCGATAGACACAGTTAAGAATGCATTGCCCTTCGCTCTTATCAATGATTATTCAAGAACAGTCGCGTACTTCCATCGCCACTTCCCATTCCGACCTACTCTATTTTTTCTTAAAATTGTAAAAAAGAAAACAATACAGATTGGATACATTTAAGTCAATGTACTTTTCCCGGCCGAACGACGGGACATTTTTATTTTTCATCGACCCGAAAGAACATTTTATTTTATCTGAACAAATCTAGCTTTATTGCAGATTAATGTTCATCATTGAGTGACAACAGATGTTTATTCAAAGTCTGAGCTATTCTTCGGGAAATTACAATAATTAAGAAGAGCAGGAAAGAAACAGAGAGATTAGATTATATTAGATTAGATTTTATATGTACACTAGGACTGAACCGTCCTCTGGCACTCCATCATTGTTCTTCTCTCTGCACAATAGAAAGAAAAGGCCAAAACATCTTTAGAAAAACGTCTCGATACAGCAATGGATGAAAATTATTCTATATAAACCAAATTATTACATAACAGGAATGGGTAAAAATGATTCTATCTAAGCCAAATTATAACATGTTGAGGTTGAAATTGATATTCAAAAAATAACTAAAAAATAAAAATAAACTACAAAAGAAAAATAAAATACAATTAAATAAATAAAAATAAATGAATTAAAATTGAAATTGAAAGATTAGAAACTTAATGCTTAAGAACTAAAAGCGCAGTGGCAAGAAGAAAGACTCAGATTGTTACGCAAAATAGAAAATGTAGCTAGAGAGAGAGAGAGAGAGAGAGAGAAAGAGAGGGAAAGTGTGTGTGAGAGAGAGAGAGAGAGAGAGAGAGAGAGAGAGAGAGAGAGAGAGAGAGAAATGAGATCGAACTTAAATAATTTCGTAACAAGACTGAGAGTACCGCAGAAAGAGGAATTAGCTATTGGAAAAAAGTTAAGAATCCAAAAAGTGGAAATTCCGATGACGAGAAGAAGCTTACGCGCGAAAGCCAAAGAGTCTTTTGTCGTTCGTGTTACCGCGAAAATGGAAATTTCGTTCACAATGCAAGTGGCGCCGAGTCTCATGCAGAAGTTTGTTGGGAAGTCCCCAGATTCTACCATATCCCTATACGGATATGATGGAGACGCAGCACGTAGGGCATCGACATTGGAACCCAAGTGGATTCTATTGCGATTTACCTCATTTGAGAATTTTTTATTCGAAATTCTCAACCAGAATTTGTTGAATCTTCCTAAAAAAAAATATCTTTTCGTGATCTCGTGCACAAATTTGTCGGGGAATGCATTCACACCTCTATAGGGATTCCTTACGGCCACCGCACATAGGGAGTCCTCATTGGGATCCAATTGGATTCTGCCCTGTTCCCCGATGAACGCTGTTGGAGAATTCTTGCCACGTTCGAATAAAAAAAATGTGAAAATTCGGGAGAAAAAACTCAGGGCGTTAAAACATAACCTGCACGCTTCGCGAGCGTGCTCGTATGTGGTGATGTAATATCAAAGTGCAGTCAAATAAATAACGATAATTAAAGTGGATTCTCAGTCAAGTGATTCAAATCGATTTTGAAAACATACGTTTCGTAAGGTAATAGTCTCGGCACAGTCACGTTGAAAAGTCTATCCTCTGCCCAATCGATGAAAGCTTCGAAATATTGCGAAATATCTTTATAACGTAGGTTGTACATCTTATCGGGATGTAAAAACTTATAAAGTAATGATGAAAACGCCTAACATAATGTTTAGAGATCCAAAAACGGCTACTTCCAGCTACATTCCAGCTACTAATACGTAAATACTCTGCGTATACGGATATGCACACGCTACTGTGGGCTAGCGAGCGCGGAAATCGTGGCAACACCGCAAGCCCAGCGAATTTTCGTCGTGATATTTGGCGCTAGCGTCGCTAGACATTGCTTAATTTAAATCGCTATATCTCTGAAACTAGACGGTCAGAATTCATGATTTTTTTTTTACACACTTCATATGTTCCTCTGTAATTGAGAATTTTTCAAAACAAATCTGTCGAAAAGTTTCGAAGTTATTGTATGAAATGTGAAATTTTCCACTGCTCCACATAAGAACACGTGTAAAGCCGTGCAATCTTTGATTGCCAATATCTCGAATACACAACGGTGAAACCTGTTAAAATTTTGCAGATAATCACTTAATATTGTCCTGAATGGGTCCTCAAAATAAATTCAAAAAATATATAGAAAAACACCTTGGCGAGACTACTACCTTAGGCGATTTATACTTTTTTTCGATAAGATTTATACGTTTTTAAGATCCACTCATTTTATATATGTATATATGGTGTTGAGAAAATCCAACATACAGAATGCAATGGGATCCGTCAAGAATCGTATCGGATTCTGTTCGGTAATGTGGGAATCCTTTAGGATTCGAATTGGATTGGTACATTGGATTCCAACGGAGAATCCCGATTAGAATCCAATGTACGAGTGCAACGTTTTAGTATAAGAATCCAATGCAATGACCCATCGGTTCCCCATCAGGAAATAGGGACAAGTATGGAAATCCAATTGGATCATTACGAAAATTTCTGCATGAGGTGGAGACTAATAAACAAAAGAAGTCAAAAAAATCGTTAAACTCTTTTAGATCGGGTGGATAACTTCAGGTATTTTTCAAATGATCTTATTTCTCATACCATGATAAATTATTGTCCGATAAAAGCTGAATAGAAACAAATAGGATATACATTCCGCTTCAGATTTTCGCGATATACGTAACTCATGCAGCTTGGGTGTAACTTTCGTGATACCCTGTACAATCTACGTACAGTGGTCCTACCAAACTATAACCCGGTTTGTCGATCGTAAGTGGCGAGAGAATGAACGATACTTGCCAGTCGATAACGCTGATCTCTCGCCTCTTACCGTGCCCTTCTTCCATATTTGTATATGAGGGTAGGTATACACCCGTGCGGAAATTGAGTTTGGGCTTTGATCGGGCCCATTTTAATTTTCCCTGACTTTGTTAAGGCCCTAGTCGGGAAGCCTCACATGGGCCATCAGTGGCCGGTCACACTTTGCTACCGAGGGCCATTGAAGGCAAAATAACCAGGGCCTTTGAAATAGCCTCAACGGTGCCTCATAAAAATTATTGCAGCCATATGCGTACGTGCGTGTTCGTGCACTATGAAAAAGAAATGTGCTATTTCAATACATTTGAGGCTTAGAATTCTGTCGCATATTTTGACACGTTTGATCCCGCGTTGTTCCAATGAACGCACTGCATGCGGGTTGGTTCAAAGCATCACAGCTCTTCCACTAAACGCATAGTTTAATTATTATATTTAATCGATCTCGATAATTATTACGCCACAAATTCTTAAGTCAAGCATGATTTATACTGATAGCAAAGTCTAGTAGTATTGGGAAAATCGCTACTAGGGAATCTACAACTACACCCCTTAAAGGCCTTTACTTGGTTTCCGTACTTAGACCATAGTTTTAGTCAACCTACCTACCCTACCATTCCCTAATAGGGGCCCGGTTCGGGTCTTTTACCGAAAACCCTACTATGGAATCCACAGATAATCCCTTGAGGGCCCGGAATTGTATTAGGGATGCCCTGCCAATTTTCCGCACGGGCAGAGACAGTTATATTAACACAACCTTCTATCTCTCCGTACCAGCCGTAGGACTCGACCTTTTATTCCAATTGTCCTTTCTTCTTTACCCTGCCCTCCATCCGTCTCACTTTTCCCTCGACTCGCTACTTTGATGTCTCTAGAGGTCGTGTATCCAACATCGACCCATGCCAATCACACATGCACACGCATATGGCGAGGGAATACCAATGATACGGTACCTGCCATCAATAAATATAGAACGCCAATATGTTATTTATAGGAAACGATTAAATTGCGACCGTCAATGTCGAGTAGCACCTTCTGTTTCATGAAAGCCTGTAGCACACACCTTTTCTTATATCCCCAACAATGATCACGCAATCTGCCACTTTATCGGACGTTCTTTTCATCGCATTTCAGCTTATGCTCATATTTATTCCTTTCTTCTCGTAGCCCGCTTCCTTTTCGTGACTATTCTTGTCGGGATTATTCATGCCAAAGTATTTTTGCGGGTTAGTTCGATAGTAGAAGAAAAATGTTTGCTTGAGTTAGGGCGTGCTAAAAATAAATCGAATTCGAACATACTTTTCGTTAGCCGGCTGGCGTTTTGCAGAAAAGCCGTAAGAGAAGATCAAGAAATGATGATTGTAAGATTTTATTTTAGTCGGAGTGTCTTGAACTAGGGTACACCGACTAGTGAATCACCAGTGTATGGACGAAAGCTGATTTATATTTAAAATAAGTAAAGAATACGAATTATTCATGAAAACTCTAATCACTAAAAGTTAGCAAAAAAATTTCAGGTGTCGTTAATACCAATTTCTTAGTTTAATATCGAATTTTGACGCCACATGGAATTTTTCTAGTTTGTGGCACTTACACACCGTACAACTTAGTTATGATACGGCTGTGCATATTACCCGACTAGAAATTTTGATCCGGCAGCCTGAACACTCAACAGGCCGCTATCATACTACGGTCTGGAATGCCATAATACGGCACACCTGATCGGTGCCGGATGTCCACCGGATCAGTGGAACCGTGGTACGCGTGTAAGAAGGCTACCGTACTACCTTACCTTATTTCCCCAAGTTCATGTGCGAAAAAAACGAACTCACAATTGACAAGATGTTTGATTTAAATGAGAGTATATTTTCCTTTATTTTCCATCAAAAGATTTTGAGCAAGCCGTGAGAAAATTAATTAATAATACCTAGGATTGGGAGGAAACCGCACGGTTCGGAACAAAAACACTTCAACATAAAGCATAAATGGAACATTATTTATAATGACCTCTATACTATTTTTAATTAATCGAAATATTGCCTTTTTTTTAACTTTGCTTAATAAAAAATATTTTGACAAATACATCCTAGGCCTTGTATACATATATTGTTGAGTGTGTATGTGTACGAGCATGTACGTGTACTGATTAGGTAAGGCAGTATTATAATGACCTGATCAGGCAGCATTATGAACGCCTGGTCAGGCAACCTGATAACGGCCTGATCACGCAACCAGATAAGGCCCATATCTGACAGAACGTTACACTTTCTAGCAGGGCGCTATCGAGTTCCCTTATGAGCGCCTTACCAGAGCAGTTAAGCAACCTGAAAGCGTCCTGAAACGGATCCGATCGAAATTTCTACGTGGGTAGTTATTCTAAAGGCAAAAACAAAAGTTTTGTTGAGTTTGACGGTATTACTTTTATTAGTTAAGATATAATTAATCTTTGATATTTTGCAAAATTTCAAAATAAATTCGTAATAATAGGTCAGTATTACACATCTTTATCCACCGGTGCTGTATTCTAACCTCATTCCAGTGAATGGACACATGGACTGATATTCTGATAATTCTCAAAGCAGAGTGTAAAATCTAACTCATCTGCTGAAAATTTCAAAATTTATTACTGTTAAGAATTGTCAATGTACATTCCATCAAATATTGTCATAAAGTAATTTTATTCGTTTTTCAATTTTTATCAACATTTAATTCTCCGTTTCTCTGTCGAAAGAAAATTTAGTAGTTTTTTTGAGAATGTTACGTCAAGATGCAAAAAAGCTTTCTGAATTTTCTACGAAATCGTAATAACCAATGTAATACTCATATGAATAAGAATTTTATAATTTTTGTGCAACACAGTAATCTCCAAATCCAGCATTTAATAAAAATATATAATAAATAGTTATCCTTTAAAGCGTCCATCTACACTACAGGTCTACTTACTGGTAGTCGACTGTCCATTTACTAGCAATTTCGTCTATTCACTGGCAATTCAGTCATTATGCTACTTATTTATCAATTCGTCCAATAGTGTTTGTTGCAATTACTTCGAATATTTTGTGGCAGGAACTGCGATCATTATAATAATAATGATTACACCTCATTGTCGCGAACGGAGCAGGCGCTGCGACTTATCTCCGATCAATATGGCATCAAATGACGCTTAGAGAATCCATAGGGTATAAATACGCTGTGGGAAGGACGAAATCACGAAGAGCGGCAGAAGGAATTTTGAATCGGAGATGTAACTCTTCTCCAAGCCATCGACAGCGAATTTGTAATATAATAGAGAAAGAGAGAGAGAGAGAGAGAGAGAGAGAGAGAGAGAGAGAGAAAATGTCCAGGTACCGTCACTGTATTATTTCAAATTGTCATCACACATTTATCTATTGAGATATCGTTACGCCGATTGTTAATTGTATAGGTTTAGTTAAAGTGTGGATAGAGGAGATTTGCATGTGAAGCGCCAAACATCGACCAAAGTCACTGAGTTGTCCAAAGAAAGGTACCCCGTGCGGAAAATTAGCACGGCATCCCTAATACAAGTCGGGGCCTTCAAGGGATTATTTGTGGATTCCATAGTAGGGTTTTCCGCAAAGGAGCCAGACCGGGCCCCTATTATGGAATGGTAGGGTAGGTAGGTTGACTAAAACAATGGTCCAAACCAAGTAAAGCCTTTAAGGGGTATAGTTGTAGATTCCCTAGTAGCGATTTCCCCAATACTACCAGACTCTGCTATTATAGGGGCAAATCAGTTTAAATTGATTGACTAAAGAATTTGTGGCATAATAATTATCGAGATCGATTAAATATAATAATTAAACTATGCGTTTAGTAGATGAGCTGTGATGCCTTGAAACAACGCGAATGCAGTGCATTCATTGAAAACCATGCGGGATCAGACGTGTCAAAATATGCGACAGAATTCTAAACCTCAAATGTATTGAAATAACACATTTCTTTTTCACAGTGCACACACACACGCACGTATGCATATACGGCTGCAATAATTTTTATGAGGCACCGCTGAGACAATTTTAATGGCCCTGGTTATTTTGTCTTCAATGGCCCGCATTAGCAAAGCGTGACCGGCAACTGATGGCCCATGTGAGGCTTCCAGACTAGGGCCTTAATAAAGTTAGGGAAAATTAAGATGGGTCCGATCAAAGCCCGAACTCAATTTCCGCATGGGACCGTGAATTGTAATTGCCTGGAAATTATTTCTTATAATTAAATTGGGTATCAACAAAGGCTTCAAGTTTAATTACGAAGGATCACCCAATAAAACTCCCCTGAAATACCGTTTATGCATAATAGCCATTAATTGACCTCTGTATGTTATCAAATTCGTTAACTTGACTGGCGTCCAAAAAATAAAATTTACCGATTTGTTGAGTCCTGGCCAACCGAGTACCCCAGGTCACTTCAGGTGATAACTCTATATCTATTTTACTTACACCAAGAAAAAAATACGTTCTCAATTTTTTTTTGCTATCAGAATATAGTAATTTATGCTACAAGTGCGGAAAACAACGAATTCCATCGCGCGTGAAGTTGCCGCATGAGCCGAAGGCTTATGGTGCATTTCACACGAGTACGAGTGAGAAGTGCACCATAAGTCGAGGCGAATTCGGCAACTTACGCGCGATGTAATTCGTTTTTTTTCGCACATGTCCCATACATTATTTTTTGCAATGACTGTCTCGAAAGTGGGATTTGAGATTCAACAAAACCAATAACAATTATATTCAAATATATCAGATCAGTTCAGATCATTTCCTTGTCAGAAAATACGACTTTGATAAGTTGACGTTTCATATCACATGAATTTCGCTACATTCAAGTTTCTTCAATCGGTCCAAAATCGTAGAACAAAAAACTATCAACCGTGAAAAAAACCGTTTTTTCGCGAATCAATGTGGTAAAGTGAGCTATAAATAGATATTTTTCCGCACTAGTGCGGGAAAGTCTCACATTCCCGCACTAGTGCGAGGAAGTAAGCATCGTTGAGAAATAAGCCACTTTCCGCACGCTAAACACCAATCGAAAATCGCACTTTCGGGGCAGGCATTGCAAAAATAAGTTTGATTAGCTATAGCAATGAAAAAGTTTGTTTCGATACAATTTTAATTTTCCACTTTTGGATTCTATAGTATCGTTATTCGTCCATTAACTGGTCGGTTTACCCTACATGGTAAAGAGTATCTTGTTGCATTATTATTGCAATTGCTCTTTCTTTTGCCCAGTACTCTCCCACATAGGGGGGAGCTCCCTGAAAAGGTAGTCAGTCTATAACGCGTGCATCTATATAATTTTGCTGGATCTATTTACGATTTTATCAGCTTATTTATGAGCTCATACACTGCGGTATATAATATTACAGCTTTAACATTGCGGAGCGGATTAGAATTACGAACCGAGGTAATGACACGAGAGAGGATATATAATGCAGCCTTTCTCTCTGTAATATACGCCTATATACGTATTTAGCAGCTTGATATTTGCCGCTTCGTGACGCATCACACGATATTTCCTCATTAAACTGTACGACGTAGTGTAATGCCGTGCGTTTAAACGTATATACATATATATCCCAGTGTATGTAATATTCTGACGGAAACTTGCCACAAATACGCTCCGCATCTTTGCTGTACGTTCAGCGAAGATAAATGTAGCGGAGCATTATTTACGTCTTGACTTTGAACTTGCTACTACTGTCTGTGATCTCATTCAAGAGTAATTGCGTTAACCTGATATCTAGCCAACTATGAAAATTGACGATGCAACGGAACCTCGGCAAACGGACCTTTTTATTTTACTCGCGATTGAGTAAAAAGTTGTCAAACGGATCAGTGAATGTCTCAGAGTCACGATTACCCCTCGGGTTAAGGCAGTATTCTAGTCTAGAATTAAAAAAATCCGTATTTTGCATTTCCCGTGCTGAAAATTGGCAGGGCAGCCCTAGTATGATTCGGGGCCTTCAAGGGATTATTAGTGGATTCCATAGAAGGGTTTTCCGTAAAAACGCCGGACCGGGCCCCTATTAGGGAATGGTAGGGTAGGTAGGTTGACTAAAACTATGGTATAAGTAAGGGAACCAAGTAAAAGCCTTTAAGGGATGTAGTTGTAGATTCCCGAGTAGCGATTTCCCCAATACTACCAGAATTTTCTATTATAGGGGCAAACCGGTATAAATTGCTTGACTAAAGAATTTGTGGCATAATAATTATCGAGATCGATTAAATATTAGGTGTATGACTTAATTTTTACAGATTTTTTCTTCAAGCTTAAAATTATATTTAAAATAGAAATATTTTCGCGGTCTTTTGTGGTTTTGAAAGGATCGGACGCAAGGTTTCAGAACACCGAACGAGAAATCTACGTGAGTTACATAACCTCTCAGAACAGCAGAGTTTACGATTGCAGCTGATAAACAACACATTCGGAACTGCATTTTATACGAATTCCAACAAGGAAAAAATGCTTCTAAAGCACGGGAAACAATTTGTAGAGTTCTTGGTGCCGAGGTTGTATCTTATGAAACGTGTAATTATTGGTACAAACGTTTTAGAAGTGGTGATTTCGCTCTTAGTGACCAGCACGGGAAACAAAGCACGGGAAACAATTTGTAGTGTTCTTGGTGCCGAGGTTGTATCTTATGAAACGTGTAATTATTGGTACAAACGTTTGAGAAGTGGTGATTTCGAACTTAGTGTCCAGCCGCGTCCTGGACAGGATATGAAAGGTCGGCTTTATTACGAACTCCTGGAAAGTGGTCAGACAGTGACTGCGGAACGCTACAGCCGACAATTGAACAAACTGAGCGAAAAACTTGATCAGAAAAGGCTATTTACTGGGCAAGGAAGCAGGCAAGTCATACTGCTGCATGACAACGCTCGACCTCACGTTGCCCGCGCGACTCAGAAGACCCTCTTGAACTTGGGATGGAAAGTTCTCCCGCACGCGCCATATTCATCAGACTTGGCCTCATCCGACTACCATTTGTTCCGGTCAATGCAGCACGCCTTAGTGGATAAACAATTCAAAACGCTGGACGATGTGCGTACATTCGTCGATGACTTTGTCGCCTCGAAGCCTGCAAGTTTCTTTCGCGACGGCATTCGTATGTTACATGAGAGATGGCGCACGGTAATAGAAAACGATGAACAATATTTCCAAGATTAAGTTCGTTGTTGACTATTTTTTTATATTAAATAAATTTGCTGAAAAATCTGTAAAAATTGAGTCATACACCATATATAATAATTAAACTATGCGTTTAGTAGACGAGCAGTGATACCTTGAACCAACGGGCATGCAGTGCGTTCATTGAAACAACGCGAGATTCAACGTGTCAGAATATGCGACAGAATTCTAAATCTCAAATGTATTGAAATAACACATTTATTTTTTACAGTGCACACACACGCATGTACGCATATGGCTACAATAATTTTTATGAGGCACCTTTGAGGCAATTTTAAAGGTCCTGATTATGTTGCCTTCAAAGACCCTCGGTAGCAAAGTGTGACCGGCCACTGATAGCCCATGCAATGATTCCAGACTCGGGCCTTAATAAAGTTTTCTTAAAGTATAGACTCTTGAAAATGTGTCGATAAAAGGAAATTTCAAAATTCCTAATATTTACAAAGTTATAGCAATTGGAATACGGCCGAATTGAGAGGCCGCATCGGCGCGTATCGGATAATCTGAAGATTCTAAGGAAGATAAAACTGCTCGCAGAGAAGAACGAACTGCACAAAATTGTCATTTCGAAGTCGAAGAAGGCACACTTCACGAGGCAGGAATGGCCGATTAATTTTATGTAAGTATAACATATGACGTAAATAGTTGAGGTTGTCTGAAATTGTACTCAAAACTTTAAACACGTTTTTCTTGAAACTACTTTTTTCAACTTTCTTGACATAAAATCTCGAACTTCAGCATATAACCCTCTATCGTCTTTACCTCGGGCATTGCGAAATCATTATTATTATTATTCAAAATAAAGTGTTTACTTTGAAAAAAATAGGGCGAGAAATTAATTTCTTTTTCAGACAGTCGACATTAATTTTTTTCTTCTTGGTACCTGCTATAATGACATTCTTATTGACAAAGAAAAATGGTTTCATTTCTGTTTCAGACCAGTGGGAACATCGGAATCATGTCAACCGTCTCAAAGCTTTATTTGCGGCTATATTTAGAGGCCCATAACTTTTTTCAACTCTTGCTTTTTTGGCACAAATTTTTTTTTTTGTATCTTCTTGAAACTTCAATGAAAAAAACTGTAAAAAATGGATACTACAAATACTTTTTGTTTTTTTTTTGTTCATTAAGCCCGAAAAAAACGACCGAAATGTAGGCCTCTAGACTAGCATACTGCCTTAAGCTATATTGGAATACTCGAATTACAGAAGAGATAGGTCCAAATTTTCGTCGAGTTGGATTGAAATATTCCCTTTCTGGTGTTTCCTTATGAAATACGGAAAGGATTTTTTAGGGCAAATAAGTGGCGAAGGAAAACTCGGTGGATCGTAAAGGTGGGCGTGAAATACAACGTAGTAACAGAGGTGGGGGTGTCTAAAGTTTCGTTTCAATATCACGAAACGTATGGAGGTTCGGGTTTGCTCGGTGGCTCATTCAACCGCGGCTCGTTTCTTGGTCGTTTGCCAGAATGACTAAAACTTTTGGTTGCATTGTCGACGACGACCGAGACGGAAAAAAGAAAGAGAGCTCGGTTGAACAAACCCTAAGGTAGAAGGGATGAAATTTATCTCAAGCTGACAGAGGTGAAAACGAATCTCAAAAAAAAAAGACGAACAACAATGTAACCCATCTACTTTACGAATGAGAGCATCGACCGGATAGAAAACCGATCGACTAATTCCGTGGGCCTCGAAAAGCATTACTGATGTTGTGTGAAACATATAATGACCGGGGGAATGTTGTCAACCTCGATTCGTATCGATTTGACGAGGGCTGTAGAATTGCAATAAGATAAAGTTGTATTAGCGAGCTTTCTCTCTCCAATCTTTGGATACATCGATCGGCCTAAATATAACAATACCACATGGGGCTTTATAGCAGGTTTCACGATTAACGGGAGACCCCCCGCGTACATGCAGGTCGAATCTTCTCCTCGAGAATTACAGCAAGAATGCCATACTCGTGCTCATAAAATCAACCTATCAAATCAAATCTTTTGTTTTAGGGGAGACCTAGCACGTTTCGTGTAATCTCTGCCTGCTGGTGAGCCGAAAATGTTTTGCAGCTTATTCACGTTCGAAGAAAAAATTGTCCGAAAATAGTCGCAAGGAAGGTCGAACATCACACGGATGAATGTTAAAGCGTTACACCACCTTGGCACCCGGAAAAATAGGTATAAAAATAAATAAAAATATTGACGCGACCATTGAATATATAAAATAATTTTTATTTTTTACAAATACATTATAGTTTTATGAACAAATTTTAAAAAAAGAAATAAAAAATGTTTAAATGGCGGAGGTATAAGTCTTCTAGTAGGACCCTCTTTTTAAACTCGTCGACAAAATATCTCGAGATCTACTCAATCAATTTTGATTAAATTTATACCACATATTCTTTATACTATTAGGTATAGATAGGATTTTAGAAGAGGATTTTCTCTTATTGGACGACGCGTTCATTTTTTATTCATTTTTAAAACTCAAAAATTTTGTAAAAATCAGAGTTTTTTTCAAGCAGCTATTTGAAAAGTACAAATCTATCTATAAATGTATTCCTATAAATGGCATATAGATGCCATTTAATTTACTTTAGCTGTTACCTTTCTTTACAGGATTTTTTTTTATTTTCCGGGCGATGCCTGACAGAAAAAAAATCTGCCATTGGCAAGAATTTTTGAAGGAGGTTTTTTTTTTACTACACGACTTATATCTTGGCTATCAATTTCTGTTAAATTTGTTCATTAAACTATAATGTATTTGTATTTTTAATTTTGACAAAATAAAAATTACTTTCTATATTAAAAAGTCGCGGCAAATAAAAAAAAAAATGTTGGACCTATTTTTCCAAACACCACGTTGGTGTAAGCCTTAAGGCAGCAATATTATCTAGAAAATTTAAAAAATCGTTTTTTTTCATTTAATTTTATTATTCTACAGACTTTTTCGAATACGTCTATTAAAACCATTGAATAATACTCATAACATTAGTCGAGTTATAGAAATTATAAGGAGTACGCTCGGGGAGCACGATCAAGACGCTGCAAACTTTAAACGCGTTTTTCTTGAAAAGTTTTTCAAATCGGCATCCACGATATTCCGATAATCAATCGGCCGAGCGAGCTCAGATTTGGCATATACCTTCAATAGACTCTTTCTCAATGTTGGAGACAGAATTGAGTGGAAATCTTTTTTGTTTATATAACTTGTAGAATGGTCAGAAAAATAGGATAGATTGATCATCAAAGTTTGGCATGCTGCGACATTTTGTGAAATTTTGTTTTTGGTGTTTCTGGTACCAAGCATTGCAACACTCATACAGATTAAGAATATGTTTGGTTTTTTCACATTCACACAACGCCCAGAACACTGGATGTTTTTCGCGCACTGTTGTAATTAAACGTACAAAAGTGCATGAATATATATATATAATTTTTTAATTTGTGCGTATGCTTTAAGCATCAATAAACATGTGTAAAAAAAATCAGAAAGAAAACTTGATGAGTTTAACAGTTATCCCATCCTCAAATCACCTTCAAAACAGCGCTTTACACAGTAAAACTGCTTTAACGGATACTGTTTTTTCATACGCACATACATCCAATGAAAGATCAACTTCAGAGTTGCAATAAGTTAAACTACATCATTTACAATTTTAAAAAATACCAAGATTTAAGATATTTAATACTGGTTTCATTAAAATCATGAATTTAGCCTTATCTCTTTTTGGCATATCAACTTCAATCATTGACAATGAAATTCTAGCTCAATTCACAATTCTCCATAAGAAACTGCGTTTAATAGAAAGATTTTTTTGTTGGATTCAATGTAGCAGAAGTTGGGGAAATGTTGAACTTAAACGTTTGGTGGACGTGTGTATGTCCAAAAAAATCAGCATGCTTTAACATTTATCAGTGAAATAGTGGATCATCCTAAAAAAATTCTAGCATCATGATGATTCGAATTACTTAATTTAAGTTGAATTGAAGTGCAACATTTATTTCTGATAAAAGATCCATTTACGGATTGACGTTAATCCAGTTTTCCAAACGGTATGACATGTAGAGATACTTTGAGGTACATTTATATAGGCACATACACATATATACCTATACAAAGGTAAGTAAAGTTTAGGTCACCATTATCATCCGATCTTTGCCTTAAATCGACTTCGAGACACTTTGCCTCGGTTCTCATGACCCAGAACGAAGATATAAGCTTGGAGAGTTGAGTATAGTTAAAGATTTTCGTATTGTTATAATCGCTTATCGATTATCTCACAAAATTCAATTATCTTTTATTCTAGAAGGGGAATGTCACGTTACGCGGAACATTCGTGAGAACATCTGTAGCCAGTAGATTGGGTAGTCCGGGGAGTACAAAAAACGAGATATTTCATTTTTGATATCACCAAGAACGAGATAGTTCCATCATTCTGCTTGATAAAACCATTTCGTTCTAAAAGCATTCCTGATCGGCCAGTAAGGGATTTCTCTACCAGGCCGGAAAAATGTGTGAGTGCTCCTGAATAAAAGATAATGACTACGATCAAATTTCTTGAAAAAGCACACTGAGAAAAAGTTTAAATTCAGTCAATCATATGCTACTCATGCGAGTTATTCAGCTTGCATACTACTAAATTGTGATTCGTTTCCACTGAAACGTTTGTTAGATTTGAAAAAAAAACTGTTGTGTATAATTCAATCTTTGTCCATAAAGTGGCCGGTTCTTTAACAATATAATACTCTTATTCATATATATGCGAAATGTCTAATAGGGTGCTGATTTAAGTAAAATCAATGTATCCGTGCACTTGTACACATTCTATTCAATCCCATTCCATTGAATACCAAATAAAAGTATAACAGGCCGAGATGTACATATAGTGTTTTTCAAACTAAAGATATATTTTTATCTCGGCGCGCACTGACGATTCAGTCACTTTAGAAATATCATTGCACGATTTTGAATAACAGGCGCCAATCAAAACCAATAAAGTTTACTCGGAAAACTTTTCAGCTCAACGAGACTCCCGTTCATTATCGAAAATTTGATTGCTTCCATTGTATTCATACTGAGGAACTAATTTATTCAACTGCAAGTAATCTGTTTTATTTAGTTTCCAAGCCAGTAATGTATAGCCAATGATTACAATATGAACAACGGCAGGTGCGGCACTGGGTACCCAAGTGAGATCACCAAATGCTAGACCCGGGCCTGGGCTGATTCTACTTATCGTTGTCTAGCCTGTGATCCCATTGAGCATGGATATCTGAAAAACCACCCGTTTCGCGCCGGTATGGGCTTTCGTATGACAACTAGCTGATGACGACAAGCTGACGTCGTTTACCATTGCATAGCCTATAGCCAAATTGAGTATTGATATCTAAGAAAATGCCTGTTCTAGGCTGGTATTAGCTCTCGTTGTATTGTCCTTGGCATTTGACCGATTAGCATTTAACTGATTAGCGATTTTGTTTCTAGCACTAATTGGAAATAGTACCCTACACTCGGTACCGAAACCTCGCTCCGATTTTGGACAAATCCATGTATTCTTGTAAAGGGTGCCGCAAAATGACCTGATATTTTTAATTGCGCGCCATTTTTTTTGTGGCGAACATAGAGTACTAATCTTTGATAACTGACATCAGAAAGTATTGAGGTTTAGTCTAGAAGAATTACGCGATCGAGCAACGCATAGAAATTGTGAAAATTCACT
Organism: Ophion ventricosus; assembly: GCA_963932345.1. Classification (NCBI taxonomy): domain Eukaryota; kingdom Metazoa; phylum Arthropoda; class Insecta; order Hymenoptera; family Ichneumonidae; genus Ophion; species Ophion ventricosus. The sequence goes on from OZ010714.1 coordinate 19,644,812, forward strand.
ACAAAAATGGTAAATATTGGGTGAAGTAAAAAGTTCTGAGCGTTTTCCGCTAGATGTCTTCAGTAAGCCATATCTCACGATGTATATATCGCATCGGGTTATACTATACGGCGATTTATAGGTGACATTACGCTTCAACAAAAGTTCTTTGACAGTTTTGTGTTTGGTGAAGCCAATTGTGTGTTACAGCGTTCCAAAATGAAGGTAAAAAAAGAGAAAATTCGATACATTCTTCGGTACCACTACGACCAAGGTGAAAAGGTGGAGCAGGCGGCCAAAAAAATTTGTGCTGTTTATGGACCCATACTTTGGGGTTTTCTGAAAGGAAAAGTGTATGCCAATGATCCACAGACCATTCCGGAGCTCGAGGAAGCAATTGCATGCATCATTAATGAAATTAGTCAGCAATTATGGCAAAATGTTTTTGAAAATTTCGTCAAAAGAGTGAACGTTTGCAAACAGGCACGAGGCGGTCATTTATCGGATACTGTGTTTCACAAATAACCTCCATATTTGTACGTTATGTTAAAAATAAAATATTCGTACTTTTCAAATAAATAATACGTTTTATCAATAAATGAAAAATGTCAGGTCATTTTGAGACACCCTTTATCTGGTAGTACGCCAGAAATTCGCGAGGTGGCTTTTCGCAAAGGGCTCTCGCGTAACGAGATACCTGTTGGATAACGATGAGATACTGACCCACTGGTACCATTTCCTCGTAATTTTGAATACTTTCAAAATAACAAGTATCAGTACCAAGTCAGACCGTCGTTCCAGTTAAGGGATTACATCTCCTCAGTGCTCGGAAAAATCGGTATAAAAATATTGAAAAAATGCTGACGCCACTATTAAATATATAAAATAATATTTATTTTTTACAAATACATGATAGTTTTATAAACAAATTAGAACAAAACGAATAAAGAAATATTAACAAATGGCGGAGATATCAATCGTCTAGTAGGACCCTTTTTTAAAACTGGTGGACAAAATATCTCGAGATCTACTTAACCGATTTTGATGAAATTTATACCACATACTCTTCATAATATTATCCAGGATGGAATATATGTTTTGTCTGATTGGACGCCGCGTTCCATTTTTATTAATTTTTAAAACTCAAAATTTTGGTAAAAAATAACAGCTTTTTTTTATCAAACAGCTGACATTGCCATACATTTTTCCCCCATGCTATACTTTAGCTATTACCTTTGGTAATGAGAAATTTTGTTTAAAATATGTTCACACCATGCCTGACAGAGAAAAAAAATCCACCATTAGCAAGGATTTTCAAAACAGGCTTCTCTACTAGACCTTATATATTATCATATCTCCGCCTACAGTTCTATGGATGACTTATATTTCTATAGATATATACCTATAGACGACTTATATCGCCCCATTTTTTATTCGTTTTTTTTTTTTATTTTTTCATAAAACTATAATGTACTGCTGAAAAATAAACATTATTTTATATTTTAATAGTCGCGTCGAATGTTTAATTATCTTTAAATTTATTATTCCGAGCACCAAGGTGGTGTAACGCTTTAAACCATGGGTTCTTCTCTCAGCACATACAAAATTTCTTATATTCAATTGAATTGTTGGACACGATTTCGAGCTCACCAGTAATATGCAAGGTTCTTTATTTCTTTTATTTTTTTTTACGTACCTCTAGATGTATTTGACGTTTAGTATAAGACATGCATCGCACTAGACTTTAGGCGCAGCATTGGCACACAAATTGGGGAAATATTGGTCGAGTGTTGGGGACAAGGTGGAGCAGATTCAAAGCCATTGCTATATTAACGTAAGTGCCACCTGCGGACTCAACTTATCATTTCGTTGCTGGTCCCACTGTCGCCCGCTTGTATCGTCAAGCGCTGGCCGACTGGCAATTACGGCTGGCCCGTTACTGAATCAATGATGGGCCGTTTGAAAACGAAAATCAGTAATCGTTCAGACTTGCCTAGAGGAGATTAATTTTATATTCTTTTAACACAAGATATTATTTTCACAGAAAGGGCAATCTACGCGCGAGTGGAGTTCAGGCTGATTTATAATTAAGAACAGGTCGACAGAATTGGATCATCATGACACTGGCATAAAATATCCAAGATCTTTTTTAATTATGGCAAAACGATAATGGCTTGGTGAAATACGTCTGGAGCCCTTTGTCCTAGTCTCAAATTGGACAGATGATTTTTTTTATCCCTCCATACAGTTAAGAAGTCTAGAGAGTATAGCGCGAGATTGCGAGGGGCGAATGTGTGGTTTTTTCTACGACCTGGTTTGTCGTCCCTTATGCTACCCCGACATTCTCCTGCTTTCCATCGGTCTTGCTTCGTATGTCGGGCAACTGCGCGGTCGATGCGAGCAACGACAAATTCCCCACCTCCCCCCCCCCCCCCCCCCCCCCCCCCCCCCCCCCCTTCTATCTTCATCTAACCACCAGCTTCGTTTCTTCAACTACCGTTATGGTACATTACTACAGAACGTATTCTCTCTCTTCCCAAAATCCAACGTGCAACTGGAAAGATACGTCAGAACGGCTACGAATATGAGTATGAGGCTATACAGCTCCAGGGCATACAGCCAGCACTGATGCGCTCATTTTCGTATACATATAAATATGCTCATGCGTCCATCGGTCCATTTTATTTCGGTTAATTTTTCCCCCCTTTGCCGCTCTATCCGAGAGGGCAATGACACATCATCAAGCCTCAAGACTTCAGCCAACAGAAACAAACGTTCAACACATGGGAGCAAATTTTCTATCGACTCATTGTACTATGGGTCACGAAGGCGTGCTCTCGACAGTCCCCTCATTTGTGTTCTCACTTTGTCTTTATTAAAAGCCCGCTCATTCTTTAACCTCCCCACCGTTAACGATCATCTCACAAACGAGATAGTGCTTCGATATGCAGATCTTATTTTTCAGTTCTCCTCTCCGGGCTCAATCGATGATCGCTCGCTTTTAGGAACGTCGTGCTGGGCAAAAGATATTTTTAATTACACAAATATCGCATTATTCGGAATCTAGAAAACCGTACGCTATATTTGCAAAATATTTCCTAACAAATTGGGTCTGGGTAAATTGGTTTTGTAGGATAGTGTTTCGGTACGAATGTTTGAACATCTCTTCATCGTATAGGAGCAGCAGAGCATTTAAAATTAACCCTTCGTTGTCACACTTACCTGGAGAAACATGCTTGTCACACTTGGTCAAATTGACGCAGTCCATTATCAAACTGTTGATACACGAAACCTATCAGTCGGATGAGCATGAAAACATTCACGAACATACTTTAAATACGGCATAATATGTGCTTAAAATTATTATAGAAAAAATCAGATGGCAACATGCACAAAAAATCCCCCATCGTAGACCAAATAAGGACATATATTTGGCGTTAAAGTTGAACGCTGGTTCGTTTAGAGCCACAGTGACAACGAAGGGTTAAGTAATCGATTTAGGTGACACTCAATACCAACCTGATTTTCGGAATTAAGCAATTTGAGCTGCTCGTTGATGAGGCTGTATTTGGTGCTCTCCTCTTTTCTCAATGCTCGTTCTTTCTTCAATTCAGGACTCCAAAAGGTCTTGATACTATGCATCGAGCTGCCGAGCTTTTGATTCGTAAGCTCCAGCTCTTTCTTCAAATTGCCGAGTTCCCGTTGCAAATCGTTGTTCTGATGCTGCAGCTCGCCGATGTAAACACCACCGTCCCTTATCATATGAGGATTCGGGCTCTGCCTCGCCGATCTCGAGCCATAAAGATCATCGTCAAGATAAAGGCCACCGCGATCTCTGCTACGTTCGCGAGGTTCCCGAATCGGCACGAATTCTCGATCATGATCGAGAATACCAGCGGAGGCGCGATCCAGGCTGGTATAGCGTGCCGACATGCCTGCCGAGCTCGACATTGCCGGTCTGGAGGCGCTACGCGATCTGTGATGGCCCCCGCCACCCCCGCCCGTTGACATGCTGCGGCCACGTTCTTCAAGCATAACCGGACTACCGAGATCCTCGTCGCGCGAATAAAACGGACTGTTGAGCTGATGATGATGATAACTACCGTAGTTCAGATGTTCCGGTGAATTGTTACCACTCCTCGTGCCTCTTTTACGTCCGCCGAGTGGACTACCGCGTCCGCTGGCATAGCTACGAGACGGACTGCGGTCGACGGTCGGTAGTTCGCCAACTCGTCGACCGCTACGTGGTGAACGTGTCCCGCCACCTGGACCGACGACTCCGCTTCCCGAGGAATATGGATCCCTCGACATCTCACCACCACCCCGGCTACTGTAACCTCTGTCCCCGTACAGATCCGTCCTTGAGCCTTTTTTTTAACTTCTTATGGAATGAAAATCTCCTCCTGATCCGTCCTCCTGGTCCGTCTCTCCGTTCCTCGGAAACCTTTTTTTTTTCTCAAGCAGCTTTCTGCTTTCCTCTTTGATATCGCTTTCTTAATATTTCCTCTTCACTCTCCAGTCTGCCAATCGTGTTCTTCAGCTTTCTCGTGCGGCACGTAAAATGCTTCGTCCAATGGTGCAGCTTCGATCGTCGCACATGTGCACCACCGCACACCTGAACTACGTGGAAAATATTACGCACATCGACTCATGATTTAGGCACTGCCTCTTTGTCTCTTCTCGTCTTATCCCCGTTCGCTACCGTCTGTCACGCCGTTCCTCTCGAAGGCTCCTTATCCTCACGTTGCTTCCATCCGATGAAAGCTTCCACTGTTTCTCACTCCGTGCCTCACGAACTACCAATTTTTCAAGGGGCACAAGCCCTTCGGCGCGCTTCTTTGTGTTTTAACGTGTTCCGCGAGTGAGATTAACACTCGGCGGACCCGCGAACGGTAAGGGTGACAACGACAGAGGTAGGAAAAGCATCGCCAACGCGATACTCGTAGCAACCTCCTCTCATTAGAGAAGTCAGGTCAGGCACTCGACATTTACGACTAGAAGTTTTTCGTATCAACCCGAGGCGCCGCGCGTCTCATCCTTCCCGCGACACCCTTCGCCTCAGTCTCATCGGATACGACGTGAGTCAAATAAAAAGTACAGACAATTTCTAGTCTACCTTTCCTTCTCCGGTATCTTCCGGACTTTGACTTTTATCACGACTCTTCGCCCTTTCTTAGAGGATTTCAACCGGAGGTACCACCCTTATTCCTTGGCCTTTCCGTACTCCTCTGCTTTTCCTCTGTAACGAATCGATCGGCACCTCACGTGTGTTTCCTTTAATATATACCATCTATCAGATATCAGTTCACTTGGAATTCACGGTTAACCTTCGACATCGCTCGACTCGTCGCTCATCGATTACCCTTCTTCTCATTCTTCGCCTCTGTATCGCAAGCCCTCCGACTTTTATTCTCGTCTCCTTTTCTCGGGGCATTGACTCCAATCGATAATACACCTTTTTACTATACTCCTTTAGCTGCGGTCCTTTCTTTCATTCGAACCAACTCATCGCTCTCTCTCATTGTGCAAGACCAGCGGATTTTCAATTCCGTTTCGCTTCATTCTCAGCCTGCTTCGCTTCCCCCAATCGTATCGACTATTTGAGTGACGCGAACTCGAGGAAACCAGAAGTGACTGAGTCGTGGCCAAGGAGACGACGCCTCCCAACGTACGACGTGTATATTTTGTCTCGTGTTTCCTTGCGACAATCGCACTCCGCGCGATTTAGCAATATTTTTCGTAGTCTCGTCGAAAGACGGGGAAAATTATTAGCAAAAGCTCACGTCGCGAGACGAGCTCACGGCCTGGTTGTTGCAGCTGGATCGATTGTCACATACGTGTCCCCCCTCGAAGACGCGACAACGGGCTTATCATTCGTAATCCTCTTCGCACCGTTCCCTCTTTCTCGCCATTCTTATATACGTATACTTCTAACTCTCAAAACTCTTTACGTAGAGAGCAACTCTACGAATTCGACGCTTGATGTATCCAGACCGAAAGATTGCCCTCTTTCCGACGTGATGCTCTTCGTGCCGTTGTAACTAAATCCGTTAATTCGGTAACAAGCAATGCCGTGCGTAACGAGCGAGCGATGTGAATTGAAACGAGCCTTGAGTGTGTCACCGTCGACGTTCCGTCCTCATCCAGGACGATCGATCCTTGACCTTCTTTCGCTGGAAAAACCATGGAAGATTCCCAACCGTTTGCAGTGCTGCGACAAAATCGTGCAGTCCACCTCTCACTCTCTCTTTTCCCCGTTTTCTTTTCTCTTCGTCGTGTTTGTCGCGATGCATCAAACGTTTCTTCACTAACGCGGATCCGTTTTCTTGATCACGCTCCGACCACGCTCCCGTACTTCTCTTCCGACTGAGACCGCCGCCCCACTTTCATTCACTTCCGGGTTGAACTCTCACTGTCACCCCTTTTACTACTACTTCCAACTGAACGTCTATATATATATGTGTATATATAAATATGCATATATTCACATATGTTTATATATGTGTATGAACGTACATATCTAATCATATACACACGCAAATATATATATTTTTTTCATATATGTATATATATATCGGTGAGGCCCTCCCCCTCTCTCCGGGCGCTTTGGCACGCGTATACGCTGCCGGCTACAACCACCAGAGAGACGTTATCGTCCCAACTTTCCGATCGATCTCATCCTCTCCTCCTTCGCCCCTGGCGGTATTTTCCGTAACCGCGTTTGCTCCAAACCACGCGAGCGCCCGATTTCCCTCTCGCTCTCTCTCTCTCTCTCTCTCTCCTCTCTCTCTCTCTCTCTCTCTCTCTCTCTCTCTCTCTCTCTCTCTCTCTCTCTCTCTCTCTCTCTTTCTTTCTATCTGCGTTACTGCTTTTTTCTTAGTTCCGTCGTTCTCTTGGTGTTTGTTTTCGCGCGCTCCGTGACAATAGACCACGGCCTCGGACCACTCGGCAATTACAGCTGAACGTTTGCCTGACGAAACGTCGAGAGAGGTCAAGCATGGGCGAGGGCCGTGAATGCCCGCGGGCGGCCAGCGAATCCAACAAACGTGAATATTCGCGGGTGGAAGAGGGTCGATCGACGCCGCGACGGATCCGCGAGCACTGAATACACTCCCGGCATCCACCACCACGACTGATTCACTCTCTCTCTCTCTCTCTCTCTCTCTCTAGATCATCCCTCTGCTTCCCCCTCCGCCCTTCATTTCCTCAGTCTCTGACGGTTCTTCGCCCCTCGCCTGCCTCATCGTTCTTCGCAGCATGGTGGCCGCACGGTGAGCACACGGAAGAGAGAACACTCACCAGCGCAAACTCAGGCATGCTCGACGATTAAACGTGACAGAGATTGGCCAAGTAAGCGGACAAAGAGAAGCAGTCGTTGTCATACTCGTCGAGCTCTTCTACCCAATGGGAGTTTTTAGCTACGGGAGAAATTATCTCGGAGATGGCTAACCAATATGCGCGCGTTAGACTCCGCGTCGGCCGGACTCGCGCCTACGCGCACACAACTTCCTCCCCCCCCCCGCCCCTCACTGTTCCTCCCTTCCTTCTTCCCGAGGCTTCTCCCACCCCATCCTTCTTACCAACCTTCCCCTCAAATCCCTGCTGAACCCCCACCCTGCGAGTTTTCCTACGCTTACTCACACGCAATCGTGTACGCACGCTACACGCGGCAACACGCATCAGCGCACACGTGTGTGCATGGGTGTAAAAAGCGTACACATAGTATTATTGTACTATACACGAGTAAAAGCCCCCAGCCCCCCCGCCCCTCTCACAAACTCACGATACGTCAATTGGCTCGGGAGCCACGTTTTTCAACACACATGGACACCTACTGTACATCACCAGCTGCTATTAGTTATCCGTTCTCTTTGCACGTACACTCGAAAAGCTCATCGACGTTCACGAACGGACCCAAGTCTGTGCGAGTTTTTTTTTCACTATATTCCGTATACTGCACGAGCATGGTCTGCGGGCGTCTGCTATTTGCTATATTTAACGAAAGACCTCGTCTACTTTCGTGTAAACGTACCGCTCGGGCTTTTACATCGACGCTGCTATCGGAAACAATTTTTCTCTTCTTCTTCAGCTATACGCGAAAATTCTTGGGCCACGTGTGGTTGAACGGGAAATGGAATATAGATGCAGTGATGGCTTCACCTTTATACACATTGAGATTATGGGAGTAGATATACGTTGTAGAGGACCACCATTATTCGTGCCGACAATCCACAAATCCAATGAGAGCAAAATTTGCATCACTCAGAAATGTAAAATAAATTATTCGTGCGAGAATGAAAGGAGAGCTTGTTTATATATTTTAAGGGCATGGTCAACATAACCTCACAAATTTTCCAACCCGGTTTTCTCATAGATGGTTAAGTTTTTAAGGAATTACAAAGAATCAGGCTTTGGAGAAATTCCTGATGCAGAGCTTTGTGATTCTCTATTGGGCTAAATATTATTCATCTTTGAGAAAACTCTGTTTTGAAAATTTTAGCTATCTCTCTCGCACTCATATATCACGTGATTGGGGAAGGTGGGGCACAGTGTGTCACTTTTTTCTAACGAATTTGTACTCTTACCAAAATAGTCTGATTAGAAGAAAGGGTCATAACCGATTTTATAGATCTTTGGGCGTACAATAAATATTGCACTGTATTGTACAATACCATATTTTTCGCAAAAATATTAAAAATCCTAAAATAATGGGATCGCAAAAAAATTGCGAAATGGCTCATTCTGCCCCACCCATGGGGCACAATGTGTCAGATAGGTCGGTACAGTGTGTCAAGTGTTGCGAAACGTAGGGTACAACGAGCCGGTTGAAATGCTTATATTTTCCTAACATAGATAGCAGATGTTCATACATACCGATAATTCCACGATAGGTATCATTTGCCAATAACATTGGGAGTCGTCTCATTGTGCTCAACAACTCGATGACACATTGTGCCCCATACAATTGTCCCACAATATTTGACGTTTTCACGGCAAGCGACATTTTCTTTCGAGGCTCAAATTAATTTTGTATTTTTAATAATTTTTTGCTGCTATTGACTTTCTTTTAGACCAGCCAAAACACTATAAATCACGGTCCAACACAAAAAAATTCGGATTTTACGAGCTACAAAACTTCGAGAAATCGCATGTGGTTGACAGTTGCCCGTGACACATTGCGCTTCTTCGGAGCGTCGTCGCTTCTTTGTTTCCTCATTGGGAGTCGACTTATTGTGTCTCACAACTCGGTGACACATTGTACCCCACTAGTAAAATATTTGAGTATTGATGAAAATAACTATTAATTAAACTACGAATAGAAAAACGCAAGTCACTGAGTGCATCATAAGTAATAAAACTGTCGATTAGGACCGAAAACCCGAGCCGCTACAGAAAGTGTCGTTATATTTTACATTTTCCCGGCGAGCGAAATATTTTTTTTCCAAGCCTCAAATCAATTTTTAATTTTTGATAATTCTTTGTGAGCTGTTATCGACTTTCTTTCAGGCCTGACGAAACCAAATATAATATAAAGTTTCGGAATTTACGAGCTACAAACCTTCGAGAAACCGCATGTGGTTCACAGTGTCCCGTGACACATTGTGCCCCATTCACCCCTACATCTGCTACTTCGTCTTAAGGTGGCCTCGCCAATTATCATTAGAATGTCGATATGATCAATAGAATTCAGTTTGCCAAGGGAACTAAGATTTACTCCCCGATTCAGTTGCAGTCAATTGATATACAGTCAAAACGGCTTATAACGACATTGAAAGGACCCTACAATACCGACGTTATAGGCGATAGTCGTTATAAGCGATATGTGGAATGGTTATAACGGCATTGGAGGGATCATGCAGTGCCGACGTCATGGCCGATAGTCCTTGTAAGCAATGTCTTTATAAGCAGTTTCGACTGTATTTATATCGACGTATTCACCCCGGGACACTGTAAAAAGCACCGATAAGAAAAGCTCCCAAGTATGAGCAAAAACATATTCAAAATTCGTTCACCTTCGAGTCCACTTGTAGGGAAACACCAAGCATTTCTTTATTAATCGATTGTAAGAACCTCTTTAACGGCTAAACTCGTTCGCTCCGCCGAACAGTTGTCTCGTTATTTTTTTTTTTATAGTTATCGTTTTATAGAAATCGTTATCGTTCCCGTGAATCAGTGCCAATCTTGCTATGTTGCCAATTGTTGTACACCTGAAACATTACTATGCTTGGTTCGTTAGAGTACATTGACTAGTACTACTTTTTACTCTCGGCGTGGAGAAAACAGCCCCCATCGTACACTCCCTCTCCATTGGCGTAGCCGGCATTTTTTCTGGGGTGGGGGGCAGGAGGGGCTGGCCTGACCATAACTGGTTTTATTCACAAACATCTTTTTTTTCCAATAACATTTATTCAATAGCCGACGATCACGTAATACACATGAGATATGAAACTCGCTTTAATCACACGTTCATGTTAACATTAAAATGAAACACATGCGATACCTTAAAAAATAATCAACTAATTTTTCATCATTCTTTAATCTAGTTACCAGTCTTCAAAGTTTACTTTCAGTAGGTACTCAATTACGTAAGTCTAAGTTTTCTATAATTTTTTTCTGCAGATCGGCGGAATACTTCTTCAGCTGAATTTTTTTTCTAACATGCCATTGTTCATGTTCTGCAGTGACATATGAGAGAAATGTTCCTGAAGCATTGTGCTCCTAAGCCACATTTTTATCCGCCTAATGGCACAAAAACTTCTCTCAACACCGGCGGAACTCACTGGGAGTAATATTGCTGGCTGGAAAAGTTTATATAAGTTAGGGTTATTTTAAATTTGCTTTCCTAAATTCTCAGCATTTCGTTCATTATTTTTAAATTTGAGTATGTTTTTCATGACCATTGCTTCAGCTCCTAAGACAGACGTATAAATTATTAAGATTTTTCTTGATTGTTTATTGATGTTTTATTGATGAAATCCTCTCCGTTCATCATATCCAACTTAAAAAATCTATCAACTACATGAGCTACCGGTGCGGCAAATTGGCACTGCATCCCTAATAAAATTCGAGGCCTTCAAGGGATTATTTGTGGATTCCATAGAAGGGTTTTCCATAAAAAAGCCGAACCGGGCCTCTATTAGGGAATGGCAGGGTAGGTAGGTTGACTAAAACTATGGTATAAGTACGGAGACCAAGTATAAAGGCCTTCAAGGGGTGTAGTTGTAGATTTCCTAATAGCGATTTCCCCAATACTACTAGACTCTCCGATTATAGGGGAAAATCACTATTAATTGCTTGACTAAACAATTTGTGGCATCAAACGTGTCAAAATATGCGACAGAATTCTAAGCCTCAAACATATTGAAATATTGGGTGAAGTAAAAAGTTCTGAGCGTTTTCCGCTAGATGTCTTTAGTAAGCCATATCTCACGATGTAAACATCGCATCGGGTCATACTATACGGCGATTTAAAGGTGACATTACGCTTCCAAAAAAGTTCTTTGGCAGTTTTGTGTTTGGTGAAGCCAGTTGTGTGTTACAGCGTTCCAAAATAGAGGTAGAAAAAAGAGAAAATTCGATACATTCTTCAGTAGCACTACGACCAAGGTGAAAAGGCGGAGCAGGCCAAAAACATTTGTGCTGTTTATGGACCCAATACAGTATCGAACGCAACAGCAAAGCGGTGGTTCCAACGATTCCGTTCTGATAGTATGGACGTCGAAGATGAGGCATGCTCTGGTAGGCCAATCGTCGAAAATGTCGATAAAATAATTGAAATCGTCGAGTCGGACCGGCATGTGAGCACTTATTCCATTGCCCAGGAACTGAAGATTAGCCAGAAAGGCTGGCCTCAAGAAGCTCGATGTATGGGTGCCACACGAATTGATGCAAAAGAACCTTTTGGACCGAATTGATGCCTGCGATTGTTTGCTGAAACGTAACGAAATCGACCCATTTCTTAAGCGGATGGTGACTGGCGATGAAAAATGGGTCACATACGAGAACAACAGCCGAAAAAGATCGTGGTCCAATCGCGGTGAGCCGGCCCAAACGATCGCCTAGCCCGGATTAACGGCCAAGAAGGTTTTGCTATGTGTTTGGTGGGATTGGAAGGGAATCATCCACTATGAGCTGCTCCCATCGGGCCAAACACTCAATTCGGACCTCTACTGTCAACAACTGACCAGATTGAAGCAGGCGATCGACCAGAAACGGCCAGAATTGGCCAATAGGAAGGGTGTTGTGTTCCATCAACACAACGCCAGGCCGCACACATCTTTAACGACGCGCCAGAAGCTCCGAGAGCTTGGATGGGAGGTTCTATCGCACCCGCCGTATAGTCCAAACCTGGCACCAAGCGATTATCATCTTTACAAGCATTTGCAAAACTTTCTTGATGGTACAAAACTGACCTCAAGAGAGGCTTGTGAAAATGATCTAAATAAAATGATCATATTTGATCTAAATCGGATAATCCTAACTATGTTAATTTCATCGTCGAAATGAAGCAAAAAAACGCTCAGAACTTTTTACTTCATCTAATAACACACTTCTTTTTCACCGTGCACACAAACGCACGTACGCATATGGCTGCAATCATTTTTATGAGGCACCGTTGCGGCAATTTTAAAGGCCCTGATTATTTTGGCCCTTTAATGGCCCTCGGCAGCAAAGTGTGACCGGCCACCTTATGGCCCAGGTGATGCTTCCAGACTATGGCCTTAATAAAGTTAAGGAAAATTAAGTTGGACCCGATCAAAGCCCGAACTCAATTTCCGCACAGGTAACGGTAGATTCTCAATTCAGCCTTTAGATTTACAATGATATTATCTACTAATAGATAGTAAATGTTGAACTTCCAGTATTCTTCTGGTTCTGTACCGGCTGGAAAATCTAATTGCTTTATTGCTTTTTCCCACAATTTATTCAATTACGAAATTTGAATATCTATTTTATTTACGTGATGAAATAGCTACTTTTTATACAAATAACGAAATTGCGACAAAGGAAATAGTTCAAGTTTTATTAACACATTTCTGTATGCTTCCTTGTGTGAAACGTAAATAAAATTAATCGATTATTTGACTTCAATTCTTTTGGATCGATTTTTTCTGGAGGGGGGGGGGGGCGTGCACATCCTAACCGCTCCCCCGGCTACGCCATTGTACCTCTCCGACCATCTCTCTTGTTTCTCCACGAACGGTACAGACGTTGGAATTTTTCGTACGTCGAGGTAAGTATACCACATAGAAGTCGAGACAAGAGTGGCTGACGTCGCGTCAGTCTCTCTCGTCTAAACTTCTATTCCATGCAAATACAGCCTTGAGCTTCTGGAATTGTAACGCCGGGCAGAACACTTCGCATTCCCAAAACTGTTATTTTGCACGGCAGAGCAAAAGAAAAGAGCACACCTGCCCGACGAAGCAACAAATAGCGCACATAATATATTCATGTCTGACGAGATTGGCGGATTACTGGAATTGGAATAATCGATAATCGATAGGGGTTGGCCTAGAGGATGATGGGTGCAAAAAGAGAAGGGTTTGATATTACGTTGAAAAGGCGGAAACGAGGGGAGAAAACACGTGCACCGACGGAAAAAAAAACAAGGGCATAGAAAATATCCGTGGGGTTTCGACACGTAAATGTTAGGGTGTTGGGAAACGCGAGGAGCGGAAATCTACGCGCAGTAGTAGCTTTGAATTCCCAAAAATCGATAGCAGCGAAAGGAGTTGTGGGGAATTTTTTTTTTTCCCTCCCGTTTTCACCCCTCGAATCTCTCTGTCCCTTATCGTAGGTCCGAGGTCGCGTGAGAAAAGCCATATAGTTCTGTGTGAATGGATGACACGAGCACCCTCTATGTGCTCTTCGGATGGATTATAAACGTTACAGATATATATATATATTTTTTCCTTTCAATCCCTTCCTCGGTTTCCCTTCCCTTCTGACGCCCTTCTCGGTCTCGATTCTGCGTCTCTCTTCCCTCTATTGCGAGCGACGCGAACTGCCGCTTGTACGCCCACCCCGCGAGCCGCGCCGACTCAGCCGGCGTCCCGGTTGCCTACGACATGCTGCAATCAATGAAGGCTGAGAATAAGATTCGTCGAGCAGTGCCGTATTTGCCGAGGACTTCTGGGACCGTGGCAAAAGAAAAAAGAAAAATCCAAAAATTCTCCTCTTTGCGGTCCCCAAGACGTAAATCAATTTTACAACTTTTGGGAATTCGAATGAGTTGTACCGCACATTTTGCAAGGCGCTTTGGAAATGTTACTTATGGGGGGGGGGGAGTGGACGCGAATGGGGGGGGGAGTGGACGCGAAACAAAGACTTTTAGTGACGGTCGAGGAAAAGGAAATTCCTTTAGGTTCGACTGTAGGTTAGATGAAATACGAGAACTAGCTAAAGTAAATACACATTTACGCGTCAGTCAATTCATCCCCTATATTATCTGAGGTATTTATAGATATACATGTACGTGTATAATTCTACAAAATGGGCTCGCGCGTGTACTCGTAACGAGCCACTATTCCGAACATACTTTCGGTTGGTGAATTAGAGAACGCAGAAGCCAGGACCGTTCGGTGGTTCAGCAGGAACACCGCGTCGATTCATTCGACAGCTGTGCTCTTCCAGACGTTTTGCCACCTCGTCGATATTGTCCGCACCGTACGACCAGAGCCGTTCCGCAGCTGCGCTTGCCCGCGGCCAAATTCTCTGATGGACGTTTGTTCTAAAAACGATATTAATGTCGAGATTTGCGTTAAGAAAACATTCGAACCCGTGTGGACAATTCACAGGGTATCCCTAATACAATTCGGGGCCTTCGTGGGCTTATTCGTTGATATCCTAGTAGGGGATTTCCATAAAAGAACCAGATCGGCTCCCTATTAGGAAATAACATGGTAGTTTTTGAATTATGAAATATTCTATGCATTTAGTAAACGGGCTGTAATGCTTCAAACCAACAATCATGTGTTCATTTGAACAACGCGAAATCAAACGTGTTAAAATATTCGTCAGAATTCCAAGCCTAAAACGTATTGAAACAATACATTTATATTGTACAGTGCTATATATCTGCAATAATTTTGGTGAGGCACTGGTTAGGCAATTTTGAAGGCCCTGATTAGGCCCATGTGAGGCTTTCAGACTAAGGCTTCAATAAGTTATAGAAAATTAAAATGGGCCCTATCAAAGCTCTAACTTAATTTCCACACAAGAACTTCTTGAACGATAAATTGAGTCTATGAATTCCGATAAAAATTCTTTTTTAACATTCATCTGATACAACGAATAAAGTTGCAGTAGAAAAATGTCATTGCAGTGTTCTCACCTGTCAACGGATTCACCCCACATGCACACTTCTCCGCCGAGCACCCGGGATTTCGCTTCCGGTGTACCGTCAAAATCCACAGGATCGCAGACATAGTACTTGATCCAATCACCCCCGTCCTTCAGGTGGTCAAGATACCAGCAAGCCGAAAGTATAGCACGATATGATTTGGACACAAGTTCGCCCATGAGATCCCTCCATGAGCCAATCCAGACCTGAACTACCGAGTCGATTGGTAAGTCAGGAACGTTTTGGTAAACCTCTTGCCATACGATCGAGGTAATGTTCGAACTTTTCGGGACGAGCAATAACGATTGGAAATAATCGCGCTCGAGTTTTTTAAAGTCATTCGCGTATCCATGTTTTTGCATGTATTCCATTATATCAGGATTACTGGCCCAACAATCGAAGGAAATCTCATCGCCTCCGAGATGAATGAAACGATCGGGAAACGCTTGAAATATTTCAGCGAGTAAACCCTTGAGGATGCTCCATGTCTTTTCTTGAGTTGTTGGATTAATCGGGCCCAGCTTTCCGCTTGGTTTTCCATTCTCTGGTATTGTAAAAATACGTTATTGAAAAATGCGCGTTCGAGTTTGAGCTGGATTACTCATTGAAATTGAGTTTCGTAGCTTGTCTCAAACTGATAATGATCAATATTTGAAGTGTCAATGTTTTGTTTTTTAAATAGTATCAACCATATAAAAAATAAAAACTTATAATAGGTGAAAAGAACTGTAATGATTAACCATTCGTAAAAATGCGGAGCTTTGCCGTTTCTAGCTTGAAATGTATATTTGTTAACAATGTTACTAAACTTTCGGGTATCGCTTGTAACAACTGTATGAAATGCTGAAGCTACACCATTCTTTTAAGGTATTACTGGATGGACCGTCGGGCAAGAAAATTAGTCCGAAATGGACGAATCGTGGATTTACAAATCTAGATCATGCCGTACATGATTAGCCTTACAAATAGCTAATTTAATAATAAACTAACACTTAGAAATGTTAACTTTCCACTTTTAATAATAATTGAAGTCAAATTCATTTTTCTTTAAAAATTTATTTTCTTTCACTTTTTTTTATATCTAACATTTTTTTTATGAAAAAAAATATTGATTTTTGCGAACAAAAGACATTTTCAATTTAAAGAAATGAATAAAAGATCAAAAAAAGCAAAATTTATCGTTTAATTGATTTTTAGCAAAAGTGACAATTTCAATCATACTGATCACAACGAAATAAAAACCGCAGCGTTTTGAATTCTTGAGGGTTTCTTTGGGATACTTCAAGGTTAGAAAACAACCAAAAAAATCTTTAGTCT
The DNA here is from genome assembly GCA_963932345.1 of Ophion ventricosus. Classification (NCBI taxonomy): domain Eukaryota; kingdom Metazoa; phylum Arthropoda; class Insecta; order Hymenoptera; family Ichneumonidae; genus Ophion; species Ophion ventricosus. The sequence goes on from OZ010714.1 coordinate 19,661,451, forward strand.
ATCCATTATTGGTGAAGTTATCTTAAGTTTAGCAAAAATCCTTAAAAACGCAATTTTTTTCCTTTTTTGGAATCAAGTTTCTTGCATCGAAAAAAAATTGTTTATCAAAGAACGCTAATTACGCCTTATAGAGGATTCTTTGAAATTTTCAAAACCCTCCTTTTATTTTCTATACGACCATTGGTTCCCGAATAATGAATTATCAAAGCCAAAAAAAGACATTTTTGCTTTGGACGACGATAACTCAGCGAAAAAACGTAGTAAAAGCTCATGAACCGCTCAAATTAAAGAGGAAGAATCAAACTAAAAGAGCTCTAAGGTGAAATTGCTGAAAAAAATCTATTCAAACCCGTGGACCTTTTGAAAGGTAGGCAAAAATTTTGAAATTTTTGTTTCCGCTGATCTCTTTAAGCTTACTCAGAAACGGTCAACGAAAAAAATATTTGACTTACGAATCTAGAAACTAAAGACTTCAAGCTGGAATTTACTTTTTTGTTTTTTGCTGTACGACCATTTTTCGCTAAGTTACAGCCTTTTGAAAATCACCTGAAAATTTAGAATTGTGTTGTGTCCTTTAATTTTTGTGCGTGGTATATATATTTTGTTAAGAAAATTTAAGAACGGCATGCGATGGGATCAAGAATCGTATCGGATTTTGTTGGATAATGTGGGAATCTTTTAGGATTCAAATTATATTCATACATTTCATTCCAACGGGAATCCCGATGAGAACCCAATGTACGAGCGTGACGTTTTAGTATCGGGGTCCAATGCGATGCCCCATACGAATCCAATCGTATCAGAAAGTAGGAACAAGTATGGGAATCCAATTGGATCATTACGAAAATTTCTGCACAGGGTGTAGACTAATAAATAAAAGAAGTAAATAAATTCGTTAAACTTTTTTAGATTGGGTGCATAACCTTAGGTAATTTTCAAATTATCTTATGCAAGATCTTTTTTTTCGTACCATGATAAATTATTGTCCAATAAAAGCCGAATAGAAACAAATACCGTGGATTGGGGTTACTTTGATGAATTTTGAAATGAAAATCAATATATCTCGTTAAATAATATCGTAAAAAAATTGTTTAAAATGGGAACATCAACTTTTATTAGTTTTTTTATCTTCCAAGTTACAATTTTAAAAATTTAAAAATAAATGAGAAAAAAAAATAAATAGTCGTGATCAAAGTTATACTGAGAGTGGGGTTACTTTGATACCGGCTTTTTCCTTAATGAGAATCAGAAGTAAAATAAAATAAATAAAATAAAATACATAAAGTAAAATAAAAGAAGAAGAAGGAACATTTTTCCTAAAGAAGAAAAAAACGGCCAACGGGATCGAAAGGTACAACGATTTTTATTGTTTTAAGGTTACTTTGATTTGATCCAACAAATATTATACCTTTACTTTTCAAAATCAGCTTTATTAATAAACAACTAGTATTTTATAATTATTTATGCGGTAACATATCCACAAACTTCGAAACATTAAAAAAATAGAAAAAACAAGTTATAAGGTAGGTAACATACTTTTGTCTACCTACGTAATCTAAGTCACAAAAAAGATATCAAATTGTTCATTAGGAAAATTTCTTATCCTACAATTCTGCAACATTAATATCAAATGGGAATTCAAAATAATCATTTTTATCGATAGGTTTCGGTAAGAATGATACTATATCAATGTTATCGATTTCAGATATATCTCGTTTAATTCTCTTGAATCTTGTTTTACTTCCAACTGATTTGAAACCTTCCACTAGTGAAGGATCTAATTCCATTATTTGGCAAACGTACTTGTACATTTTTTTGCCACGACTGAGAATACTGAGAACATTCTGAGACTAGCAATAAAGATAATACGATAAGTCGAAGCGATCAAAGACACCCCGACGCAACAACTGCCCCCTATAAAATATGTTTCTGAGGATATGCCACACAACAAAGCATAATGTAGTTTAATAACCATCTAACAAGGTGATTTTTACCAAAAACATGTTATTGCAACACTCAACTTGTTATTTTTGAAGTTGTTCGAGCATAAAGAATAGTTTAAATACATTACTTATGTTTTTTTATATTTTCACGGTCACTTAAACCCGTTCGTTCGTGCTGCGTCTGATGTGAGTGATGACAGAAAGAGGCATTCAGGCTTTTTTTTCAACCGTAAAAAAAAACTTTCGACCGCCTTCAGGAACTTCATAATTTGAAATTAAAAATAAAACAAAGTTTTTATTAAAGTAACCCCACGAATCGAAGTAACCCCAATCTACGGTAGGATTTACTTTCCGCTTCAGATTTTCACGATGTAACTAACTTATGCAGATTGGGTGTAACTTTCGTGATACCCTGTACAATCCACGTTCAGTGGTCCTACCAAACGATAACCCGGTTTATCGATCGTAAGCTGCGTGAGAGAATGAGCGATACTGGCCAGTCGATAACGCTGATTCTCTCGCCTCTTACCATGCTCTTAGGATCTTGGGAAGTATGTGGGAATCCAATTGGATCCCTACGACAATGTCTGCACGGGACATGGGCGAACTGTCATTATGAGATTGTAGGAATGCCTAGTGATTATGGAGTCCCACAAAGTCAAGATGCAGAATTCTATGCAATCATTTGTATATGATTTTCCATATATCGATATTAGAAAATGATCATGAAACATTCTCACCGTAACACTTGGTCAGCATTTCCGGATATGCGAGACCCCACGATTCCGTGTGGGCAGGTGTATCGAATTCGGGAATTACACGAATTCCACGTAATCTCGCGAATTCGACGATCTTCCGCACGTTTGACGGCGTATAAACCATCGTCGGATGATAAGCACCGCGTTCCGAAAATTTCGGATAAGTCGTGCTCACGTAAGGAAACGAATTGTCGTCGACAATGTGCCAGTGAAAAACATTCATTTTGTTGTAAGACATCGCATCGAGGGTGAGCAGTATATCGGATACCGGGAAAAAGTGCCTCGACGTGTCCAATAAGAGTCCTCGATGAGAAAATCTCGGCGAATCGACGATCTTCTGGCATTTTATTGTCAGCTACAAAAGAACCGTGATTTCCGTTAAATCATCCGATACGAAAAGTCATTGGATTATTTTAAGGGGGGAAAAACCGTTTGCAATGTTCAAAAAATCGATTTGTCTTTCACATATTCCGAAAGTATATATTGAGAGTATACTGGAAAATCGAAAAAATCAAAATACGAAATATTTACGAAGTTATAGCACATTATCATATTGAAACTTTAAACGCAATTATCTCGAAAACTGCATTTTCAAAAACTGCTCATTTCTATAGCTCAGAAAGTTATTGATCGATTTGGCTGAAATTTTGGGAATTTTCTCACTATAACATTATCGAAAGGATATACCTAAAGTTTTAAGGTTATTCGTGTACAAACATTATTTTTTTGGGGTAAAAATTGTCGAGAAAATGATCAAAAATATGAAAATATGATTAAAAAGCCTACTTAATTCTTAATTTTATACTTCTTTTATATCCTTCCCCTACACATGTCAATAATCGAAAAATATTTTTGATTTCTGTTTTAGTTCAATAGAAAAAATCAGACAATAAATAGCGCACTTTTCTATATCACGCAAAAAACGCCTAAAGGAATACCTTATAACGCCGCCATTTTGTTTTGTTTAAAAAAAATTAACACTTGAAAGTTGTAATAAAATAATGTCAAAATTTAAAAATTACGCGATTATTTTATCACCTTTAGAAAAACTAATGAAAAATGTCTTATTTTCGGGCGTTTCGAGGGTCCGCCCCCCTAAATGATACGAGAATGGCCTGTAAATCTGGAAATTATATGTCAAATTTTGTGCAATATCGCAACTATTGTGAATCTTCCCCAAATCTGAAATATCTTCGATTCATTATAGTTAGTACGTATTGATCGTAAATACATATCCATCAGACGATGCAGCAACGAGTTGAGAGAAACTTTCGAGACCTCGTAGAATTCCCCATACGTCGCGAGCCGCCAAAACTCCCGACACGTTCACATTTATGTTCAAAGTATCTGCGAATGCGAAACAAAAATTATTTATCAAACTTTTTTTTTCAATTTTCCAGAGACTGTACAATTTATTTGCATTTACTCACAATTTTCATTCATGCCGAGATACGGATATCGTTCACAAGGATTAATCAGTTGAATGTCCAACGTTAGGAGTTCGCCCCTCAATAACGGGCTTTGACGAACAAATATTTTCGGCGTGGGTAACGCTGCTTTCAGTGCGATGCGGGCATCGCTCCAGATAATAGACTTGTACCTATCCATAGCATCTTCGATTATGTCACAAGATTTCCCTATTATCTAGAAAAAACGAGAAAAAAATGGTTCAGAAATGATATATATTCGCATGATAAATTATTAAAAATGTTGCTCAATTATTTTTGGAGGGTGGGCGAAAAAACGAAGTTCATATGCTAATACATTGTGTGACGTCACCAATGCCAATTATAACAAAATATTAATGACGAGCTTTCGCCTGCAGCTTCGCTCGCGTGTAATTTGACCCATGGAAACTTCATTACAAGTTGCCACTCTTGTTACGGGTTGTTTCAAAAAATCCTAAACCATGGGTTTTTTTATTGGGTGTACAAATAAGTCTCCGCCGTTTGACAAAAGATGGCCCCTCCAGGAGGTTATGGTTGAATTTGTCAAATGTAAAACGTCATATCGCAAGGTTGGACATCTGGCAAGACCATAACCTTGAAATATTTGCGATTTTGTATCAGCATGAGATATTTTTTCGTTCCAAAATGTCAAGTTTAGAGCCGAATAAGCGTAATTTGCGGGAACTTTTGATTTACTTCTTTAATTTGAAGAAATCTGCAGCTGAGGCGCATCGATTGCTTGTAGAAGCATATGGTGAGGCTGCTTTAAGTGAGAGAAGTTGTCGTGAGTGGTTTCAAAAGTTTAAGAACGGTGAGTTTGACCTCGAAGACAAGAAACGTAGCGGAAGGCCGAAAGTGTACGAAGACGCGGAATTGGAAGCATTATTGGAGGGAGATTCGTGGCAAACGCAAGAAGCACTTGCACTTACATGAGGAGTGACTCAACAAGCAATTTTATATCGTTTAAAATCGTTGGGAATGATTCAAATGCAAGGAAGTTGGGTTCCATATGAACTGAAGCCGAGAAACGTTGAACGCTGTAACATTGTCAAGTTGAAAATCCCTCCTTCCCTCTCGTCGCCTGAGAATGCCGACTAGAATTTTGTATCGCGCGGATGCGAATACGTCATGAGTTTTAGGGGAGGGAATTATTGCTCCCATTTGGACGATTTGGAATCGTGCGTACTGCGATCGGCCTCTTTCGTCCCGGGGCTTCTTGCAGGACAACACGGTTTTCTCTCTTTCGAATCATCTGTCTGAGAAAGAAAAGGGAAAAGGATCGTTCACGAAGGTCCGCCGGGCCAGCAGTTATCTTCTTCGTACAAAGAGAATCAAAGATCCACTGGTCCAGTCACCGGGACACATGAAAGAGCCAACGTGGGAATTTGCATCGCAAACGAGATAAGTCCCCTCAAATCGTTAAAATTAAGTTGTGTCGAGATCAAGAACGAACTATGTGAACTTTATAAAAAAATAGAGTTTGAGACACTGAATCACCAAATCATGGGTGGAATATTTGACGAATGACAAATGAAAATTGTGTGCTTATATTTGTAAAGAAAAATACCAGATGTTAACGTTGTGTGACGAATGATGACTGAAAATTGTGTGCTTATATTGGTAAAGAAAAATACCAGATGTTAACGTTGTGTGACGAATGATGAATGAAAATTGTGTGCTCATATTTGTAAAGAAAAACGCCAGATGTTATCGTTGTGTATTGGAATTTAAGTGAGAATTAAAAATAATGTTACAACGCCGATTTTGCACATGTGAAATTCTGCTTGCCAGGCATAAGCGAAAGGGTTTTTTGCATCGTATAGTCACTGATGATAAAAAATGGATCCACTACGATAACCCAAAGAAGAGGAAATCATGGGGACCACCTGGCCATGCTTCAACATTGGCAGCCAAGCCGAATATTGATGGAAAAAAACTCATGTTGTATATTTGGTGGGATCAGCTTGGTGTGGTGTATTATGAGTTGCTCAAACCGAACGAAACCATTACTGGGGCTCTCTACCGAACACAATTGATGAGATTGATCAGAGCATTCAAAGAAAAACGCGCCCACTACTACTCCAGACACGACAAAATTATTCTCCTGCATGATAATGCTCGTCCGCGTGTTGCAGCGCGGGTCAAAACCTTCTTGGAATTACTCAATTGGGAAGTTTTACCCCACCCGCCGTATTCACCAGACATTGCTCCCTCTGACTATCATTTATTTCGATCGATGACGCACGGCCTGTCTGAGCAGCACTTCACATCATATGAAGATACCAAAAATTGGGTCGATTTGTGGATAGCCTGACAAGATGAAGCGTTCTTCCGACGCGGTATCCATATGCTGCCAGAAAGATGGCAAAAAGTAGTGGCTAGCGATGGACAATACTTTGAATAAAACATAAAGTACCGTTCTTTCACAATAAATGCCCAATTTTTGATAAAAAAAAAAACGGCGGAGACTTATTTGTACTCCCTATAATTTGTTTTGAAGAATACTTATACTGAGTTTTAGGTTGGAACACACAAGAATTACAATTTTCTTTACAAACTTTTACATCCCAACGTATTTGAGATTGGTATTTTGATTTGTTTTCTATTCCTATAGTTACGATGTTGCCACATTTCAATACATACGTCTCAACGAGCCTCACTTTTTCATAAACCGGGTCGCATCTTTTTCATACGTTCTCATTAATCAGATCGGTAACCCGTGTGGAAATCGAGTTCGGGCTTTGATCGGGCCCATCTCCATTTTCCCTAACTTTATTAAGGCCCTAGTCAGGAAGCCTTACATGGGCTATCAGTGGCCGGTCATAATTTGCTTCCGAGGGCCATTGAAGGCAAAATAGCCAGGGCCTTTAAAATTATCTCAACGTTGCATCATAAAAGTTATTGCAACGATATGCGTACATGCGTGTGTGCACTGTAAAAAAGAAATGTGTTATTTCAATACAGTTGAGGCTTGGAATTCTGTCGTATATTTTGACACGTTTGATCCCGCGTTGTTCGAATGAACGAGCTGCATGCGTGTTGGTTCAACGCATCACAGCTTGTTAATTAAACGCATAGTTTAATTATTATACACTACTCCAAAGAATTAAAGGAACAGAACATTTCTTCCCTTTTTTAAAATGTTTTTTGAAGCGCTGCATCTCTGTGAAACATGGTCGTATTGAGGTGAAAAAAAGCATTTTAAAGCTTTAAGTCTTTAGTTTTGAGATCTTTTGCCAAATTTTTTTTGTGAGCCACGGTTATCTCGCAATCATAAGAAATAGCGCGCGGCAAACATTTTCAAATTTTTTTTGTTTTTTCTTTAAGGGTCCACGGGCTCGGGAAATTTTTGTTCAGTTGAATCAATGCATACGTTAGTTAGCTTGTTTATTCAGCTACATTTTCATTTTTTGTCAGTCTCTCTAGGTTTTTTGCTGAGATATCTGACTTTGAATGAAAAAGGATCCTTTTGTCGTTGATCATCGATATCTCAGCAACCAATAATCACACCGGGAATTAAGTGGCAGTTTTGAAGACTTGAATACATTTCCTATAATACTCTTTCATTGATTTTGGAGAAACAATTTTTTTCCACCCTTAACGTCAATTCGAAAAAAGTACAAAAAATGACTTTTTCTGGTGTTTCAGTAAATCTACCACTACTTTACAAATATTCATGGAAAGACTAACGTTGCCAGATTTTGCCAAGTAGTGGTAGATTTACTGAACACCAGAAAAAGTCATTTTTTTGTTTCAAATTGTTGTTAAGGGTAGAAAAAAATTAATTGTTTCTCAAAAATCAATGAAAGGATCTTGTAGGAAATGTATTCAAGTTTTCAAAACTGCCCCCTAATTCCCTGTGCGATCATTGGTTGCGGAGATATCGATGATCAAAGACAAAAGGATCCTTTTTGGAACTGACTGGTTTGTAGGACTGACAAAAAACGAAATTGTAGCTGAATAAACAAGGTAACTGACCTATACCTTGATTGAACTGAAAAAAATTTCCGGAGCCCATGGAAACATGAAGAAAAAAAACAAACAAAAATTTGAAAATTTTTGTCTCGCGCTATTTCTTATAATTACGGGACTGTAGCTCGGAAAAAAAATTTTGCCAAAATCTCAAAACTAGAAACTTGAAGCTTCAAAATGCTTTTTTTTCATCTCGATACGACCATTTTTCAGAGATACAGCGCTCCGAAAAACACTAAAAAAGGGAAAGAAATGTGCTGTTCCTTTAATTCTTTGGAGTAGTGCATTTAATCGATCTCGATAATTATTATGCCACAAATTCTTTAGTCAAGCAGTTTATACTGATTTGCCCCTATAATAGCAAAGTCTAGTAGTATTGGCGAAATCGCTACTAGGGAATCTACAACTACACCCCTTAAAGGTATTTACTTGGTCTCTGTACTTAGACCATAGTTTTAGTCAACCTACCTATCCTACGATTTCCTAATATTGGGGCACGGTCTAGCTCTTTTACGGAAAACCTTACTATGGAATCCACAAATAATCCCTTGTAGGCCCTGAATTGTATTGAGCCTGCCAATTTTCTGCACGGGAACCTGTCTTTTTTTTGGTGATATTGTTCTGCACACTATCCTGCACGCAATATTCGTTTTTTTTCGTCACTATCTTCACATCTACGAAATTTATATGCGAGAAACTGAAATGGTAACAACGTTGCCCTATATAACCAGTGCGATCAAGTGAACGTTGTCGTAAACTTTAATATTCAGCATTTAATAAACGTGTCCGGAAACATCAGTTTTCTTTTTGCAAGCATATTCAGTAGATATGCCATACCGGCTTATAAAATGTTCGTTAATATCTATACCTCCCAATATTTTGAAGCAACAACCTTAAGTGCCAATTCTCGAGAATTATTTATAAAAATCCCACTAATTTTATACAATTGTAATGCCCTTGTTAATCCGAAATGTGAAGACTTACGCGAAACTGAAAAGTTGTCGGACGAACGATCAAAAATTCTTCGCTGGCACTTTTAAAACGAGCACGCGGAAATAATTCGCCTTCCGTTGCATTAACCCAAGGCCCAACGCCGCTCCGAAGCCCCCACGTACCAGAGCACACGAAACATATCAATAATAATCTCAACCACAATTTTTTCATTGAAGTTTCTCTTTAATTTTCTCTTTAATTAAATTGCTATCTGTACTTGACTTGTGTTTTTCTCGGTACTATTCAAACGATATAGACGCGCTACTAATTTATTCCGCGTCTTTGCACGAGAACACGAAGCTGTCTGGGCTTGACGCGAGAGAGATCATGGTACGAACAACCGTAGATACTCTCTCCCTTCTTCTTAACTGCCATCTCAGCAGTCAAAAGATGATATGACCTTTGAACCGACGTACTCGCGATAAAATCTCGTTTCGAGAATGTATGAGACACGCATACATATATATATATATATGGAGCATTCCACGCCAAATCTACCACTTTCTGGCCCAACCCCTTTCGACTTGGCTGAAACTTTAATATGTTATTGTTTTGATCTTAAAGCGCTTGGGTGATTTTTTTCAAATTTTTTTACATAACCACAAATAAGTAGTGCATTTTTGAAAAAATCGCCCGTTTTTTTTTGTAATCCTCATAACTTTTTGAAAAATGGACCGATTACGTTTTTTTTTTTTTTTTTAATTCTTCACTTTGAAATGTTCTATATGAGAAAAAATATTTGAAAAATATTCAAAGTCATCTTCGAAGTGATTTTTTAGTTTTTTTTTTTTGTAAAAAAAAGCGCGATTTTTTCAAAGAATGCCACTTTTGATTTTTGATTGTTTTTTTCGTAAAAAAAAACATGATAATTTTAGCACTTTTTGCCGCCAGACCCATCATGGTAAGATTTTTCTTTCTATTTTTTTCTAAATTGAAAAATGTTTATTCTTATTTTTTTCCAAATGTAGCTGCTTTCTATAATGCAATAATGTCCATTCATAAAATCTATGGTATTCCAAAAAAAATGCTGTGTACTATTTCAAAAGATTCAAGAGATCACAAATTGTGTTAATTATTCAAACGGCAAGGAAATGAATAAATTTATTATTAATTACTATTAAACAATTAATTGAATAAGTATTTACTTCATTCGCCATAAAATAATCCTTTTAAAACAATTTAACATAATTGGAAAACTTTTTAAATGCGTTAATATTATATACAAAGTATTGAGTATGTTAGAATTAATCATTTCAATTATTATATCAAACAGCTATATTTGGAAAAAATCAAGAATACATTTTTTTCAATTTATAAAAAAAATAGATAGAAAAATCTCACCACGATTATCATATTTTTTTTTACAAAAAAAATCAAAAATCAAAAGTGGCGTGCATTGAAAAAATCGCGTTTTTTTACAAAAAACTAAAAAATCATGTCGAAGATGACTGAATAGTTTTCAAATATTTTTTTTCATAAAGAACATTTCAAAACGAAGAATTAAAAAAAAAAAGATCTTAATCTTTGAAAAAAATCACACAAGTGTTTTAAGATGAAAACAATAACATATTAAAGTTCAGCCAAACCAAAAGGGGTCGGGCCGGAAAGCGGTCGATTTGGCGTGGAACGCCCCATATATAGATAAACATTATTTTCTTATGTTTCGATGGATAGCGAAACGACAAAATTTAAACAACGTTCTCCTAGAAAGGTTTTTTCGACATGTATCATAATTATATAAAGTTTTTTTTTCCTCGATACACTTTTTGAATATACTGTTTTCGCGATCTGTTGCATAATAACGAAACAAATACTTTAGAGATCGATCAGTGTTTTGAGGATCTTGGTGGCGATGAAAATAATGATTAAGAAAAAAACAACGGCGTACCGATCGCTCCTGGTATCCCGTCGCAACCTGTGAACAACAAACGACATGACAAATTTACGTCTTGCATCTCACCAACCTCACGAGCCAGTCAGCAAAGATTTCCACTTTTTGAACTCTTCATGCGAAGGTCGCTCTAAATTTTTCGTACAAAACTTGTTATTTTCCGTATCTTATAACAATGGAAAATGCAATACCGTTTATACGCGTGTCCAGTAATATCCGCGATAAATATACTATCGAAAGATAAAATTAGTCAAAAAATCTGTGATCGCGAAATTGCTGCATCACAATGAGGTAAGGGTCAAAATATTGTTGCCGATTTTCATGTACCGAATTTCGGCTAATTTTAATCAATGGTAAATTATTCGTACCAACAGTTGTTGCCCTACGGTCCACAATCAAAATACTTCCTGTAGTCCGTCAATGAGCTTTTGCTGCCAAGATTCACCGCGCAGCTGTTGCAACCCGCCATCAGTTGTCTGCAGGCCAGTTTATCCGATGAAAACTCCACTTTGTCCCATAAAAACCATCGTAATTTTTTTTTATACCTATTGACGGTCTACCTTCCGATCTTTGATGATCGAATGTGCTTTTAATTTTGTTAAAAGTTTGAACAAATGTTTTTCTCCAACTAAGGTATACCTGCGACCGAAAGGAGGTTTGCCACCCTGCTGCCCAATGCCCTGTCCACCAAAGGTCTTGGTCACTACGTATCCCAGCTGCGAACCTCCGCCCCCGCCACCCCCGAAGAAATGTTTTCTCTACACAGTCAAACGCATTCCTGTAATGCCACCACCACCTCCAACGCCACCGATGTATTCACCTTGTCGACCACATGTCGGTTAGTTCTTTGATCCCAACAAATCATCTTCACGATCTCTCATTGCCAATGGTTCTTCAATCACTACGATACCTGGCAGTAAAGACATGTGCTCGAAGGTATCGGCTTATTCTATCACGTGAATGAACTGTTTCAGTGCCCTGCTTGACCAACTGAATTCCAAGAGGACAATTAAAAGAATCCGAACACTTGGAGCAGCCCCGTCGAGCCACTTACCCCGTCCTCGTCGTTGTCAGCACGAACGAAAAGAGCACCGCTTTTTTTACTATCGAGTATTTTCTCTTTATTTATTATTATTTTTTCCCCAATCAAGACATGTGAACAAGGCATCGCGGTGCCGTGACAACTGGACGGTGCTATAGCTCTTCGAGACTCTCCACATTTGTTCGGTTACATCCAATTGTTAATGCACACGATTATTCATAATAAAGAATACGGTCACAAGAGCTACGATTTGTATTATTTTCGTAGTTTGTTTGAGATCCGAATGATTGAAAAAGAAATATATATATATATATATATATATATATATATATATATATATATATATATAAAACGTGCGTATCCCTTGACCTTAATAGTCATTCTTAAATGCTCATAAACCGTAACTATAACAACGCGAACTGTCAAAAATGCGCTCGTTTCAATAGTTTTCGTCACTTCATTTATTTCAACCGAAGATATTTTTTCCACCTCTTGTCATACCAAATCCGTGACAATCTCCGTATCTCGACTACCAAATGATCGTTCAAAGTTCGCAGCAACTTCGTGGATCCGTTTAATCAAAATCGAGAGGGTGAAATGTTTAAGAAGTAAGCGAACGAAGTAGATTTTTTTTGTTAGTCAATACTTTATCCTACTATTTTTAGAGGTTATTGTTTTTAAACCATAGCATGACGAGGGTTGTTTCGAAGTCGAATAATCTCGCTCAACGCAATAGCTATCGTGGGGGAGTATCGAAAACGAAACCCAGTGTCAATGACCGCCCGATTCCGTCACCGCGCCTCAAGAGTTTTCCGGCCGAGAAGATTAAAAGAATCGATTCATCGCCGATTCGAAATAATTCGGAAAACAGAAATATGCCACCAAGTCAGATTATAAATGCCGAGCAGGGTGACTCTCCACTCTATTCTCAAAATCATCCAATACCAAGATCCCAAGAGATGCCCAATGAGAATATAACCAGCATGAGCGAGCCTCGAGTTTCTCAAAATGTTTGTCCGATGGAAAATCATGTTAATCAATCGGAATCCGTGATTCCTTCGAGCAGGATGATGGCAAATACAGCGATTGATTTGCCTCATCATCGCCCACACGTACCGAACGTACGTCAAGCAGATGCGGACTTTGGAAGTAATTTTCCGAGGAAATTTGCAGTCAACGTGCCACACGAATCACCCCCGATTATTCAAGAGAAAATGTCACCGGTTAACGAAAAGGGCGCCGTTCAATCACGTGATCCTTGGAAAATAGAAAACGAGGCTACGAAGAAAGTCAGCAGAGAGCACGAGGAATGTTTTTCAGAAATGGATCGAACGAAAGTTATAGCGAACTCGCAAGAAAGAACGATCGTACCAGGACCTGTCATGCCCGTTGAAAAGTCCTTGGCGAAGGACTCAAACCTAGCAAACTTCAGCCAAACTGGCGACGAAATTTGCCCAAATTTTTCACGACAGATTCAACCAACGCCGCGACCCAATATTTCCCACTATTACAACGTAGACAATAACAACAATGTACGCGCGTCGGGAAGAGGGCAATTCTTTGAGCCAAATTTTGGCATGACATCGCCGCAAGACAATGCGATCAATCAGGTAAAAAATTGCCAGAGGTGTTTACAACTCGGTAAATATGTCTGTAGACCAAATCCTAACAACTGGTCCCGTCATAATCAACCACGCTCTATGAATGACTTTCCACCAATGGAGCACACAAGTGTCCCGCAATACTGTAATCATCCCACGCATAACGTGACACCAAATCAGAATCAAAATTTTCAAGGTTATTGGCACCCTCCGGTACAACAGCAATATTATTATCGGCAGATCCCTTGGCAACCATCAAATAACGCCACACTAGATGACGGTCCCGACAAAAAAAGTCAACTATTGCAATCAGGAATCTCCAATCAGCATGAAGGTTCAGCAGAAAATTCGGACTCAAAAGAGCAACATATTCTTCAACGAAATGAAATTTCTAGTGAGATTCCGCAGCAACAACCGAAAAATGAAAAATCGGAGGACCCTCGGAGCACCAATGCCAAGAAAAAACCATTGAGATTTACTTCTCCGATGATAAGAGATCAGGAAATGTTGATTGCGACGATGAGACAGCAAGGCATCAGCGAAGACATAATGAGACGTCAGTTCGACGCGCTGCTAACGGAACAAAGAAAACAATTGTTATATTTCCAGCAGTTGGAAAATCCTGAAAAGAACGTGAAAAAACTACCACACGCCGCCAGAGTACACCGTAAAGTAACGAAAATCGAAGAGGATGGAAAACCCGAATGGATGCTGCATATTACACCACCCAGGATACCTTACAGTGTCGTTGAAAAAATGCAAGTGGAACGTCACGCCAATTCCCAAGTTACGACGCTTAATCATCGAAATATTCCCCAGATTAATTTTGAAAAACAGCCGCACAATCAAAAAAATGTAAGTAACACCGATGATTTTGTTGTTGTTGTGGTTGTTGTTGTTAAATGTATAGTCTGCAAACCTTGTATAGTTCGGAAAAATGTCGATGACGTTAAAGTTTGTACCGTTGGAACGCAACATTTTTTTAACATTGTGCACAAGTTTTTTTCGCGGTTTTACGCTACAATAACCACGAAGATGTTTTTTCAGGGCCTTCATTTAGGTCCCACAGCCGAAATCGGCACCGATTTTGGATGATGATAAAAATAAGAAATAAAGACAAATTTTCATTGAGTTCCAACGATGCAAACACCATAAAATTCATCAATATTGGCTGTACCAATAACTGTCCGTGTAGAAATTTGTTGGGGGCGTCCCTCCATCCTACTACATCCCTATAGAAATTTAATAAGGACGCTACACATTGGAATCCAAGTGGATTCTGCGATATTTGCCCATTTACGTCTTTTTGAGCCGTGTCCTAGCGTGAACTCACATTTTCAAGGTAATTTTTTGGGTATTAAATGTAGAGAACCGGTTAAAATCTGCACTCTTATTATTTCACAGTTACCTGTTTGAAGTTACAACTTTAATTTCTTCAAAGCATTTTATTCGAAATTGTACATATTTGATATTGCACCCCGAGTCAAAATGTGTAGCCTCCTCTGAGCACTCGCAGTTCCTATTTCTTTTGTAATGCACAAGCTGCCATCCTCCATTGAACCTACCAAACCCCATTTGTCGAGTTTAGTGCCATGAGGAGACCTCCATTTGGTCCAGTGTAGCCTCTGTTAGTCCTCCCGAACCTTCTTTCGACCCCCCAGTTTCAGTGAAATGTGTAGAACACAGGCCTCCTTAACCTGCTTTCGATTTTAAGTCCGTTGCCTCGACCCCACCTAACCTGCTTTGAGCCCAAGTTCGATATCTCCTCTATCAACACTCCATTGTGGCCTGATCGGTAACTCGTTCGATGACGAAATAAATACGTTTTCGCTAAATGGAGGGTCCGAAGGGTCTACAGTGCGCCTACAGTAGGCTGAGTGCAGGGTCCAGAGGGTTTACAGTGCGGAATCGCTCGCAACCGAACCTGCGAAACCCACCTGGGGTTTCGCAGGTTCGGTTGCGCTCTGCATTGGCCTCCTTTGAGTGACAATGACCAGTTTCTGCCATTCGGAAGGTTCATCGGAGGCCCTACGTATCGGTATTCCAAACATTGTACCCTCGTTTAGGTACCTGATAATCCACTATCGCCGATGTCTGTTCGGTGAAGAAGGCCTTTATTTTGCGGGTTGAACGCGGCTTAAAAATGTTTATTCGGGGCACGTCATGCCACGTAGAAATTTCGATAGGATCCGATTCAGAACGCTTTCAGGTTGCCTGACTACCCTGGTAGGCCACTTATAAGGGAACCCGATAGCGCCCTGCTAGAAAGTATAACGTTCTGTCACATAGGGGCCTTATCTGGGTGTCTGATCAGGCCGGTATCAGGTTGCCTGACCAGGCGTTTATAATGCTGGCTGATCGGGTCATTATAATGCTGCCTTCGTAGCCAGGACACATAAATGTTCGTACACATACACACCCCACAATATATGTATACAACGCCTAGAATGTATTTATCAATATATTTTTTATTAAGGAAAGTTACAAAAAGGTAATAATTAGAATCATTGGGAATAGTATAGAGATAATGTTCCATTTATATTTTACGTGGAAGGGTTTTAGTTCGGAACCGCGCAGTTCCCATGACGTTGAAGTTTGCATCGTTGAAATGCAACGTTTTTTTTTGCTCATTTGCCATTTCTTTATTATTATGCTCATCCAAAATCTTCTTTTTTTGCAAATTGAGATCGTAAATTTCTAATAAGAATGCGTAAAAACGTTCCAATGATTTTTACAGCCAAAAAAACAATACGAACAATTAAAAAGAATTATTTTGGCATTTCAACGATGTAAACTTCAACATCATGCGGTCCCCTCCCAATCCTTGCCATTATTAATTACTTGTCTGACGGATTGCTCAAAATCTTTTGATGGAAAAATAGAGGAAAATATACGCTCGTTCAATTCAAACACCTCGTAAATGATTAGTTTGTGTTTTTCAGACATGAACTTGGTGAAAAACCATTTTTTCGGAATTCAAGCATTAATAACGTATTAAACGGCCGTATATATTTTTAGGTTATACAAATCTTGTTCACAAGATGATGACACATTTTGTACTGTGGTTTGAGATTTCGAAAGACAGCGAAATCTTCTAACACGCATCCGAGCTGCATAACATTAGTTTCGTCGCAGTCTACAACACATTTCCAAAACGTTAAGACATCAAAGATAATATGCTGCTGAATTAAAATTGCCACGTAGGATATAGGAGGTTATATGCGTTGCTGGAATGTTCAACCTGGCAATATGGCCTTATTAGGCCAAGCCCTAGTAGGGCCATATTAGTATTGGTTGATCTACGGGAGTAAAAAAGGCACCCGGATCAGGCCGCAGTAAGGTAGCCTTCTTAGGTCCGACTCCACAACTCTCGGTTAACTGAGTAAACCAAGGTTTAAGGGCGAATGGGCCAATCAGAACCACTCTTAGCGCACTAAACTTGGAATAAGTCGGTTAACTGATCCGGTGGACATCCCGAACCGATCAGGCTTACCTTATTACGGCATTCCGGACCGTAGAATTATAGCGGCCTACTTAATTAGTGTTCAGGCTGCCGGATCAAGATTTTTAGTCGGGATGTCGCGAAAATTTTTTACTGGTCTTTGTGATTAGGGCCGTCCGTGTCATGTGAAACAAATGATTTTTTTTAATTCTATTCACGAATGTGGATATCGTTCGACCCTCTAATAAAAAAATTAGGAACATTTTACGAAATGGTGTCATTTGAAAAATAGTACTCTGATTTTTACAATAAAGTGTTCACGTCTCACAGTCCGGAAGAATAGTCATTATAAAGCAATTAAAAAGATGGAGGGCCGAAAGATAGCTGGAAATGTACTCTACATTTGCACAAAATAGAAAATCGATCGGCCAATTAATTTCTTAGAAAAATACACGCCCGAAGATAAGATTTTTTGCGACATGACCTGCGCAGCATCCAATCTATATACAATTCCGAATTAAATAGTTTGAAAAAATTAAAGATGTTACTTAAAACGTGTGTAAATATAACTGTGTAATAGTAACCAGATTACCCATTTCTCTAACTGTAATTCCTAAAAAATCGCCTTGAAAATGGGTGTTCAAACTATAATACGGCTTTGAGAATTATTTATTTGACATTGTCAGCTGAAAATTGTTGAATCTTCCCAAAAAAATATCATTCTATAATCCCGCGAACAAATTTGTTGAGAAGTCCCAAGATGCACCCACATCTCTAGGGATTCGGTAGGGCCACCGTACATAGTACTGTATCTCTGTATAAATACTCTTTGTATAAGTACCGAGCCGACAAGCTAACTAAAAAATCAATACTGGACTCAAGTACAGCTGCGGCATTTATCGAAGACACAGGGAACTTCTCGTCGGAATCTTCGATCGATCCACGGGGTGAATGGGATTTTTACCTTTAGATCATCTGGTCTTTCCACTCGAATGATCTTAATGTTGTATAAATTTTGGAATCGTACCTTTTCAAGATAAATCATATTAATCAAACAACTTTAGAACAATCAGAGAAACTTGCTTGCTGCGCAACAAGGGCCTATACGCGAACGATAATCTTAAAGCTAGACAAAATTAAATTTACAACATTCATCGAAGTCCCAGGAAACTTCTCGTCAGAATGTTTGAATGTTAATCATAGATGGTTTTCATGATACGTCATATTAATCAACTAACTTATACGTATAGGGAAATCCGCTGCCAAGCAAGGGCCAATAAGCTAACTAAAAACTTAATGCCAGACTCAATTAAAGCTACGGCATTTATCAAAGTCTCAGGAAACTTCTGGTCGGAATCTTCGATGGATTGAAGGGTCACTCGCCTTTCCACCCGAATGATCTTAATCTGGAGACGGGTCGGAATGACGCCTCGAAGTGTAGCCCCTGCTAGTGGCGGACTTGGCTTCCCGCATCTCGAGGCAGACATCCTCGACCCGTCGAGTATCACATTATGTGGCACACTGCGCATTTTCTCCTCTCGTAAATGGCGTCTTGCAGCTCTTTTTATACGAGGCGAACACTTGCAGACTGCCATCCACTTTGTGGATACTCCCGGAGCATTCATTAGAGAATCTAGGATCGAGTTTGAGCAATATTATCTCGGCAATCTCGACTGGCAAACAAGCTAGAAAGTCAATTACACGGTAGGATGCTCCAATACAAGACATCAACTTGGCAAAAGACTCCATGATGCTTATGCTTGCGAGGTGAGTCGCTGAATGATTCTGCTCAGTTCGGACAGCCACTTATATGGTGATGCTCCTCGTTTGGGTTCATTGCGTCGCCCAATGAAAATTGTTTGTCACAGCCGAGCGCAGCTGCCAATAATAAATGACCAGTTATCAAAGGGCTGCGCGATGCAATTTGCACTTCCAAAATCGATGCAAGGTCTGCATTCTGAGGGAACTTCGAGTCGGAATGTTGAATGTGATCATTCGCTGCGCAGCAGGAGCAGATAAGCTAACTAAAAACTTAATGCTAGACTGAATTAAAGCTACGGCATTTATCGAAGTCTCAGGGAACTTCTTGTCGAAATCTTCGATGGATTGAACTGTCTGCTGGGATTTTGACCTTTTGTCCTATTTAGTCCGTCTCGCCTTTCCACCCGAATGATCTTAATCTGTAGACTGATCGGAATGACGCCTCGAAGTACAGCCCCTGCTAGTGGCGGACTTTGCTTCGCGCATCTCAAAGCAGACATTCTCGACCCGTCCCGTATCACATTATGTGACAGACAGCGCATTTTCTCCTTTCGTAAATGGCTTCTTGCAGCTCTTTTGATCCGAGGCGAACACTTGCAGACTGCCATCCACTTTCTGGATACTCCCGCAGCATTCAGTAGAGATCTAGGATCGAGTTTGAGCAATATTATCTCGGCAATCTCGACTGGCAAACAAGCTAGAAAGTCAATTTCACGGTCGGATGCTCCAATACAAGACATCAACTTGGCAAAAGACTCCATGATGCTTATGATTGCGAAGTGAGTCGCTGAATGATGCTGCTCAGTTCGGACAGCCGCTAATATGGTGATGCTCCTCGTTCGGGTTCATTGCGTCGTCCAATGAAATTTGTTCATCACGACCGAGTGCAGCTGCCAATAATAGATGACCAGCTATCAAAGAGCTGCGCGATGCAATTTACACGTCCAAAATCGATGCAAGGTCTGCATTCTCAGGGAATTTATAGTCGAAATTTTGAAGAGATTCAAACCGACTGTAGCTGCCAATCAAAATTGACCAGCTATCACAGGGCTGCGCGATGCAACTTGCCCTTCCAAAATCGATGCATGGTCTGTATTCTTAGGGAACTTCTAGTCAGAATGTTGAAGAGATTTAGTAATCATGGTTTTTCATGATACGTCAAATTAATCACCTAATTTATAAGTACAAAGAGTACTTATAAGTTAGGTGATTAAGCGGGATACGCAGCAGGGGCCGACAAGCTAACTAAAAATTCATGCTGTACTCAAGTACAGCGACGGCATTTATCGAAGACACAGGGAACTTCTCGTCGGAATCTTCGATCCATTCACGGAGTGACTGGGATTTTTACCTTTCGCCCCGTTTGGTCCGCCTGGTCTTTCCACTCGCATGATCTTGAAGTTGTATAAATTTTGGAATCGTACCTTTTCAAGATAAATCATATTAATCAAACAACTTTAGGGCAATCAGAGAAACTTGCTTGCTGCGCAACAAGGGCCGATACGCGAACGATAATCTTAATACTAGAGAAAATTAAATCTACAACATTCCTCGA
Source organism: Ophion ventricosus (assembly GCA_963932345.1). Taxonomy (NCBI): domain Eukaryota; kingdom Metazoa; phylum Arthropoda; class Insecta; order Hymenoptera; family Ichneumonidae; genus Ophion; species Ophion ventricosus. Next base: position 19,681,857 of record OZ010714.1, read on the forward strand.
AGTCCCAGGGAACTGCCCGTCGAATTGTTTGATTGTTAATCATAGTCTTTAATGATACGTCATATTAATTAGCTAACTTATGCGTATAGGGAAATCCGATGCTTAGCTCAACATGATTTGATACAATGCAGTAATAAACCAACAGTTGCTTGCTAATTAGTTAAGTTTTGAAACTTTAACATTCATTGCAATGAACTTTGAAATATTTTTTCTCATACAATGGTAGAAGAAGATCTTTCAATCATGTTTTTTTACGTTTGGGTGCAAAAATAATGAAACGTTCCTTAATACCTTCGCGTGCGCCGCATGGCAACGGACGATGGCGTGATGTGTTCCCCTCCCCCATACCTCTCTTTCCGCCATTTGATGCACCCGCGTGGGATGCTTAGTTTTCCAGATATTTCGATTCCCCAACTTACTCTACTGTTCAACATGCCCCTCCCTACAATATAGGGATCCAATGCCATGTCTCATTGGATCCCTACCAGGAAGTAGGGACAAGTATGGGAATCCAATTGGAACTGTACTAAAATTTCTGCACGGATACGATCAAATACAGAAAACAATTTTACAAATTTTGTCATCGTGGAAGAGGGGAGGGGGGGGGGGGGGGGGGGGGTGAATATGCCATCGCTGTTGGAACTAACTTTACGCTTCCATAAAAATGTGCGTTAGTATTTCGCAAATTAAATTATTCTCACCAGAAATACAGCCTAGAAAATACAGCGTAATAAGCTTCGATTAAAAGATTCTTATAACTTTTTTAAAATTCTTTTTATATAGGAAGCCCGTGGACACAATGCGCAAGAGCATCATAAACATCCTGGTCAAACGAGCGGTTACAACAGCTGGCAAGAACCATCAAAATATCCTTACGTCTTATCGGACAGCATCAACGCGCCACTTAATGAAAATCCAGCATACGATTCAAGTAGTCGTACGTTAAGCCAACACCAGGATGGTCTTCACGGTTATTCCATACACTATCCGCAACAACTCGAAAAATTCAGTAACCAGCTTCTTGCTTCACCCAAAAGTTACCAAACCCATGAACATCACACCGAGAAGAAACGACAAAACGAAGAGCCCGAAAGAAACGCTAAAATTGTAGAGCCTTCGAGTTTGCTGAAACTACGCATCCAGAAAGCCGTAATTAAGAGACAGAAGCAAAACAACGGTTTGCAAGATTCCGAGACTATCAAAGAAGCGATGCAAGCCCTCAAAAACCCTGCCAATCGAAAGGGCCTCGAGTACTTGGAGAATTTAAATAAAAAACCCGATAAAACGATCTCGTTGAACGGAGCCCAAGATCGTTGCGCAACAGAAATAATTAAACAACAAGAATCTTGGAACTGTGAACAACCATCGACAAAAATTATATCGGCCAATGGCCTCGAAAATTCGAGAAATCTCAACAATCCTTTACCCCGCTATATTTTGAGACAACGAAGCAATGACGAAATGTTTCTTTCGGAATATCCACGTCAACGAGAAAACGTTTATTCTCACGGCTATCGTAGTTTTGCTGCCGAGAGAGAGAATGGAACTGTTGCGATGACAAAAAATCATCAAAATTACAAGTCTTATGGAAAATCGGATGATCAAACACCTTGCACAAATAATCTACAAGAGAGAATCGATTATACGAATTCGACACATCCTGGCTATTTTCAACCTGGCCTTGGATGCAACGATCACAAATGCGGTCGCATTACGTCAATGCCGTTTCAAGCTCCCTCAAATGGACACAATGTTTCGGAAATTTCCCGCCGTGATTGTCTGGTTCCGCAACCAGAATATTTCGTGAACAAAATTCCGCCGAATAATCAGCAACAAGAATTCTTTGATCCTCACAAAAACAATGATGTTTGCGAGCCTGTAATTATCGGTGGTATCAAGTATCTCGCCAGGAAGCCCGAATATTCTCCTAGTGATATCTCATCGAATTACTACTCTACGAATCATGGAAGAGGCTTCAACCCAACGCTAACTTGCCACTAAAAGAAAAATCGCAGATTCGGAAATAATGTTTATGTCGGGAAAAAAATAATGTTTCATCTTTAGTTGGTAATGTTTTTATATATACATATTGATGTAATTGCAATGTACGTATGACCCTTTGTAACGATTTTGTAAATAAATATTTTTTATTCGTATACATCAATTTCGATATCTTCCTCTTATCTCATATTGGTGATATAGTACGCTTGAAAAATACTTTATAACAAATGATAATCAGTGCGAAAGAGAGTGCGAACGGATCGTGGAAGGCTGTAATTTGTTTTATTTTTATTTTTTATTTCGATGCGAGCATTCGATGACAGGTGACAAAATCTGCAGTACGTTTGAAACGAAAAATATCCAAGTTTTCTTTTCTCCTCACAAAGAGCAATAGAGTGATGGGTAGTTGCACACAGAAGCGCAATTACATGGACGAGATGAGGGATTTAATATGCGAGATTGAGCGGCTGTAAGTATAAAGAATGACAGTTCGAAGAGAATTGGAAAACGAATTAAAAAAAAACATTATACGGTATGAACGGGAACGCCATTGCATTAAAATACTTTCAAGCTAACAATACCAATTTAAAGCCGTATTCGATTTATTAATTTTACTGGCGAATAATTGACAAGAGCATCGGGAATTGAAAAAAATATTTTTGACAGTACACCAGAGCCTGAAGTTTGCAACGTGAGGTGTCCACCATTTGGTTGTCCACGTGGTCCTTGTCCGGGGATGTGTTGCTACGAGGGAATTTGCGATGCTTGCTGCATGTCAGAAATGCCATGTTGTCCACCTCCGCCTCATCCCCCTCGGTGTTGCGCTCCTCCATGTCTACCGTGTGGCAAAACGAATTTTCAATCGGCCAAATATTTGCCTTTCACTGCGCCAAGGACTTGCACTGCAAATCCAATATGTCCACCTCGAATAGTGTGTCCTAATTCGCGCTCCGTTCACCCTAGCCGTTGCGCCGCCAAACCCTGTTGAAAAAATCAATACGAATAAAACAAAAAGTATTTATCATCATTTATACCGATGGATATTTGATGCAGTTACTCGAATTCATGTCTTTATTTAAAGACATATATTTAAAGACATATCACTGCAAAGATATGTCTTTAAATATTTTACGGCAAGTGAAAATTGACTGAAAGTAAAAATGTTTACGTATACATCGATGTGTAATTAAGCGCCAACCCGTTTGTGATAAACTGAAATAAAGGAAAAACGCTTATCTCGGCATGTCAATGTTTTCATCAACACGTGAGGAGAAGTGCAGTTAGTGGACGCGATGGAAAATAAAGAAATAAATAAAATGCTCGGTAGAGAGCGAAAAAAGCATAATTTTATGCAAGTCCTTAATGGCTCCTTGCAGCTGGGTTTTCAAATCCACAAGGACTTTGATCAAGGAGATGTGGAGCAACGAAAACGTTCTAAGCGTCTTCCCCAGGTTATTTTACGTTTACTTATCGTCCTCACCAATAAAATTTTTCACCTTCGATTATAATTTGCATCAACGCGTATTCTATGATTAAATTTATCTGGACAACTGGAAATTAAGGGGGGAAAACCCTTTACAATGTTCAAAAAATCGATTTTTTTCATATATTTCGAAAGTATAATATATTAAGAGTATACTCGAAAATCGAAAAATCGAAATATGAAATATTTACGAAGTTATAGCAAATAGTCGAGAGCGCGCCGGGACCGCATGCTGTGACCGCATGCTGTGAATTCAATTATCTTCATTTTTGAGTCCGCTATGTAAATATTAGTGCGCCAAGAAATTTCGACTAGTGCGTACTTTTTTTTGCCCAGTACAGTATACATTTAAGGGGTAAAACCCTTTACAATGTTCAAAAAATCGATTTTTTTCACATATTTCGAAAGTATAATATATTGAGATGAGTATACTGGAAAATCGAAAAATCCAAATATGAAATATTTACGAAGTTATAGCACATAATCGAAAGCGCGCCGAGACCGCATTTTGTGAACTAGGGAAACTTTAAACGCGTTTATCTCGAAACTGCATTTTCAAAAACTGCTCATGTTATAGCTCAAAAAGTTATTGATCCATCTGGCTGAAATTTTGAGAGTTTTCTCACTATAACATTATCGGAAGGATATACCTAAAGTTTTAAGGTTATCGCGTAAATAAATTACTTTTTTGGGGTAAAAATTGTCGAGAAAATGGTAAAAAATATAAAAATTTGATTAAAAAGCCTACTTAATTTTTAATTTTATACTTTTTTATATTTACATAGGTGTATCCTTCCTCTACACATGTCATTAATCGAAAAATATTTACGATTTCTGTTTCGGATCAATATAAAAAATCAGACAAATAGAGGACTTTTCGACTTTTCGATTTTCGGGGGTTTTCCCCCCTTAAGTGGAGCTCAACATTCGAAATGAAGTACAGCAGTGTGAATCGATGCGGAATTATTTGATGCAAAATGGGCTTAACTAAAATTAATTGCGATGCCTTGACAATCTTTAGATTGTATCACTGTCACCTTCCGAATATATGAAACAATTATCGATGATAACGGAAGAACGAATGGAATTGTTAACGAGAGACTTGCGTTTTGCACACACTCGGAAAAATACAAATAATTACAACGAATGTCAGGACTTTCAAGTCGTGCCGGATATAATTGTCTTTCAACGTTACACCCTCGGAAACGTTTACAACGTGGCACTGACGATTCGCAATACTGGCAAGGTTCACATTTTCATCTACCAAGTGTCTAGTTACGATTAGTTAAATTTTACGAGACTTATTCATTTCTATATGATGAGTTTATTTGAAAATATTAAGGTGTCGCACCACTTGAAATTGACATCGGACAAAGATCCGAGCTTCAGCATCGAATATAAGGGAGTTACAGCATCTTTGAGTACTCGATTGGCACCTGGAATGTACACCACTTACAACGTTCGCTTTTCTCCCGAAGAGAATCGCGATTACGAGCACGAGATAAAATTCACTACTGATAGCGAAAGTCTTGCTATACCTATTATAGCGATAGGCCCACGAGCCATTCTTGATTTTCCAGATATTATATCAATACCTGAAACTCCAGTAAAAATCCTTTCAAGCAAATCACTACTCGTCCGCAATCTTGGTGATACCGCAGCTATATTTAGTCTCTACACTTCAAGGTCCAAACAACGGTCTATTTTTTCTTTTAAGGTAGTAGTCTCGCCACAGTCACGTTGAAAAGTTTATTCTCCGCTCAATCGACGAAAGCTTCGAAATATTGCGAAATATCCTTATAATGTAGGTTGTACATCTTATCAGGATATAAAAACTTATAAAGGAATGATGAACACGCCTAATATAATGTTTACCTAACTCCCACTTTTGTATCAGACTATCCATTCCGGCTACTAATACGTAGATACTTTGCGTATATTCACACATCCTGTAATGTAGTTCTACTAGTCTGCTCCAGTCGCTGCTCCAGGCGCTAGCGTCGCTACACATTGCTTAATTTAAATCGCTATATCTCTGAAACTAGACGCCCAAAAACCATGATTTTTTTTCTCCACTTCGTCATATGTTCTTCTGTAATTAAGAATTAAAAAAATTAATGTGTAAAAAAGTTTCGAAGTTATAGCGTGAAATGTGAAATTTTCCACTGCCCCTTATAAGAACACGTGTAAAATCGTGCAATCTTTGATTGCCAATATCTCGAATACACAACGGTGAATCTTTTTGAAATTTTGCAGGTAATCACTTAATAGTGTTCTGAATAGATCCTCAAAATAAATTTTAAAAAACCTATAGAAAAACATCTTGGCGAGACTACTACCTTAAACAAAATATATTCGAATTAATTAAAATTAACTTACAGATTTTTCATAGACATATATTTACAGTAGCGTGCAAAAGTCTTGGGTCATCCTATTTTTCAGGCATATTGCATTGAAATATGACGGTGGGGAAAAAACAAACGATATATTACATTACAACATCTATTCACTTGTATTTAAAAACAATCAATTATATACATAGATATTGTTCTTAAATATTTGATTGTCTATCACTTTTTATTTAACGAGTGTGCAAAAGTATTGGGCCACATAGTATTGCGAGTGAAAAACATAACAAATTTTTTTGAAAATAACAAAACGAGATTCGACCTTCTTCACTTGACGAAATACTTTGTTGTTGTGCCCTTTAGTCGAAGAACCAGAGCCAAAAAAGCAGGTTCATAATGCAATTTTTTACAGAACCGATTTTCTTGTTGGAATATGTTCGGGGGTGTCCCCTTAGTGTAAATGTAAGTTGGTAGGAGCTTCAGCAGCCATCTTGTAAAACACTTTCCATCAAATATCTCGTGAACCGTCCATCGTACGACCAAAACAATAGAGGTCGTTTTCGTAGACAATAAAATTCTCTACAACTTTTATTCGTAACTTTTTTCTACATAGTCCATAGATTTTTATTTATAGCGCGTCAAACTTTTTGCAACATGGTTATTGCTAAATATACCGTTAACGGTTGATGAAATGTTAAAAATGATAATAACCAAATTTGTAGAACATGAAATTTTCCATAAACTTTATTTGAAGTTCTTTTTCTATAAAATTGATACTTTAAGAGTTATAACGCTGTAAACACTCTTGAAACATTATGCGGCCCTAATTGTCTCGATAGCCGTTACACTAAAAGTGTTAGGGACAACATATTGTTCCTTCACGCTTTCAATGGTTGCGATACGACAGCAACTGCATACAAAATAGGGAAAACCAAAGTTCTTTCAACATTGCAACGAAACGATTCCCTACTGCAAGCTGTGGAGCTGGTCACCGAAAAGAACGTTGATCCAAATATGATTGCTCACGCTGGAGAACGTTTTTTTTTATTGCACTGTATGGAGGTGACAAATCGGAAGCGTCCATTAACTCTCTTCGATATAAATGCTTCGGAAAACCGGCAAGTAAGAGCAAGCTGAACCTGTCATTTCTACCTCCAAACCAAGATACGGCACGGTACCATTTGTTCAGAACCTACCACCAGGTTCATACTTGGCTTGGATTTTACCATGACCCTGAAGAATGGGGTTGGAAGCGGACTTCGAACGGACTTCAACCAGTTACATCTGCTATAACACCCGCACCGTTAAGTTTGCTGCAAATAATATCTTGCAAATGCACCAAAAATTGCGGGGCTACGTGTGCATGCCGAAAAGCTGGCCTATAATGTTCAATTATTTCTTCGAACTATAGTGGACAAACATGCGACAATATGCCAGATACATTGGATGTCATCGAAGACGAATTCGATGAAGATCTAATTTTCTATTAATCTCCTACGGATATAGCGGAGGCAGAAGACACAGATGTGTAAGGTGATGAGTGTCTTCCTTCATCATCGAAACGGATGAGACTTGCGATGTAAATTAACGCGCCACTTTTTGTATGAATTTAAATGTTTCAATCCGTTTTTTATTTCAAAAAATTAATTTGCATTCATTGAACTTGGTTATCCTCTTCTTCACCTATTCCTTTTCATTATTATAATAATAATAATTATTATTATTGATTCTTATGATTTTACGTGATGGACAAACCATTGTATCTTGCTACATTGACAATTTTTCATGATAAGACGTTCTACCCATGCAAGTAAAAAAGATCTATATATTATTAGTAGTTTTTCACACTATAATTTGAATACATTCACTACACAGTATTATCATTTTTCTGAACACTTTTTTCCGTTTCCGCAACGTTTACCAAGCTATAGCTCTTAAACTATTAATTTTACGGATATAAGTTAGGAATAAAGTTTATTAGAAACTTTATGTTCTACAAATTTGGGTATTACCATTTTTAATGCTTCATCAACCGTTAACTGTATATTAATCAATAATCATTTTGCAAACAGTTTGACGCGCTATAAATAAAAACATATACACTATACAGAAAAAAGTTTCGAATAAAGGTTATAGAGAATTTTATTAATTACGAAAATGATTTCTACTATTTTTATCGTAGGATGCACGATTCACGAGATATTTCATAAAACGGCATTTTTTTCATTGCAAATGGGAACACATGGTCTTGCAATGTATTTCTGCACATTGTAGCATCCATATTGCCTCGAATTTCTACAGCTCCCCAAACTTGAATGTTCCCGCCACCGTGTTTTACGATAGGATTTTGATAACTTACGTTGAATCTGGTACCTGTTGGACATCTCACATACTTCCAACCATCACTTCCGAATAATTGAAATTTGGATTCATCGGAAAAAAGCACTTTCCGCCAATCTGATGCTGTCCAATGCTAATATTTTTTTACAAAATTCAATCTGGCCTTTTGATTCTTTTTTTACTGATGAGTCGTTTTTCCACACCAATGCGTCGAATCAGTGCTAGAGCCTTTAGACATCGGGATACTGTACTCCGACTAATGTCGGAACCATTTTCACTACGTGATTCTCTCGAAATGCCTGCTGCAGTTTTTCGTGGATCTATATAACGCACTTTCTTTTTATAACTTTGTCAAAGTATTCCGTAGTTTTTCGCGGTCTACCACTTTGACTTTTGTCACACAACGCATTTGTTAATTTATATTTACGAATAATACGATTGACCGTACTTTTTCCAATGGATAAAGTATTCGCAATATCACGAGAACTCTTTCCTTCTAAAGAAATTTTTAACACGATTTTGCGGACCTCAATATTCTTGTGTTTCGCCATCGTGGTAGAAATAATACTGATTTTTATTGTCATGCATGTTTGGAAGCTAGGACGAAAGAAAATGCAAACAAACTGTGCGTAGGAAGCCGAGCGAGATAGCTGCCCGATACTTTACAAAAAAATAATATATTACATTATTAATCATACCACAGCTCTCTTAAAAATTTGAAATGATTAATACTAAAAAAAATAGGGTGGCCCGAAACGTTTGCACGCCACTGTACGTCACGTCCGACTCGTATTACCATCGTTCTTGATCTTCCCCATTGAAAAATAGTATATAATGAGACAGTAAAGGAAACAAAATTGCTATTTTCAGTAACTACTTTTGGCTGGAACCGTCCAAGGGCGTTATAGACGAGGAAGAAACGGTACAGTTTGTTGTAAATTTCTTACCCAACAAAACTGGCTTTTTCCAAGATGATCTGTTTCTCCGCTACGAATCCGGTGAGTGATTCACATCGATTAACATTAATTGCATAAATGCCAATTTTATTGAGACACGAACATTTGTCCATCTGGCACAGGCGAAGTTGTTCGCATTGGCGTTCAGAGTTCAGCGATCGATTGTAACGTGAGATTGGAGCGGGCAAGTCTGCGAATCCAGGATGAGATTTATCTCGGTCTATCCACATCGAAGACTCTTAAGATTTTTAATCGAAGTGATTACATTGTCAATTATCGTTGGATGAGATACAAGGACGACGAGACTGACAGAGCTCGAAAAGAAAAGTACAAATTACATTTATTTTCTCATGCAGTAAATCAAATGTTGCTTTTCATGGGATTCTGATAACAAAAATTGATTCAACAAGAAAATATAAAGGGCACTGCTTTTTTTAGTAGGGGAAATCCGGGCAAAGTGAACACCTTAAGATTTTCATGATTATTGCCGATAATGCATAATAGAGAAAATTAAATCAATTATCTGAGATTAGTGTTTATTTAATCAACTTTCGAAACGCTTTAACAATTTTACCTTAATTCTAGTTTAATTAGTTACTATAAATCAAATAACAAAAAAATGTCAAAGTATCCGCTTTTCCCGAACCCCCGGGTAAAGTCGATACTGCATAACGGCAAAGTGGATAACAACAAAGAAATCTTTGGATACGTAAGTTACTAACAAAATGATCTATATAAGGTAGCGTATGCTAACTTGTACTTTTTGGCTGTTCCTTTGATGGACTCTCCAGCTTTACATAAAGTTATTGCTGTTTGCATGTCGTCTGCACTTCAAGAACTTTGCGTCGTCTTTTTTTAAATTTATTAACCATCTGAAACGAAATATGCAGATTATTATATATATTGAAATTCTTTACGATCACCAGGCAAAATGAATACGGTATTCACTTTGCCCTATTCGCTTTGCCCCACGTGGTCACTCCTGATGTTTTCCCGTTTCAAATAAAAACTATTACTTTGGGTCTCATTTTCTACACAGTGTATAAAGCTACATAAACATACATTGTAATCACCCAAAAACAAAGGACGATAAATAAATAACTTTCTTGTTATTAGCAAAATACTTCCCTTGATGAATCAATATTTTTCAAGCAAAAACACAAATCGTCGTCTCCTGGACGGTGCGTGAAACAGCCACTCACCAAAGTATTTGCCACGTACTGGGTGACGATGGGCGAACGTTGCTATAGTAATGTGGCGATCGGTAAACGCATAATTTGCGAGTGGTGGCGAGTATTCACTTTGCCCGGGGTATTCACTTTACCCGGACTTCCCCTACAAATGTTTCACAAGTATTTCTTAATCATTCATTATTTAAATTTAAAAATATTAGCTTTCCTCGATTGTCATTAAATGCTAAAAATTACAGATACAAGAAGATTTTCGATTTGGTAACTAATTTGGAAATCCCGCGTTGCGTGGATCTTGAGCATTACAACATTTGTACGCCTGAAGCCCACAAGCTTGTTTGCCAAAGAATTTACGCCGACGAGATAGTCTCGCTCGTTGAAGAAAACTTTTTCTACAACTGCAGTACCTTCTCAATAGTCCCGATGGTAACGAAACTTGAACTCGAACCTCGATCGATTGATCAAACGTGACTTCAAATTACGTGTCGTTCGCCAGGAGGGTGAAATTTGGCCCCGGAATGAAGTGGACGTAACGGTGACTTTTGAGCCCGATGAAATAGGGGAAATTTCAAGCATTGCTTATCTCGAAGTGACTGGACGCGAAGACAGAATTCCTTTGAGGTACGATGTAGGGGAAGGTGGGGTACAGTGTGTCTCTTTTTTTCTCGAATTTTTACTCTAATCCAGGTAGTCTGATTATAAAAAAGGTCATAGCCGATTTTATAGACCTTTGGGCGTACAATGAAGCTCCCATATTTTTTGCAAAAAGATTAAAAATACCTACATAATGGGATCGAATAAAATTTGCGGCTTGGCTCATTGTACCTCATGGGTGGGATACAATAGGTGGGTACAGTGTGTTAGCTACTGCGAAACGTAGGGTACAATGAGGCGGTTGAAATTCTTATATTTTTCTAACATAGATAACAGAGAAATCACGGCCCAACACAAAAAATGTCTGAATTTGCGAGCTACAAACCTCCGAGAAATCGCACGTCGTTGACAGCGGCCCGTGACACATTGCGCTTCTTCGGAGCGTCGTCACTTTTTTGTTTCCTCATTGGGAGTCGGGACATTGTGCCCCAAATCTCGGTGATACATTGTACCCCACTACTTAAATATTTGATTATTGATGAAAATAACTATTAATTAAACTACGAATGGAAAAACACAAGTCACTGAGCTCATCATGAATAATAAAACTATTAGGACCGAAAACCTAAGCCGCTACAGAAAGTTACGTTATATTTAACGTTTTTCCAGCGAGCGAAATATTTTGTTTCCAAGCCTCAAATCAATTTTTAATTTTCAATAATTCTGTGTGAGCTGCTATCGACTTTGTTTTAGGCTTGACGAAACCAAATATAAATCGCGGTCTAGCACGAAAACTTCGGAATTTACGAGCTAGAAACCTCTGAGAAATCGTATCTAGCTCACAGTGCACCGTGATACATTGTGCCCCACTCACCCCTATCGTCTAGTAACCCTCTCTCACACACAGATTAAAGAACAAAATTATAATTTTCTTCAAATCTTTTTTTTTCCTTATAAAACAAACTTTTGTTTATTTAAGATTATATCAGCCGAACGTGACTCGCCAGTTATAATTAGTTCTCGTTAACTGTATTTGGGTGAATTCAATTCCAATTAGCTCAATCACCCTGAATTAAACTATGTAAAAAATCAGTCGATTATTCTACTGGACTCTTTATATCGTTTATGAGCGATACTGCATCCAGTTATAATTAGTTGCTTAACTATAACTTAAGTCGTAATCCAGGTGAAGGCGAATGCAAATTTGAAAATTTATTGTTCAGCTTGAGCGGTGTTTCGATCGGCCCGCTTCTAAAACTCAACGTGTCGAGTATTGATGTGCAGAATATATTATTGTGTTCCGTTCACAATTACGAAGTAAGCATACTAAAAAATCGTATCTCAAAAAATATTTCCGCAATGTACGAGGATCATGTGAAGAGTTTCTGGCCTCTTTAAGAAAAACACTCATTTCGAAGCAAAAAAAAATTGATCCCTCGACGTAACCTCCCTTCAAGTCGATACGTTTGGTCCAACGCTTCTCCCAAACTTTCGAAGCATCAGAAAAAAATTGATTACCTAAACCCGAAAAATCTGGTTTACAGCGTCTTCCACCACGGCATTTGTCCCATATTTTTTCCCCCCGAGATGTTTTTTTTTTCAAATTGGGAAATAGAAAAAAATCGGTGGTAGCTAGGTTTGGCGAATCGGGTGGGTGCGGAAGCAATTCAAACTTCATTCAATTTTGACATCGCGACCATGCACGTGTGAATGCGAGCGTTATCCTGGTGAAACAAGACTTTTTTTGGGCCAAATGAGGACGTTTTTCTTAAGGCCCCACACCAAGGTAAAAAAAAATTTTTTGTCATTTTTTTTTCATTTTCTTAAAGATAGATTTGTTAAGAATGCTCTTACCAAATTTTTTAAAGAAATTTGCAAAATTGGCGGAGATACAGCATTTTATGTGAAACTGTTCGAAGATCTTTAAAAAATCAGGTAGACTGGTAATTTTTCATGAAATTTCATGACTTTTTCAGGGTCGAGTGTAATTTCATGACATTTAAAACTTCTCATGACTTTTCAGGTCAGTAGACACCCTGTACTATCACTTTTTGTCGACGAGGCCAGTAACTTTCAAATGACCCTCGTAGCTAGTTCTGGAACATTGACTTCATATTATTTTTTTTCTATCAGGTAGTTTGTGCGAACAAGGGGCTTATACCGGGTGCTTTGGTATACCGCCCTAAAAGTTCTGACTTTGGTGGTAAAATTGAAGTAACCCCCAAACACCTGGAACTCCGACCGGGTCAATACAAGTCTTTCAATGTTTCATTTTCATCGAACAGAAATGGGGATTTTGTCGAGTCTGTTGAGTTTATCGTAAAAGAAAGTCTCCAAGTCATCTCCATGTATATTAAGTATGCATACGTAAAAAAAACAAACTCAACTCTTCTACGAATATCGTTTTGAATGATGCTTCATTTTCATTTAAATTTTCAAATTATTATTTCTATTGATCGTATTTATTAAAATAAATACTTTATTATTCGAGGGGTCGGATTGTCTCTCCTACTCTACATTTTGACAAAAGCACATTGGATTTTGGAATCACGGCTTTGGGTAAGTTACTTCTTCAGTTTATATTCTTTCCCCCTTCATTCGGCCATTTTTTTTTACAGGATCCACCTCGTGGCAAGAAGCAACGTTGTGCAACGATTCACTTGTACCGGTAACATTCGGTATCACTGTACCCGATGACGGAATAGAAACAGCAATAACTCGCGAGGATTTTGTAAAATCACAAACGAAACCCATGTTTTCCTCGTCTCCGCGAGAGTTCGTTATAATTCCGAGCGACGGCATCGTCGAGGCTCAATCATCACTTAAAATCCAAGTAAGTACGCCAACGAATTGTATTCTCGATTGATTAATGCAAGAAAACAAAAATTCACGTATTGAGGGTAAATTCAAATAAATGCCGTTTCGTCGCGGTACAAAGAAATTAAAATATGTGAAAATATAGAAATAATTATTTAAATAAATTTTCTTTAATGTACCACATTTTTTAAATGGACTAAAAGGTAAAAAATAATTTCTCCTAGTCCCATACAGATTTATAAATTCATACAGATTCCTAACCCCATACAGATTGTCCTGAAAATTTGTGATTGTGAATTTTTAATAGCTATGAAAACACTTGCAAGATTTAAAATGAAAAATGTCAGGCGCATGCAATAGATAATAGTAAAAAGTGTAGGGAGTAGCTGTCGTTGATAAAACTTACACAAGAGTTCATATAATTTGCAGTGCAATAAAATTGCTAGTGACTTGGGTGAACTATTCATGCATCAACTATCTATTGCATGCGCCCAACGTTTCTCGTTTTAAATGTTACAAGTATATTCATAGATATTAAAAATTCACAATCACAAATTTTCAGAACAATCTGTATAGGGTTAGGAATCTGTATGGGGTTATAAATCTGTATGGGGGTAGCAGAAATTACTTTATACTTTTTGGTCCGTTTTGAAAACATTATACATGTTTACATTTGTAAAAAATGATTTAAATAAGTTAAAAATTTTTTTTTTCTTTCACTAAACTATATTTTATTTCTTTATTTATGTGTTTTCACAATTTTTTTCCTCTTTCTCTCTCTCTCTCTCTCTCTCTCTCTCTTACACACTTAATTCTTCAATCTAAAACCTGTTGCAAACTGTTAAATATTGTATATATGATTTAAATATATACAATATCTATTTATATATTATATTATTTATATTATTATATACAGTGGGTAAAAAAATTATTTGCATGCCGCGTGTTTTTTAAATTATCCTTTAAAAAAAATAAAATGCTTTAGCATTTTATTTTTTTTCGAAAATTTTTATCGTAAATTTTATTTTTCTTCTAAAAAAAATACTTTTTTGACCCGCTGTATATATATTTATTTTAATTTATGTTTATCTGATCTGTTTGTTTGTCATCCAGTTCTGAACTATGTTTAAAGTTTCAAGTCTCTAGCTCATCCGCAAGTTAGTTTAAAAAATCGATTGTAAAATTTGTACCGAACAGACAAACAAGAAAGCGACTTAATAAAAACGTGGTAAAATCCGAGCCGCGATGTTACATCAAGTACAAAAATTTATTCGAACCACACTGTATAGTTAGACGTATATTTGTGCTTTTTTTCTTGCACAGATCGTTAATTTCCATTAAAATAATAGTCATTGTTGAATCATTTCAATTTAATTAAAACTTTTCGTAGGTAAATTTAACAGCCAATGTGGCACGCGTTGGAAAAACGTCACTTCGCGTAGACATGTGGGATAGCAATTCCGTGCCAGTGTCATTGCCGATTGTTTTCCGAAGTATCGTAGCTTCGATGTCCGTTAAGCCAACGGAGATCGCCATACGTTTTTGCTACATGGATTTTCCATACTCGCGAAATCTTGTCGTTGAAAATAAATCCGAAGTCGAGGGATATTTTTATTTCGTGCCACAAACGGTAAAGTCATTTGTACTCAATTTATAAGTGAAAGCCAAACAAACTCATTTTGTAAAATTCTGTTCTATCTCAGGTCTCAGATTCTGCGACGATGCTCTATTCAATGTCGACGAGTCAGGGATATTTGGCCCCTGGTCAGTCGAAGGACATATCTCTGACGGTTATAACAAAAGCCACGGGGGAGCAAAAATCTGTCCTAAGGTTCCTATCATTTTACTCGAGAAAAAAAAAACATTCCCAGAATAATTAAGCCTCGAATTTCACGAATGAAGATCAGAAGAATGATAAAAAATTCATTAATAATAAATTATTTAAAAGACAATGATATTTAATATGCGTGTGTATAACGCTTGAACTTTGAAAGTTGCCATTAACCCTCTGTGGTCACTGGGGGTCAAACTGACCCCAACTCCAAATTTGGGGCTGAATAACGGTACGTTCTTAAAGTCCAATGCTTTAAGCCCCCCCCCCCCCCCCCCCCCCCCCGATGGTTTGACGTTTTCTCTGTCCGTAGGGTCGAACAGTTTTTTAATTATATCGCTAGATTGTCGGTGACACCCGTTCGGGAAACATTTGTTGTAAGCTGGTTGACCTTATCGGATGACCTTTTTAGATCTCAGTATACACATTTTTTTTGGAACCCCCATAACGGACTATTTTTTATCCAAACGTACCATCAGGAGTATCACATAAACTTACCAGAAAGTATCAAAAAATGGCTTAACTATAATGTTAAGGTAGTAGTCTCGCCAAAACGTTTTTCTATAGATTCTATTTTTTATTTTGAGGACCCGTTCAGGACACTATTAAGTGATTACCTGCAAAATTCCAAAAGGATTCACCGTTGTGTATTCGAGATATTGGCACTCAAAGATTGCACGGTTTTACATGTGTTCTTATGGGGAGCAGTGGAAATTTCACATTTCACGCAATAACTTCGAAACTTTTCTACAGTTTTTTTTGTTTTAATTCTCAATTACAGAGGAACATATGATGAAGTGGGTAAAAAAAAATCATGAATTTTGACCGTCTAGTTTCAGAGATATAGCGATTTAAATTAAGCAATGTCTAGCGACACTAGCGCCAAATATCACGGCAAAAATTCGCTGGGCTTGCGACGTTGCCACGATCTCCGACGTCGGCAAACTACAGTAGTGTGTGCATATCCGTATACGCAGAGTATTTACGTAGTAGTAGCCGGAATGGATAGTCTAATACAAAAGTATGAGGGTTAGGTGATGGAGGGAACGTTGTTATTTTTGGAACTCTAAATATTTATATTAATCGTTTTGATCATTACTTTATAATGTTTTTACATGCCGATAAGATTCACAACCTACATAATAAGGATATTTCGCAATATTTCGAAGCTTTCATCGATTGAACGGAGAATAAACGTTTCAACGTGACTGTGATGAGACTACTACCTTAATTGAAAAAGTTCATTTTTTCTTGAATTTTTACGTTCACGATTTTTCAAATCATTTTGTTATTCAATTTCTCACGTTAATGTCGTTTTTCCATATTCTAGAATGTAAAATGCATGATCCAGAATTTTATTCACCCCATTGGATGGATAGTGTTCGTACGTTAACCGTTCAAAACCGACTAGGGTTATTTTGACCCCACGTGACCAGCGCGGTATTTTCCAAAAGAGTATCCACGAAGGGTTCAACAAAGTTACTCGCGAACTCGATGTAGAAAGAAACCCGGTTAAAGCCTTAGGCCACTCTAGGATTATCCAAAAATCGATTTTTTTAATTAAAAATTTACCTTAGTACCTATAAAATTATATTCCAAAACGTCATGAGTGTGAAAAATCTCTAAGTCCTCGATTTTCGAATTCTAGCGCAACCCCTCTTGATTCATGTCGTGACTTTCTACTAACTTTCCACGCGTTTATCTCAAAACTACATTTTTCAAGCCGGCCGGACTCATAACTCAAACAAATTTCAACCGATTCACTTGAAATGTTAACTGTATATTTTGAATTACATTTTCTGAGGCACTACGTAGATTTTTTTATATTATATTGCGTAGTTCCTTTTTTATAAACATTTTTCTGACGATTTTCTCATGGCATTTTATACTTTTTGTTTTAGAGATGCGCCATTTTGACAAAAAACAATATATCAAAAAAATTCTACGTACTTCTATAGCTATTCTTATATATAATCGAAAAAACTTTAGTGTCTCATCATAACTCAAAAATTATAGGAGCTGTTGGTCCAGCCGTTAACCATCCAGAAATAAAGGCGTCATCGGAAAAATGCTACATAGTCGCCATTTTGACATGTATCGCTGTGAAAAACTAATTTTGTATAGTCATTTACGTGTACAATAAAACCCCTATTTTGTAATTCCGATTTATGTTATGGTTTCGCTGAAAAAAAAATCCCAAAATATGCCCTTTTTTAGCCTCTACAGTGGCCTAAGGCCTTAAGGAAGCAGTTTAAATTTGAACAAAATGTTTTAACAGTATGCTGACGTTTGGAGAAAAGGCGCCAACGACCTATTGCACTCTAACTTGCAACGGCCAAGGCCCTGTTATTTCCGTTCAACCAACCACACTTGATTTTACAAGCGTCGAACTTTTGCAAGAAAGAACAATGACCCTCACTCTCATCAGTGATTCTCCAATACCGGCTGAATTCAATGCATTACTGGTGCTCAATATTTTATTACCTACTACATCAATTTATAATCCGACTTCTATTACCATCGATTGGACTAAATGGATGTAAAAATCATATAGAGCAGCAAAAATTCGCCATGGTCGGTGACACCGAGTTCCGGTGATTTGAATCCTGGTGAATCGATCGATCTTCGAGTAAGGATAATGCTTCGGGATATTGGCAAATACAGTGATAAAATTGTTATCACGATAAAAAACGGCCGTACCGTTGTCGTTTCGTTGAACGCGATCGGAGTTGGTTCGTGCGTCGTATCCGAACCTCCAATCTTCCCCACTTTCGAAATGGGATCGCTCTTTAGGTATCGTTCAATATTTTTTTTAACCTGAAGAAATATTTCTTTTTCGCAAGCAACAAGAGTTAGAATTTGCTCATTGATCGTACGATTTTTGTATTTCAGTCGCCAAGATACGAGTCTTCCGATTAACCTAACGAATCACGGATCTCGTAATCTCAAACTTATATTCTACAACTCAATGGAAATAAGGATGCATGCAGGACGACTCCAAACTCCGATTTGGTGAGTTTGAACACAGTCGCCATTTTATAGCCACATTGGTATTATACACTCCGCACAAACATTAAAGGAACGAGAAATTTTCTTAAATTTTCTAGTGATTTTCGACACGCTGTAACTATGTGAAAAATGATTGTATAGAGATCATTAAACGAACAGAATTTTGAAATTCAAAGTCTCTATTTTTCGAATTTTCTATGAAAAAAAAATTTAGGTTATTGCGCAATCAGAAGAAGTATAGTGAACCCAAAGTTTTCAAAATGAATGTCGTCAATTATCTATATATATACCGGGTGGATCAATAACTATTAGCACCTTGGATATCTTCGAAACTATAAGGTTCACAGAAATATTTGCTGAAATGAAATTGCACAGTACGAAAGGGGCCATCCGATAGCGATAATAGTTTTTTTGCAAGTGGAGGTACTTCGGACATTTGAAGGTCAACTCCATTTTTTTTAAATGGATCGGTATGTTTTTTTTTCTGTATCATGAAAGAGGAGCTTAAAACGAGTTCAACGACCTATAACATAAGGTCATTGAAGGTCATAGAAAGTACAAAAAGGCGATAATACTTACAGTTTCGGTAGTAAATAAAATTACTACGTTT
Organism: Ophion ventricosus; assembly: GCA_963932345.1. Classification (NCBI taxonomy): domain Eukaryota; kingdom Metazoa; phylum Arthropoda; class Insecta; order Hymenoptera; family Ichneumonidae; genus Ophion; species Ophion ventricosus. The sequence continues at coordinate 19,701,036 of OZ010714.1, forward strand.
ATAGTAAGTGTTCAAAATGACGACCATCAGTATCAATGCAACATTGGATTTTTTTTTCGATTGATTGACTTGCAAGTTTTACAGCGTCAGAACTTATTGATACTTTTATATCGATACTTTTATATCGAGTAACGAAAAGTTCTTCGATACTCGATACTTTTATAATATTGTTATTTGTTTAAATTTTTATAAAATTATTTTTTTTGTTATTTGAAATGAAATTGTTAAGTTTTCTGAATGCATATAAATTTTTCAAGAATTTATTCATCGTTTTGAATTTTTTTTTTTACAAATTTTGAAAAATTGACAAAAGTCGGAAATCCTTTACCTTCCCTCGAGTACAAGGGTTCTGTATCAACCGTGAGAAATTACAAAACTGTAAACAGAATAGCTTCGTATTTTGAAGCTTTGAAATGGCACAAGTATCGAGTAGCGAAAAGCTTTTCGTTACTCGATGCTTGTGTAACGAGTAACGAAAATTTATTCGATACAAAAGTATCGAGTATCAAAGGATTTTTCGTTACTCGATACAAAAGTATCGAGCGATTGTTGGAGATCGCTATTTAGCAAAGTATCGATCGAATTCTTGTTGCTCGATACATTTATATCGAGTATCTTTAATCGAATTCGATACTGAAGTAACTAGTTACTGCCAACTCTGCTTCTAAGGGATATATGTTTCAAGTTTCGAGTTTATACACGCAATGATTACAATTTTTCATACAAGCTTTCATCCCTCATTTTACCTTCTTACGTTTCCCCTTTCGTAAAAATCTTTCTTAGCGGATGTCTACACCCTATAAAGAACTCACCTGCCAAATTTTAACTTGATAGGTTTTATAGTTTCTGAGATTTCGTGATTAATCAGTGAGTCAGCTAGTCAGTCAGTGGTATTTCGCTTTTATATGTACAGAAGATCGATAGACTGAGCAAAAAGAAAGGGAAGCTGTACGTGGCGTTTGTCGATTTCAAAACAGCATTTGATAAAATAGATAGGCAGTTGATTTTTAGAAATCAATCAATTTTTTAGAACTCAAGAGGAATGGGAGACTAAAAGTTTAGAGAGATCCGTCATGGGTAGCGGGAAATTTTATGCGTTGAAATATGTAAATGACATTGCAAAATTGTCGAACGAGGCGGAAGACTTATCGAAAATGTTAAGGAGTTTGGAAAAATATGGGGAAAAATAAAAAATAAAGGTCAACGTAGAGAAAACAAAGATAATGGTTTTTAGGAAGGGAGGGACAGAAGTAAATAACGTAAAGCGTAGAAATGTAAGGGAGACAAAATAGAGGTGGTCAACGACCACCTCTATCTGGGCTTTTTTTTCTAAGACAGACGTATCATTTCTTAAGATTTTTTTATAATTATTGATCAAATCCACTCCACTCTTCATATCCAATTTCAAAAATGCATCTTACAAGATTTACAACGATATTATGTACTACTTGGTAGTAAATGTTGATCTTTCAATACTCTTCTGATTGTGTATAGGTCTGCGAGTCTAGTGTATTGCTTTCGCCTGTAGTTGACTTAAGGGGGGAAAACCCTCTGGACGCCCGGAAATAAGTCATTTTTTATGAATTTTTTTAAAGGTGATAGAATAATAGCATCATTTAAAAATGTTGACATTATCTTATTACAACTTTCAAGTGTTGAAGAAATCTTATTAATTAAAAAAACAAAATGGCGGCGTTATAAGGTATTCCTTTAGGCGTCGTTTGCGTGATATCGACGAGTGCTTCATTTGTCTGATTTTTTCTATTGATCTGAAACAGAAATCGAAAATATTTTTTGATTATTGGTATGTATAGGGGAAGGATATAGCTATAAAAATATTTTAAAAAGTATAAAATTAAAAATTAAGTAGGCTTTTTAATAAAATGTTCATCTTTTTGACCATTTTCTCGACAACTTTTACCCCAAAAAAGTAATTTATTTACGCGATAACCTTAAAACTTTAGGTATATCCTTCCGATAATGTGATTGTGAGAAACCTCCCAAAATTTCAGCCAGATCGATCAATAACTTTTTCAGCTATAACATGAGCAGTTTTAAAAAATGCAGCTTCGAGATAATCGTGTTTAAAGTTTTTCTAGTTCACATCATGCGGTCCTGGCGCGCTCTCAACTATTTCCTATAACTTCGTAAATATTTCATATTTCGATTTTTCGACTTTCCAGTATACTCTCAATATATTATGCGTCCGAAATATGTGAAACAATCGATTTTTTGAACATTGTAAAGGGTCTTCCCCTCTTCATTGCGAAATTTGAATATCTATTTAATTTGCTTATTGAAATACCTACTTTTTATACAAATTACGAAATTACGACGAAAAAAGTAGCTCGAGTTTTAACAAATGATTTCTTTATGCCTGCTTGGGTGAACCTTGAATAAAAAGATTCAATTATTTGATATCAATTATAGCCCGTAGCCGGGGGGGGGGCTACGGCGACCCACCCCCCCCCCCCCCCCCCCCCCCGGTTATCTCAATGTGCGGGACTAATTCCCATAAGCACAAATTTAATTTTCCTTTGATGCGTCAGTGATAAATTTTCCATCGAACCTTTCGTCTTCGAGTTGCCTCCCCAAAGTACTCAAACGGTGTCTTGCAAACACGTTGGATCAGACCCGTAAGTTGTTCTTAATTCCTTCAGGATGAAAGTCAACTGTTTTTTTTTTTTCGAGTGCTATTTTATCATTTGCGATTAAGGTGTGGCGACGTATCGGAACAATGGTGGCTTCATTGTTACGTGGATGGTCAAGGCAAACGTGATATTATCGGCAACAGTACGTTGACAGCAACGTTCATCGAACCTTCAATCTCGTTTAGCAAAAATGAACTTTCATTTTGCGTGGAAATGACGAGCAGACACAACAAATCGAAGAACATCGACGACTTCTTCGTCATTAACAAATCTGAACTCGATTTCAATGCTCATCTAAGCATCGATTCACCTTTCAGTATAGTCGGCGAAAACGAACACCAAGTCCAAAGTCTGAAAATCGTTGTGCCTAAACACGCCGAACGTCAAATACGAGTCTTCTTTTCGCCGTCACATAAGCATAAAGAGAAACGTCATTCCCTTATTATTTCCGGTATTCTGAAGCTCGAGTACGAGGAACATCCAAAAACGGCAAGACATTTTACAGAATGAATACAGTGAAACCTACGTTAAGGCCTTATATACGAGATTTCGCCGATTTTCGAAGGTACTTTTCTAGACGCGGTTAAAAAAAAATGACGCACATATTGACAACATTTTTTTTACAGATTATTTATGCTCATGATTAAGTATATGTAAAAAAAAATCAGAAATATTAACAAATGGCGGAGATATAACATAATAAAGCAATGTATTTTTTTTGCGCGCGCGTTGATCGTGAAAGTTCTCGGCATCGATGTGGGTGTCTGAAAAAAAATGAACATATTTATAATTCATAATGAATGTATCTTCAGTGTGAACCAACAATATTATAAAAAAAAATTATTATAATAAAAATTCGAAACTTAAAATTTTTTTACTCAATTTTCTGTCGGTATTTTATTTTTTATATTTTTTTGTGTCATTAAAATTTTTGTTTCTGTGGTTCACACGATAGGTGATGATACTAAGAATATGTTGTAAAAATTTCAAAGCGATCTGAACCTTCGTTCAAGAGTTAGAACTTTCACAAGGTTCAAAAAAGTGAATCGTGGAAAAACGGCTTTGAAGTTGGCGGTCGGGCGCGCCGCGCGGTATCTATTTTACGCTGTAAATGCTGTAACTTTAACAATTTTTGGAATTTTTTCAATTCTGTAAAGCTTAAAATATTCTTAACCGTTCAGGCTAATGGAATCAAAAATAAAAAAAAATAAAAATTTTGAAATTTTTCGCGTATATAAAGCCTTAATACGTTTTGTACTTATATGTTTTTATCATTTATACGTCAAATTTATCTGGCCCAGGCAGATTCCGCCTATAAAGAATGTAATAAAGTTTTATTTCTACATTTTTCGCTTATACGTTTTTCGCACTTACACGTTATTGATTTTGTTGATCAACGCCAGCGAAATACTTTTTTTCATGGCTTTACACGATTATAAATTGTTTAATAAATATACATTTATTTGCAACAATAAACAATTATTTTCTATTCTATAAGAGTGTACCTTTAAGCGAAAAAAAAAGTTTGTACCGATACATGCAACAGCTGTGAAAAAAAATTATTAAAAAATAGCTTATTTTTTTAGCCTTTACAGTAGAATAACCCTTGAAAAGGATTTTTGGCGACTTGCACTATTCCCCGAAAAATCAAAATTTTGAAAGTTGTTACTTCAGCCCGCTGACAATCAGTTATACGTTAATCGGTGTTCGGTGAAACAAAAAAAAACAGACGTGTATAAAACAATTTTTACAACCCGCACCTTGATTTTTTCCACTGTAAAAGTTTGGGATCGTGCTATGTATGCATGCACTTAACTGTGATTGCATATAATGAATACGAACATTTCTGTTATTGACTAGTCTAAAACGTCAAAGCTCTAATGTTACATAAAGGCGCGTTAAATAAAAATTCCAAAGGAAAATAAATAATAATTGAGTTTGCTCATGATACTTCATTACTACCAAGCAATTTTTCAATTGGAAAACAAACCATTAGCATAATAGAGGTACTGCTGATAAAAAAACATCGCGAATTATGCATTAATCGCCATTTTCAAATGCTAAAAAGTTTCAAATACATACTGTATTTCATTTCTACGTTATTCTCATTTATACGTCATACTTGCTGTATGAAAAACGTATAACTGAAATTTCACTGTATACGAAAATATCATAAAGATTTTTTTTTTAAAGCTTCTATTTAATGTACTAAAAAGTAGAAAATATTTTTTTTAACAAGTCACCTATATGTGACTATAAATCAAAGCTTGGTGCGCTCAACTTTTTAAATGTTTAATAAATTTGATTTGAATTTGAAATTCGAAATTGAATTTGGTACAATAGTATTTAGAAAAATTATCATCACACGTTTATACTCAATTTCACGATTTTTATTTAAGAAATCTAAGATTGTTTTACAGTCAATTAAATACAGTTGATATGTTAACCGATTTATGTAAATTAAAGATTATGTCTAAATTTTGATCGCCCCAAGCTTTTATTTATAGTCACATATAGGTGACTTGTTAAAAAAAATCTTTTCTACTTTTTAATACATTAAAAAAAAGCTTGTTTAAAAAAAAATTTAGATATAAATTATTTTCTACTTTTAAGTCTTTCATTGATTTTACTAGAGCTCTGAAATTTTCGCAAAGAGGCATTAATTCTTCCAAAAGAACCGGTGTTATTATTGGCTAATTGTCAGGAGAAATTCTGGAGAATTGTGTGATAGGTGGCATCTATCATAGATGTGGGCTCGCCGCCTATTGTACCTTACCACTTAAACTATTTTATCTATTGAACCCTTCTTGCATGCACCTCTTAGATGCACGTTTGCAAAATTTGTGGGCTCGGTAGTCGGGAAGTTTGTGAAATATTGATTTTTCATTTTGCCTCTCACAGAAAATCGTTATTGTGATTTATTTTTTTATTATTTTATTTTATTGTTTTAACTTGGATCATGCATTGTCACCTCTTACATGCATGTTTCCAAAATTTTAGAGCTACAAGTAGTCGTGAAGTGGGTGAAATATCGATTTTCCGTTTTGCATCTCACAACAAGTGAAGTTAAATAAAAACTAGTAAAAAAAGACTAGCTTTCTGGTCGAAACGGTTTGCAATACTTTTCCGCTTCTGAGAAAAGATTAAAGGTTAAAAATCAATAAAATTATATGTATTTTTTCAATGTAAACGAATGCTAGCAAGCTTTATTTGCAGTTCAAAAATACATATGTAAGAAGCCCGAACAACTGTCAAGTATTGCCATCTTCTATCAAAATATCATCATGCTATTATTACTATTATCCTTAACTAGACGATTTTTTTTACATCCCATAGGACAAACTAAAATGCCTGGCCACCCTGACGTTTCCCAACATCGCACCTTTGCCGAAGGAGATCCGTCTCAATTGCCCATTAGCTTGCAGCACCGTTGAAAATATTTTCTTAAGGAATGACGGCCCTCTCGAGATAGCATACAAATTCTTTTGGATAGACGAGCTAACATCCATAAAGCGCGAGATATCGAATTCAAAGGGAATGAAAGAGGCCACTCCGACGAAACTGAATACCGAGGATCCATGCGATAATTCCGAGCTGTTGTCTGAAGCGAGGAAAACGCTTCGGACCATCGTCACAGATGACTCATTCCCTGACGAGACTGAGATTTCCGTATTGCAGAGTCTCAGCACTGTTCCACCAAAAATCGATTACATAAATGAAATTTTCTCGATCGTCCCTTGCGAGGGTATTGTTCCGGCAAATTCGACTCAATGCGTTTCAATAGGGTTTCACTCCATTGAAACTCTGAATCTTGAAGCGAGACTCGTCTGCGAAATCGAGGAAGGTCCTACAGAATCGATGCAAGTTTTCGCAACCGCTGATGCGGTGAAATTTGATTGCGACAATTATCGAATCAATTTTGGAGAACAGGTACTATATTTTTATATTTTTCTTGGAATGTTTTCGAAAACAAAAACAACGTGAATACACTAGGTACAAAGATTAAAGGTTCAAGAAAAAGTCCGAAATTTTTTAGTGATTTTCAGCAGGCTGCACCTTAGCGAAAAATGGTCGTAACACAATGAAAAAAAGCAAATTAAAGCTTGAAGTCTAGTTTTGAGCCCCAGCATTAAAAGTTTGGAGAGTAGACAGTTTATGAGAAATTATAAGAAAATAAGAGGAAAAAAAAATGTCCGTAAAAAATGTTCACGGACCTACATAATTTTTTTTTAGTAATTTAATCTAAAAGCTTCTTCAGGATGATTCTTCCTCTTTAACTCGAGTTTTTGTTGCTCTCTGTACGATGATTTGTCTCCGAGTTATCGATTGTCAAAGATAAAATGACATTTTTTACTTTGATGACACATAATTCGTGTACTAATGTTCATACAGAAAATTAAAGTATGCTTCTAGAAACTTCAAAGTATTCTCAATAAGTTGTTTGCTTTATTTTTTTATGAGAAAAAAATGTTTAATGTGAGAAACTTGATTGAAAAAAGGTAAAAAATTGTGTTTTACGATTTTTCATATAACTTATGATTACTTTGTAAATAATCAATAGACTAAGGATATTTTTGGTTTTTTGGCAATCCCAAAGTATCCCAAATAAACGCTCAAGAGTTCAGATCGCTGCGATTTTTCTTTTACTGTGATCCGAACGATTGAAATTGTCACTTTTGAGAAAAATCAATTAATGGATCAATTTTTAAATTTTTTCATTCATTTTCAGGAATGGATTTTTTTCTATCGATATCTAACATTCTTTGTCAAGAAAATATTTATTAATAACATTTTTTTAAATTCCCAAAAAATGTTTTTCAATTTTTTTTTACTTTGCAATACCCACAACGTTACAACATCGATAGCAAATAATCATTTGATTTTTGCAGACAAATGTACCGAAAAAAGCAAACGATAATTTATTAACACTTTTGTAGCATTGTGGATATTGTGAACAAAAAAAAAACTTCATTCGAAAACAAAAAATTTAATAAACAAAATTTACTTTTTCCAATCTGAATAGTAATCATTTTTTTACAAGAAAAATGTTTAATATTGAAATGTAAAAAAATGTCGTTCCCTCAAAATCAATAAAAAAGGAAAAATTCATCCTTTAATTGATTTTTCACAAGAGTGACCATTTCAATCGTTCGGATGGCAGTGAAAGAAAAATCGCAGCTGTTTGAACTCTTGAGGGTTTATTCAGAATAATATGAGGTCAAAAAAAAACCAAAAATATCCTTAGTCTATTGATTAATTACAAAGTAATCAGAGCTTACGTGAAAATTGTAAAAATGCAATTTTTTACCTTTTTTTAAATCGAGTTTCTCACATAAATTTTATTTTCGTTCAAAAAACAATGCACGCAACTTTTAAGGGATACTTTAATGTTTCCAGAACTATTCTTTATTTTTCTGTACGATCATTAGTACACGAGTTATGAGTCATCAATATCAAAAGTACCATTTGACAAATGATAACTCGGAGACAAATCATCGTACAGAGGGCAACAAGAACTCAAATTATAGGAGTAGAATCAACCTAAAAAAGCTTTTAGATAGAATTGGCAAAAAAAATTATTTAGATGCGTGGAACTTTCGAAACTCAAGCATAAATTTGGAATTTTTTTTCCTCTGATTTCCTTAGAAAATCTCAAAAACAGTCCACTATTCACCATTTTGAATACTAGGATTCGAAACTAGAGACTTCAAACATAATTTGTTTTTTTTTTCATTGTTCTACGACCATTTTTCGCTAAGCCTGTTGAAAGCCACTGAAAAATTTCGGACCTTTTCTTGATCCTTTAATTATTGTGCCTAGTGGATATTTGTTGTTTCATCTTCGAAACGAAAGATGAAATATCGTTCGCGATGTATATTGTAGAGAATAGTTGTAATTGCATCAAGCATCCTTTTCAGATGGTTCGTGAGCGAAGTCAAGCGACGATCAATTTAAAAAATCTATGTAAAATCGATTTCATTTGCCACATCGAGTTGACAGAAGAGCCCAATGAGTCTTTGGAAATCCGACCAATGTCCGTATCGATCCCGGCACAATCAACGAGAGAGCTTAAAATCATTTCATCTCCCGTGGTACCCGGAGCTTTCGAAAAATCTTTTTTAATTTGTGCACAATATCAAAGTCCCGTGTCAATAACTGTCGGCGGAACTGTCGTGATCCCGCAAATTTACGTCTCGTTACCGCGTAAAAACCTTTTCAACGATCATCCCGTCGAGCTTGGATATCGAGCCATACAATCAATGATCAATTCGTTCGATCATTCTTATGTAAGTAATATCGCTATCGGCTCGTATACTCTTCACTCGCAAATCGGAAATTAAGGAGGTACGACTACTCCCCCAGGGTCAAGAAAGAGACTAAATTTATGTCACCCCACGGGTGTTCTGATTTACGTTAACTTATGTTGAATATTTGTATTGTCGATTCCCAAAGTACCAAATTTGTGGTAAATGTTTTATTTATTGCATATTTACTAATCAAAACTGAAAAATTATACCCTCAACGACTCTGGAGTCTTCACGACGATTTCCAAGCAGTACCGAGATTCTGAAACTCTGTAGCGACCGTTTTCGTTGTTGTTACCTAGCAACAGCCAATAAGAGGCTCCCTTTCTTCTGACCGTGCATGCGATTGGCTGTCACTAGCCGGCGACAACGAAAACTGTCACTACAGAGCTAGGTTATGCTCGCCAAACGAATCAGCTGTTACGCCCGACGTTGGCGAGTCTATGGGTACTATTTCGTCATTATGATAATATTCAACCGGAAGTTAAAACTGTTTTATAATGTAGTGCTTGAACTACATGGTGAAGTGCGAATTTTCGATTTTTTACAATATCTATTATGTCTATTTTATCAAATTTCAGTTTTCCAATGACCTTAAATGGATACGTGACTAGCAAAACCGTGATTACCGCACTTCCGGTCGACCGTCTCCATAAGACGACGTACTTCACTAGCTCAAAATGCTCGACTTTGCAATTTTATTACGAAAAAACTGGATGGTCAATATAGCTCAAATTGTTCCAAAGGGTGCATAACGTATTCGTCAACAACATATAAAAATTTCAGGCTCGAAAGTTGGATTCGACCCCATGATCGTACCTCCTTAAAGAACTTGCATCATTCCAAAACTTGGCAAGTGCGTGTCTCGACACGCACAAAGTAGAATTCCGTTGTCATTTGTTTGTGCAATTATTTGAAGAATCAATACGTAGTTATTACTAATTACTATTACAAATCATTGGGATGTTAAATAAATTATCGCTGTTTTTTTCGTGAAAATTAATGCTTTATTTTTAAAAATTAGTAAAAAAAACACGTCACTGAAAGTATTGTCCATCGATAGCCACTACTTTTTCCTATCTTTCTGGCAGTATTTTAATTCCACGTCTTTTGAGGCTATCCAAGAGTCGATCCATTTTTTGGCATCATCATAAGAATGGAAGTGTTGTTCAGCCAGGCCATGTGCCATCGATCGAAACAAGGGATAATCGGAAGGGGCAATGTCTGGTGAATACGACGGGTGGGGTAGGGCTTTCCATTTTAGTGTTTCCAAGTAGATTTTCACCGGTTTTGCAACATGTGACCGAGCGTTGTCATGCTGCAAAAACACCTTGTCGTCTCTCCTCTCGTATAGCGGCCGTTTTTCCTTCAATGCTCAGCTCAAGCGCATCAATTGTAGTCGATAGCGATCTCCCGTGATGGTTTCGTTCGGTTTGAGCAGCTCATAATAAACTACACCTAGCTGATCCCACCAAATGCAAAGCAGAAGCTTGGAATCATGGATATTCGGCTTTGCCGACGATGTTGATGCATGGCCGAGCTTACCCCACGATTTTCTACGCTTAGGGTTATCGTAGTGTATCCATTTTTCATCACCACTCACGATACTATGCAAAAAACCTTTCCTTTTCTGCCATTGAAGTAGCTGTTTACATGTGAAAAGACGCCGTTCGACGTCTCTCAGCTTCTCCGCGTACGGCACCTAATGTCCATGCTTTTGAATCATTCCTAATTCTTTCAAACGTTTCGAAATTGTCGTGTGATCAACTCCTAATGATTCTGCAAGTTCAACTAGCGTACGACATGAGTCTTCATGAAGTAATGCCTCCAATTCTTCGTCTTCAAACGTTTTCAACGTCAAAAGCATTCTTTTTGAAGCGTCTAAACCAATCTCTGCATATTATTTCCAATAGAGCATGGTCGCAGTAAATCTCAATAAGAATTCTATGTGCTGCAGATTTTTTTAAAAATAAAGTAGTGCAGTAAAATTCTCCGGAAAGACTCTTTTTTTGGCACGAAATTTGACATGTTTAACAATATGAAAAAACGTTGTTTACACTTCGGCTAAATGAGATACAATTTCACGCTTGCTTATAGTACTTCTTTATAGATGCGTTACAATCTTAAACTACAGGCACGCATTTCTGGTAACGCCATCTGTTGGAAAACAGTGAAAACTTATTCAACGTCCCAATATTACAAACTGATATGTAGTTATTACTATAGTGTATGTTTTACTAGAATCATGTATTCCATACTAATTTCGATTTCATTTGATACTCGCAATCATAATAGAACTCTTATAGAACAAATGGCTTGAAGAGCGACAGTTCCATTTATTCAATATTTGATATTTTATGAACGAAACATCAAACAATATGCGCCAAAATTATTTGTGCAGTCCTCTTATGGGGTTTGCATGAAATCATTTTAGTGATAACTTGATTGCCCGTTTCTCCTGAATTTGTTGACGTAATCGAAATAATTTTATTATAATCGACAGCACTAATCAAGTGCTAGTACGTAGAATTTTTTTAGATTTTTCAAATCAAAGGTTGAAAAATGACAGGTCAGGGGGAGGGCACATTGCACAGCACTTTATTGATATTTCGATATTTTGATATTTCGAAACGGGGTTGAAAAATGAAGAAAACATTGGTAAAAGGAACCTAAATTTGATTTTGAAAGATTTGTTCAATAACCGGCCACTCGATAGAGTAGGCGGAAAAAGAATTCGCCACCATTTTGCGGATAGGGGAAAAACCCTTGAAAATAGTTTTTTTTTCGAGATTTTGTTACATAAAGCAGAATTGAGGAAACTTGCAATCTAAACATTATAAATCAACAAAAACAACGATTTAAGGAGAACGAAAATGGATGGGAAATGGTCGCCAATAATAATACGTTGCCCGGTGTAATGGACATCGAAATGGCGATTGAAAGATCGATAGCCGCGGATTTTTTGCGCGAGACTCGCCCCTTCACGGAAATTCAGAACATTGAGGCGAAGGATGATGATGCAATCCCATATCTTTTTTCACCCGAATATGTTTTAGGTAAATTACCGATAAAAAGATCATTTCCGTTTTTAAAGTTAATTTTTTTACGCATGATACTAATTAACTATACCGACAGTAATATATGTGCGGTCTGTGTACGAATCTGGCGGTCTCCCATGTTAATCCGACTAGAAATTTAGCTACAAGACAGACTAGAGCCGGATCCGGCATGCCGTAGCCCATACTACGGCACTCTACAGGCTGCCGGATCAGAGCTTTACGGGGCGTGAAACGCTTTTTGACATCCGGCCTTGAAGTGGATGCCGGTTACAGGCCTCATCAGTACACTCTTTCAGGCCCTGATCCGGCTGCCGTATCTATGCCTGAAATTATAAATTAACTAATCAGCAAAATATGAAAAAATTATCGTAGAGTTTTTTGTTTCCGTATGCCTTATTTGTATCCCTGCATGCATATATGAAAAGTAGATTGTATCGTATCCTGCCTTGTTAAATTTTTCGTTTAAGCGCGGGATTCGAACCTACGCTTTCTAATTTTAAAAAGTCGCGCGGATACCTATTTAGCCACCCTAACACTTGTAAAAAACTGCTTATTTTTATCATTCTAAAGACTGTAATTAATCTTTTTTTAAATAATTTTTTCCCTTGAAACTTAAAAAAAATATTTAAATAAACCCATAATAATTTCAATAACAATAATCAATTCACTTGTAATATATTTTTGTTTTTATATTATGTCGATGTTACAGTTATGACATATTTGGTTGGACGTTGGTTTTTGGATTAATAATAATTTAAATTATACTTGATTAAATAGTATCACTTTGTCCTTAACCTATTCCTTGGCTGTTTTTGCCGTTAGCAGCCTCAACACGAAGCTGATAGCTATTAGGCTGCGGTAAGGGAGCTCCGGCGTGCCTTACCGCGTAGTAAGGCACGCCTGAGCTGTGCCGTATGTCCACTGGATCAGAGGAACCGTCGTACGAGAATAAGAAGGTACCCTGATCAGGCTGAAGTAAAGTAAGCCTTCATACTCCCGTACTAGTTCCACTGATTTTGGTGGACATCTGGTACTGTTCAGGCCTGCGTTACTATGGTATTCCGGACCGCAGCTTGATAGCGGCCTGATCAATCTTCAGGCTGCCGGATAAAAATTTCTAGTCAAGGTATTCCTATCGCGGAGGGCCGTATTTTTCGGGCATATGAGCAGGGCACTTTTAAATCATTAGTAGATTACAGTAGCGCTTAATAAAAATAAGTTACAATAAATTATTATACCCAACGATGAACTGGAATTAAAAACTTCGGATAAATTTTGTAGATTTAGACATTTTTACATTTGCTCTGGCAAGTCGCGTTTACGAAAATTCTTCTGCTAGTCACATTTTTCTGAGTTTTATCATTGATATTTTCTTTAAACATTCGGTGACGTCTGTTTTTATTGTTGTTACGGAAGATCCAGAATTTTTCGCATTCTCAGGGCAGTTTATATAAGACACTTAGAGTTATTTAGTATATAAATTATTAGATAAAAATGTGGCCAGCATGTCATCTCCATAAAGTGCTGCATAAATTAAACGATTTTTAAGTCGTAATTTTTTGCTAAAAATTCGGTAACTTGGCTTGAAATTTTACCAGTACAATGGGATATGTTTTTACTCAATTGTAGACGAAAATCAGTTAAATGTGAAATATTCGGGTTCGTGAAAGGAATACCTTAAGCAGCGTTGGCTGAACCAATTACCGCTTAGCTACTACCCGGATAGGTCAGGGTAGTAGCTAACGCACCGACTACTACCAAGCGGGAAGCGGTGTTACTGAGTTCCGGAACTGAGACCCAGTAAAATGTATCTGCCTGTATCGACACAGGTTTTCCATAGTTTCCCTGTGGTCTTATGCAAATATAATACAATAATTCAGGTAGGAAGAGTAACAGAGAGCAATGGAATACGAAGAAATATTGGAATTATTATAGGATAACACTACCAGGTGTACAAGTATGAAATGCGGATTTTTTTCTAAAAAAAAACTCGTTAAATTCGGAAGAATGATAAAAAGTGCTTTATTCAAAGTATGCTCCATCGCTTGTTATACATTTTTCCCATCTTTCGGGCAATTTGTGAATACCACGCCAGTAAAAATCTTCCCCTTTTGCTGCGAACCATTCATCGAGCCATTTTTTCACATCTTCGCACGAACCAAAGCGCTGCTCAGCAAGTGCGAGACCCATCGATGCAAACAAGTGGTAATTGGAAGGAGCCAAGTCTGGTGAGTAAGCCGCATGGGGTAGAACTTCTCAGCTGAGTGCTTCCAACTTGTCGCAAACCGGTTTTCCCGTATGTGATGGAGCATTGTCATGAAGAACAATGACTTTGTGTTGCCTCTTTCGGTATTCTGGCCTTTTTTCAAGCAGCGAATGGTACAAATCGGTAAATTGTTGTTGGTAACGTTTAGTATTAACCGTTTCCCCAGGTTTTAACAGCTCATAATAGACCACGCGCCTCTGGTCCCACCAAACACAGAGCATCGTCTTTCTGCAAAAGCGACTCGGTCTTGCGGTCGATGTGGATGGTGCGCCTGGGTCTACCCGTGATTTTTTGCGCGTGGGATTCTCAAAATAAATCTACTTTTCATCCCCTGTAACTATACGATGCAAAAACGACTTCCTTTTGTACCGAGCTAACAAAATGTCACATGTATTTTTGCGCTTTTCCATTTGCCTGTCGGTCAACTCATATGGTAGCCATCTACCGGTCTTCTGAATCTTTCCCATCTCTCGTAGCCGATTGGAAACAGCTTGTTGACTAACGCCCAATTGCTCGGCGAGTTGTATTTGTGTTTGCGAATCATCTTCGTCCAACAATGCTTGCAATTCCACATCTTCGTATTTTTTTTGCGGTTTTCCATGTTCCTTGTCTGCAACATCGAAGTCACCACTTTTTAAACGCCGAAACTACCGTTCACACGTATCTTGCGATGGAGCATGTTCACCATAAGCTTCTCGAAGTAATCGGCATGATTCAGCAGCAGTTTTCTTCAAATGAAAACAAAAAATTAATGCTGTCCGCGAATGCTCTTTGTTCGGTATAAATTTCGACATATTGAACACAACAACACAACACTATGCACACACTTTTCCAATTTATCACTCGTGCGCGTCTGACACTTGTTGATGATACAACAAAATGGCGCAGTATCAAATCTTTATAGCACAAACTGCATTAGTGCACCATCTGTTGTCTGAAAGCCGCATTTCATACTTGTACACCTGGTAAGTTCCGATCAAAATGTGAAGAATTATTTGATATAAAATCAATCATATCGGTTGAAATACTAATGACTAAGAATAATAATGACAGTTTCCGCATTGATGTGGCCATTAGAGAATATTTTAGACAACCGTTTATTGATTCCTGCACAGATATGGGCTACGTGATCGTGGGTGAAACGTCAAACGCTTCGATACGTGTTTACAATTTTGGATCGCGAAGTGCGCGAGTGCGCTTGAAAAAAACCGCTAAAATGGATAGCCTTGGGAAGCACGGTATAAATATTTTTTTTAGAGATCAAACTGCCCTAATGCCCGGCGAATTCACGGATCTTCAAGTTTCATTAAACCCACCGAAGTTGAATGCTCCGGACAAGTCATCAGAAATTAAGAGAAAAATTTATCTCGGGGTAATAAGATCGTCACAAGCGTGACATATAAGTACACGAATAAATAAGACTTGCACGTTTTTAACTTAAGCAAATCTTTTTAAAAATACAGGTGACCAACGGATTCACTCTCCCAATAACAATTGTAGCAACGGTGACCGTTCCCTCTCTCAGTGTACTCAGTCAAATCCTGAATTTCCATGATGTTTTGATAGGAGAGTGTTTGCTGGCGCATCTGCAAATCAAAAACGAGTAAATAACTAAAATAGACAAAGAAATCTCTTTGACGATCCCACTCGAAACGACCGGAATTTTTTCAGGGGGATAATCGATTGCGCGTGGGAGGCAAAACTACCACAGATTCCACGCAATCAATCGGACGGACCTTTTTACTTGCACGACGCTTCTGACGTTTATACACCTGGTCGATCCGGCAGGATAAAAATCTATTTTCGGCCTCGCAAATCCGTAACCATAAACTATTCCAGTCAATTAATAAATTAAGGGGGGGGGGGGATACATGTAGACAACCAAGAAAATAACCAATTTTGATTTTTTGTTTTGGGAAAGAACGAAATGTTTTGTATTTATGAAACTTTGGGTACAATTTATTACATAATTTAATTTCTTAAATAAAATTGTTCATGAAAAAATAGTGAATAATACCAACGTTATGGCGTGATCTTTGAGGAAGCTTTTGGCGGCAGTTTTCCGTTTATGGGAAATTCAACGACATCAATATTGATCTGAAAAAATGAGCCAAGAATGTTTAGTATTTTAACATACAAATAATGAGCTTATACCGAAAAAAAACATTTAAAAAATTGAAAGTAAAAAAAAATGGGAAAAATCAGGATAAAAGATTGAAATTTTCTAAAAAAATTCATTCTATTTGCAATAAAAAGGTACTTTTTAAAACTTATTTTGATAAAGAGTTGGGTATAATTTCAAGGTAATATTGTTATTGAGTTATGTGTACAATTTTAGCTCATTTTAAAGTTGGGTTTCCCACAAACTTAAAAGATGTAATTTTGAGATTAACGTGTTCAAAGTTTCGAACTACGAATACTCAACGACTTGAGTGACTTACCGGCTAATTACTTACTTTACCGCCGTATTCTTGTAACGTTTAACTTACAATTTGGGTTTAAAAAAACGATTGTTTTATGCTGCTACATGTATTTGTCTCCTGAAGGAGGTTGGAGCGTTACCCACAATTCAAGATTTTTTAAAATATAGGTATATATTTATATATATCTTATTGCTCAGACTATACTGAGTTTTTACGATTTTTTTGAAATTTTTTCACCATGAAACACCAGAGCTAAAAAATAGTTTAATGTATGTAATTTTACGTGCGGTTAGATGGGGAAAACAAGCTACGGGCGACGTAATTTTTTAAGCCATTTCACACCAAAATAAACCACTTCTAACATAACAGCGGATTACCGTAAATTAAACCTTTGTAAACATTGAGAAGAAAAAAAACCATCTCTCCCATCGAAAACCATATATGTTCCATATTGAACCATCAAGGTGTAATAAGCGATTACGATTTTTTAAATATTTTTGATCTAGTAAAAGATTACGACTCTTACATAATAATCAATAATGTTATAGTTTTACAAGTTGGTAGTAACACAACATTTTTTTTCTTTTCACGTAATAAAAAGTATAAAAATGCATAAACTTGCCCTTTAATTATATTTTTTATTTCATTTTTTATTGTTTAGTGAAAGAAATGTTTCAAATATACAGATTTTTAATAGAAATATTAAAATATATGTATAAAAAATTATAAATAAAAATGTAATAGATATATTTTTATGGTTTATTGAAAGAAAAAAACTCCTAAACCGTCATTTGACTCAACTCGACCGCTCCAACCTCCTCAATCAGTACAAAAACCTTGAGGTTTTTATCGATGTATCCATGTCTTCAGGGTTATTCCGAGAACCAACTAGCGATACAAATTCTTGGTGGTCTCGAAACATCGTTTGTTCTTCTTCGAGGACGTGGAATAGAGCACAAGCTCAAAATTGTACCACCCTCGATCAACTTTGACTGTGCCGTACCGTACTCAAGACCTGAGGGGAAAACCTTCACAGTCGAAAATATCGGACACCGACCGATGGAATTATACTGGCAACATTTGGACAAGTAATTTATCTGATTTGGGTTTTTGGATTTAACGAATTAAATCGATATATTTGTCTCTGATTTAAGTGCATACGATTTTTTTTTTCTTTGAGAATATTTACCCAATAAAAACAAATCGAATAATCGATTTCATTTGATCGATATCACTTTTACAGACAAGCTCTTCACGAGGATCGACTGATTCGTGTTCTGGCGCATTATTATCAAGTCGACGAGATTTTACTACCGACTCGTACACCTCTTGCAACTTTACCTCAACAATTGTTCGATTTTTACGATGTGCTCGTCGATAAAATGAAACTCGATTTGACGACAAAGCACGTGAACTCAAGCCTGACGGCTGATGATGACAAAATAGCTGATGATGATTATGAGGGGGAAGATACAAATATTGTCGCAATGGAAGAGTCCGTGAACCCTCATTTATTGCCTAAAACGTCGAGAGACGCGAAGTATAGAAAACTTTCAAAAAAATTACCACGCACGCGATCTAGCAGAACCGCATCTTCCGAGCTAAATTCATCAGTCGCGATGTCCAGCGAGTTCGAGACCTTCGACGAACAGAATCCACAAGATGATCCTGATGAGATTGAACAGCTTCTGCACTGTGAGTCGTTCGATAAACCCGTGATCAAACTGTTTTTAAGTAAATCCTTCTCTTTGCTTAAGGTTTCATCGACAAATTTCAAAAGCAGCCGGATTTTCAAGAAAAAATGAAAGATCCCGTGAAAGAGGTTTTCAACGCACTCGGGAAGAATGAATTGCAATATATGCCTGAGGAATTGTCATTATTACAAGAGAAAACAAAGATGTGCGTCATCTTTCACGGCTCCCTGTTTTCTGGTTCGTAATGGTTGTTTTGAAAAATTATTGTATATAGTTCCATCGGTATTGTTAAATGACAGACGAACAGGGGGTTGCCCAGGATAACTGAAATGTCAATTTAGCACCGAGTTATAGTGTTTGCCTTGACTTCGTAGTATCCTCTTGAGCCCCAGAATGCAAAAGGCTAGATTGAAGATAGATCCATTGGACTAATGTTAAAACTAGGGTACAACGAACAATGAATGGACGGGTGCCAGTGAATGAACGAAAGCTGACTTATATTTAAAAGAAGTAAAGAATATGAATTGTCGATAATAACTCCAATCTCTATAATTTAACAAAAAAGATCACAGGTGTCGTTAAAACCAATTTCTTAGTTTAAGAGCTAACACCACTGTAATTGTTTTGAAAAATCGTTTTTTTTTGCTTAAAATATGCATTGAACCCTCAAGAAAATAAGGCAAAAAATGTTTTCCCTGAAAGAATTAAAGAATTTTTAACCATGTCTTTGTAACAAGATTTGGAAGAGAAATGCGTAGGGGATTTTCGATAAGTTAATTTAAACATTTTTTATGAACAAAAGATAGCCCTTTTTGTCGAAAATTAATCGTTTTCATTCTAATACTCGCCAATCTCACAAAAATCAATATTTTCAAGATCCCCTACGTATTTGTCTACCTATGAACATCAAGATTAAGTGGTTTTTTTTCCTAGAATCAAATTTACACCAGTTATGATGCGTGCCACAGAGCGGCGCAAATTCAGTCGCCTCGGGAAAATGGCTCTGGTGTCGCCATTTTTTATTTTTTTCTTAAAAATTTTTTTTTTGCCTTAAATATATGCTCAATAACCTCCTCGAATATTATTATTGTGTAACCTTTCCTTCCGTCAAAAAAAAATTGTCAAAAAACGCTTTTTTTAGGCTATTACAGTGGTGTTAGGCCTTAATATACTGCAACCTCTCCAAACGACACCTCCATAGATGAAATCAGCACGCCTAGCGTCACGGTCGAACACGGTCTTATATAGGGGAGAGTGGGGCACAATGCGTCACGGGGCACTGTGAGCCACGTGCGATTTCTTGGAGGTTTGTAGGTCGTAAAACCCGATTTTTTTTGTGTTGAAAAGTGATTTATATTAAGTTTCGTCAAGCTTAAAATAAAGTCAATAGCAGCTCACAAAGAATTATTAAAAATAAAAAATTAATTTGAGCCTTGGAGAAAAAAAATTCGCTTGCCGGGAAAACGCCAAATAAAACTTTACTTTCTGTAGCGGTTTGGATTTTCGGTCCTAATCGATCAGTCATATAGATCGGCACAAAAATATTAATATCTCCGTAACGGAAAAGTATTTAGGTTTTATACTCAGAGGATGATACGTAGAAGAAAACCTTCAAAATATTTGTTCTTTTTTTTAGGATATTGGGTGACTAACATAAAAAGAATATTTATTAAAGTAATTCTAATTTGGTTTAAAAATTATGTTCTAGTACTAAAACGTTGAGTCATGGTTCCAACGGATTGATTTGAAAACTGGGTCTATCCGAGTTCATGATTTTGTTATAACAATAGTAGGCGGTGCCTCAGGAGCGTAAAGCTAAATAGGTATACCCTGTGAGCCAACCATTTTCAATGTGTTCCCGTTGAAAAATAATTCTCTGACGAACGTTCAAAAAAGCATATTTTCAGAAATTAATAGTTATATTAATATTTATTTTCTTTTACCAACTAAAAAAACATTAAGTACATTCTTTTGCTTGTTATTAATCGTAATCTAGTGGTGGTTCGAAATATATTACAATTTTATTCATTTTCCTATTTTGGATGCCAGCTGAAAACATTTTTTCAGATATACCCGAAGCCATTGTTATTAACTAATTCGGTAAATAAGTATGTTATTATTATCACTATTGACATCAAGATATTACAAGTGAAATGGATAAATAAGAAAAGTTGACATCTAAAAAAGACCTCTAAGACGTCGAAAAGAATTCTGACATTACCGAAGATTAAAAGAAATTGTAATTAAAAGTTGCAAGTGTCCTATTCCCGTCCCTGCAAAATATATCAGTTGATCTTTTCGCAATGTTGGTAAACATTTCGATACTACTATAAAAGGAGTTATTTGGTTTTAGAATATGAAAGCGTCGCCTGCAAAGTGTCTCGCGCCCTCAGCGTCTCTCTTCTCAATTTGAATAACGCCATGACAGAAATGATTGCCCTCGGCAATACAGCTTGTTCAGCCAAGCTGCGAGAGATAATCGACGCAAAATATCGACAATTGTTATCGGTTAACGATAAATCCAATTACAAAGAAAACTTTTATACGATCGATGAACTAAACGCTCTTGACTCTTTGACTCGTTACGAGTACAAAATCGAGACGATCGAAAGTAATCTCGAAAAAGTGGGATACGTTTCGAGCTCGCACGAGACGCCTGGTGGAGGAAAAAGTAGCACCAGAGACACCGAAAGAAGCTCACGAAATGCGCGTGGTGCTGGAGTTCAAGAGACATTTCTCGATATCAATTTGAAATTGATCGCCGAACTCTTGGAGCAAAGGTCAGAATTCGTTTTTTTCCCCGTTACTTTGTCACGATATTACGTAGAAAAGGCATTTTATTTAATATCTCTCGTAATGTTATTCATAAATTGAATTTTAATATATCTGACTTCAAGTATTGGGTTTATGCATAATTCCGTAGCGAAATTCCGACAGACGTTCGCAGTTCTTTCTCCGCTCGCACATGTGTCAACCATATGAAGTGTGGTATATTAAGTGGAAGCTGAAACTTGTGTCGAAATAAAAAAAAAATATTAATCGACAACCATGACGTATAGGAAGTTTAAGTATATTTTTAACATGGAAAAAAGAAACGTGTATTTTCGGTGCATTTCGCTTTTTTATTTCCGAAAAGACAAAAAAGCGTCGCGAACTCATAAAACGATACGCGCCGTGTACGGAGAGAAAGCCTTAAGCGAAAGTGTAGGAAGTCGTTTGCGAAATTTCGTTGTGGAGATTTTGGTCTCCAAGATGCTCCTCGCGCCGGTTGACCAGTCACTACTGATGTCAATAAAATCAAGGCTTTAATCGACTCCGATCGGCATCTGACAACTACAGAGATCGGACATAATCTCACCATTGACCAATCAACTGTTTCGAGACATTTACGGAAGCCTGGGATGCTAGACAAGGTTGATGTTTGGGTGCCGCACGAACTGAACGAAAATAATTCAATAGACCGATATTCAGCTTGCGATTTGCTTCTCAACCGCCATCAAAACGAACCGTTTTTAAAGCGAATGATTACTGGCCATGAAAAGTGGATTGTCCACAACAATGTCAGTCGAAAGATCATGTTCGAAGCTCGGGGAGGCTGCTCAGGCAATCGCAAAGGCTGGATTACACCCGATGAAGGTCATGTTCTATAGCTGGTGGGATTGAAAAGCAATCGTCTATTATGCGATGCTGCCGCCCAACAAAACCATTGATACGACCAACTACTGCTCACAACTGGTCAAATTAAAGTGAACAATCGATCAGCAGCCGCCCAAATTGGCGAACAGAACGGGCATAGTGTTCCACCCAGCAACGCTAGACCACACGTTTGTGATGACTCGGCACAAGTCATTGCGGCTCGGGTGAGATGTTTTTGTGCACCCACCGTATAGTACGGACCGTGCACCTTCGGACTATCACTTCCCGACAAGAACTTTTGATCGGGTAGCATGAACACTGATCAGGCCGCTATCATGCTGTGGTCTGGACTGCTGCTATAAGGCACGCCTGATCGATGCCGGAAGTCCACGGGGTCGGTGGTACTATAGTACGGGAGTAAAAAGGCTACCTTACTGCCTTAGGCCTGATCAGGGTTCTTTTTTTACTCCCGTACACTACCGCTCAAAAGTTTGGATACATTAGTCGATATTTCTTGCCGCACTAAAAGTTGGATAGCTCCGTCAAAACAAAAAAACTATAACCAAATTCAACGAACGGCGTTTTAAAGGGAACAAATTCAGCTTTGTTTTGCTTTTTGAAATATTTTTTATGATTTTTTTTTTCAACTCGGTACGCACTTTTGTACTTGACCGTTTTTCGGCTATTATTTACATACCATCGAGAATTGGGTGCATAATATATGGAATTTTTTTTTGTCATTTTTATCCATCATTAACTTGAAAGGGGTAGCAGAAGCTCCATTTTCATTAATTTTTAAGTTTCGTACGATTTTTTTCGCAAAATTATTTCTTTTTTGTCTAAAAAAGACAAATTTTGGAAAATGCAACGTAACTCACGAACTATAGGGTTCAAGAACTATAGACGTAATGTCAAAGATGTAAAAAGTTGCATAAGTTTATATTGGATCGCCTGGAATTTTTTCAGAATTTTCCTTCGAAATTTTTTTTACCCTTTTCGCTCGGAACTCTGATGAGTACGATGGCCTCGAAAAGTATGGCGTTTGGGACGAAATATCGGAGAAAGAAACTTTTTTAATTTCCGATTTAGAATTTGCTTAAAGTTTTTCAGAATTTTTTTTTGACATTTTTTTCTGATGTTTGGCTGAAACTCGGAGAATCGCCCAAACAATCAATTATCCGAGTTTCGGTGAAAAACATTATGAAAGAAATTTCAAAAAAAAATTCTGAAAAAATTCAAGCGAATTTAAGATAGGAAAGTAAAAAAGTTTCTCCTCCTGATATTTTGTCCTAAGCGCCATACTTTTCGAGTTAAGCTATCCTAGTCATCAGAGTTTCGAGCGAAAATATTCAAAAAAAAAATTTCAAAGGGAAATTCTGAAAAAATTCCAGGCGATCCAGTATAAAGTTACGCAACGTTTTACATCTTTGACATTTCTCCTTAAACCTTGTTCTTAAGTTACGTTGCATTTTCCAAAATTTGTCTCTTTTAGCCAAAAATGAAATAGCTTTGCGAGAAAAAAATCGTACGAAACTTAAAAAAAAAATGGAGATTCTACTACCCCTTTTAAATTTATTATGGATAGAAATGACAAAAAAAATTCTATAAACTATGCGCCCAATTCTCGATGGTCGAAAAATAGCCGAAAAACGGTCACGTACAAAAATGTGTACCGGGTCGAAAAAAAATCATAAAAAATATTACAAAAGAGCAAAACAAAGCTGAATTTGTTCGCTTTAAAACGCCGTTTGTTAAATTTTATTAACTTTATTTTTTACGGAGCTATCTGACTTTTAGTGCGGCAAGAAATATCGTATCGTATGTATCCAAACTTTTGACCGGTAGTGTATACCAGGCAATGCTAATGGGCCATACTACGGCTTGGCCTGATAAGACCCTATTAGGGCTTGCCTTATAACTGCCTCAGCACTCCGTCAATGCACATAACCTCCTATATCCTACGTGGAAATTTCAATTCAGCAGCATATTATCTTTGATGTATTAACGTTTTGGAAAGGTTTTGTAAACTGTGATGAAAAACAACGTTATGGAACGCGGATACGCATGAGAAGATTCCGCTGTATTTCGGAATCTCAAAACACAGTACAAAATGTGTCATCATCGTGCGAAAAAGATATGTATAACCTAAAAATATATATTAACGTTTAATACGTTATTAATGCTTAAATACTTGAAACAAAAATTGTTTTTCACCAAGTTCATGTCCGAAAAAAACAAACTAATAATTTACGAGATGTTTGAATCAAACGAGCGTATATTTTGCTTTATTTTCCACAAAATATTTTGAGCAAGCCGTGGACAAATTAAAGAATAATGCTAAGCGTTGGGAGGAAATTATGCAGTTCGGAATACTATTTTTAATTAATTTAATAACAACCTTTTTTGTAGCTTTCGTTAATAAAAAATATATTGACAAATACATTTTTGGCCTTGTATACATATATTATAGAATATGTATGTATGTGTACGAGCATGTATGTGTACTGGCTAAATGAGGCAGTATTCTAATCAGTATTATAATGAGGCAACGTTATAATGACCTAGTGAGGCAGCATTATAAACGCCTGGTCAGGCAACCTGATAACAGCCTGATCAAGCAACCAAATGAGACCCATATGTGACAGAACGTTACACTTTCTAGCAGGGTGTTATTGGGTTCCCTTATAAGTGCTCTACCAGGGCAGTCAGACAACCTGAAAGCGTCCTAAATCGGACCCTGCCGAAATGTCTCCGTGGGTTGTTCCAGGCACTACAGAACAGTTTGAATAATAAGAACTTCAGTTTGCTGGACGCCCTCGAAAACCACTTGGATGACTTCATTGCCCAAAGATCTCAAGACTTCTATGAATGACGGATAATGACTCTCGTGGAAAGATGGCAGAAAGTTATTGAATAGAATGGAACATATTTAGTTGATTAAAATCGCCTTTTCTTTTCGGAAAATATTCTGCGTTTGAAATTTACTCGTTTTTCGCTACGAAATTATGCATAGACCCAATAATTGTTACAAGATACTTTACATGTTCACACATTTATCATTGATAAGTAATGATCATCATGGTTCCGAAAATTTATATTTTAGATTGGCAATGGAAGATCTCATCGCAGGTTTTGTATTGCAAAGCTTAAAAAATCGTTTTATAACAAGCGAGAAAAAATCTCTTTTATTGTTGCTGTCAACACTTGGACAAGTTGATCATCCAATATTTGTGTCTTTCGATACATCTGCGGTCTCGCATGACTCGAAAAACTCTGTCGCATCAAACGGGAGAGTAGAATCGATAGACGAGATATCAAAAAAACTAATGGATATCGATGAAATGTCTCTCTCCGAATTCTATGCTTTATCAGACCCGGACAAGGATCTCTATCGTGAAAAAATTGTGCAAATCAGAAGTAAGGATGCATTGAACAAACGTATGGAATTTCAGCAACGACTGTCGGAGCTGCGAAAGGAGAAGAAAGTGAGGAGACTAAATTTACGTGTTCAGCGATTTTTCGATTAAAAGGGACTACCAGTTTAGAGCCCGGATAAAAGGGTATATTTCGACAATTTTTCATGGATACCCAGTTGATATAATAAATATTCCGTTTAGTGTCCTTTATTCTACACATCTTCAAGTATCTTTACAAATTTTTTCACAAGTTTTTGTAACAAAATGGCGTCGCTGAAGCTGGATGAAGTGAGACACCTTTGTCTGGTTGTATCCTGCGACTACCAAAAGTTTTCCCATTTTTTAACCGGAACAAAAATTCAAAATAATTTTAGTTCTAGATAACATTTGCCTTCGAAGTACGCAAAGAAATGAAAACATATCGACTTTTGATGAAATGGCGCAGAGTCGAAAAAAATTGTTTTTGGTTTACAAAATAGGCCGATGACAATTTTTTGGCAAAAGTTTTCAACATACCGAAAGCCCGGGTGTATTTCCAAAAATCAGAAACCGAATTTCGATCTGAAATTTGGCATATACCTTCATTTTTATGCTATAAGACTTCCCTGAAACGGATTTCCGGCGACGTACCATGGTTTTCGGGATATCGATTTTTGAAAGTTATTTTTTTACCGCGCTCCAACTATATCTATAGCTGATGGGCTGAAACGCTTCCGCTTTGTGTGGCTCTTCATCAAGTTTGGGCGATAGAAGTGTTCTACGCACCCTACAATTCCACACGCACATCCGAGATGACTCGCGCTCACATTAGTCTTTCACGCACCCCATCATTCCACAGGCACATCCGAAGTGTCATACGCCCACACCAGTGTTCTACGCACCCCACGATTGCACACGCACATCCGAGGTGCCATACGCCCACACCAGTGTTCTACGCACCCCACCATTCGCACAAACCGAAGAGCGCGATAACATATATAGGTATAGCTAGAACTGAGCCTGTTGACTATAAATATAGTAGGAACGTATTTCTAATAAAGATAGATATACTTAGCGAGCTGAAGTAACAACTTAAAAAATTCCGATTTCTCGGAAAATATTGCAAGTCGCCAAAAATTTTTTTAAGGCAAGTCTCATAACATTAAGGTAGTAATCTCGCCACAGTCAGGTTGAAAAGTTTATTCTCCGCTCAATCGATGAAAGCTTCGAAATATTACGAAATATCCTTATAATGTGTTAGGTGTATGACTTAATTTTTACAGATTTCTCAGCAAATTTATTTAATATAAAAATATAGAGAACAACGAACTTAATCTTGGAAATATTGTCCATCGTTTTCTATGACCTTGCGCCATCTCTCAAGTAACATACGAATGCCGTCGCGAAAGAAACTTGCAGGCTTCGAGGCGATAAAGTCATCGACGAATTTACGCACATCGTCCAGCGTTTTGAACTTTTTATCCACTAAGGCGTGCTGCATTGACCGGAACAAATGGTAGTCGGATGGGGCCAAGTCTGGTGAATATGCCGCGTGCGGGAGAACTTCCCATCCCAAGTTCAAGAGGGTCTTCTGAGTCGCGCGAGCAACGTGAGATCGAGCGTTGTCATGCAGCAGTATGACTTGCCTGCTTCATTGCCCAGTAAATAGCCTTTTCTAATCAAGTTCTTCGCTCAGTTTGTTCAATTGTCGGCTGTAGCGTTTCGCAGTCACCATCTGACCAGTTTCCAGGAGTTCGTAATAAAGCCTTCATATCGTAATAAAGCCTTCACATCCTTCATGTCCTGTCTAGTGCGCGGCTGGTCACTAAGATCGAAATCACCACTTCTAAAACGTTTGTGCCAATAATTACACGTTTCATGAGACACAACGTCGACACCAAGAACACTACAAATTGATTCCCGTGCTTTAGAAGCATTATTTCCTTGTTGGAATTCGTATAAAATGCAATACCGAATGAGCTGTTTAGCAGTTGCCATCGTAAACTCTGCTATTCTTAGAGATTATGTAACTCACGTAGACTTGTCGTTTGGTGTTCTGAAACCTTGCGCCCGATCTTTTCAAAACCACAAAAGACCGCGAAAATATTTCTATTTTAAATATAATTTTAAGCTCGAAGAAAAAATGTGTAAAAATTAAGTCATAAACCTCTAATAGGTTGTACATCTTATCGGGATATGAAAACTTATAAAGTAATGATGAAAACGCCTAACATAATGTTTACCTAACCATTGCTTTTATATCAGACTATCCATTCTGGCGACTCATGCGTAGATACTCTGCGTATACGGATATGCACACACTACTGTAATCTAGTTGTAAGCTCCAGTCGCTTCGTGGCGCTAGCGTCGTTAAACATTGCTTACTTTAAATCGCTATATCTCTGAAACCAGACCGTAAAAATTCATGATTTTTTTCACCCACTTCGTCATAGGTTCCTCTGTAATTGAGAATTAAAAAAAATCTGTAGAAATGTTTCGAAGTTATTGCGTAAAAGGTGAAATTGTCCACTGTTCCCCATAAGAACAGGTGCAACCTTTGATTGCCAATATCTTGAATACACAACGGTGAATCCTTTTAAAATTTCGCAAGTAATCATTTAACAATGTCCTCAATGGGTCCTGAAAATAAATTTAAAAACTATAAGAAAACGCCTTGCCGAAACTACTCCCTTGAAATAAAGGTGTATGCCAAATTTCAGATCGAAATGCGGTTTTCGCTTTTCAGAAGTTTATCCAAAATCCCCTACAGACTTCAATGTGAAATGTTGTAACAAGGTTCAAAATAAAAAACTTCGAGTCCATCGGTGAAGAAGTGGCGATGTCATGTTGCCGGCCGCAAGACATTATCAGACATTGGTGACTCGCTTCACCTAGCATCAGCCATTTTGTTATGAAATTTGTCTGTTTGTTGGCGTCATTTTGTTACAAAATCTTGTGAAAGAATCTACAGATATTACACAAAATGTGTAACTATTTCATGACATTGAAAATGTAATCAGACTTTTCGGGTAATAAAAAACATTTTCACCACTGACTCATCTCTATGACGCACATTGATAACTTTGTAATGTACACATCAAAATTGAAACTTACAATTTTCAACCACAGATGACACTTCATGTAAGGCGGCATTTTTCAACCGATCACAGGTATTCAGCATGTCGCAGCTCCCCCCACTCTACTACAACACAGCGGCAGTGGAGTGGGGGTAGCGTTAGTTTCATGTAACATCTAGCTAACTCAGACCTCTATACCTAGCCTACCTCAACAAACATATAAAGTTTTAAAAGCATTTTCAAAGCTAAAAATTATAAAGATACTTAAAGATATGCAGAATAAAGGTAGCTAAAAAGAATTTGCATTCTTTTCCGTCGATATCCATGAAAGAATGTTCGAAATTCACATTTTTCCAGGGTCTAGACTGGCAGTTTCCCTTGAGGAGTTGAGAAAATAGTCTTCTTTTCCATTACCAGGTAAAACTTCGTAGATCAATGACACGTTCTGGCAATAAAGGTTTAAAGAATTTGGAGAAAAGTAAATCTCGAATAATCCCAAAATCAGAACAGCCGGGTGAAAAATTAACAACACTAGAACAATCGGCCAAAAAGAAAAATGAAACGATCGGAAGTTCGAAAAGCGATACCTGGAAAGGTGAGCGAAAAAGAAAACAACTTTCTTCTATTTCAAGAATCCTTAAAAAACGAGAATAAATCGTTACAAAAAAAACCGAGTATTCAAACATTTTTATTTCAGCACCAAACGAAAACATAGACACAGTAGATGGATCCGATGCTTATTACTCGAGTCTACAACCCATTTTATCGATATTACACAATTGGGATCCTGCGCGAGAAACAATTGTATGTGAAAATAATGAAACATGGCGTAGGCAGTACTCAATATTTTCTCTCAATTTATCTAGTCTCTGATTTCATGATTTTATGCAGGACACTGTACAGTCGAAAATGTCTAAAAGTTCGAAGAGCAAGAATCTTATGCAAACTGCGACTGAAAATGCCGTAAGAAAGTTCACTTATTTGACATGCATCACCTATTTCTTCGGAAACATTCTTACTTAAAGTGTACAATTAAAAATAAAAGCAATATTATATCTGTGATAAAGTATTTTATTAAGAATTTCTACACAAGGTTGGGGCGACTGAAAGATTTTGGATATATTACGTGAAAATCAATGATCCACGAAACTCACAGGTTTTGATTAATGAAATACTCAACGAGATAGTGAAAAATAAACAAATACTTATTCCCACAAGTGAGTTAAAAATTATCTCAGCGAATCAATTGTTCATGGTACGATAAAATCAGTAAGGTGACATATATATGAGGTATTCCAAGTGTTTTCGAACAGCCTAAAAACCTGACCTTCTTCAATCTTTTTCAAAGTTGGTCATGTTTTTGTATCATATATTTTGAGTACGAGGCATTTTTTTCAGATTTTTATCGGCTCGCTAACTCGGCTAACTCGGAGATAAGATTTTACACGTGATAAAATTTCAAATGATCGTATCGTAGTGATCCTCTCGTCATACGAAAAAATGTCCTCTACAAAAAAGATGCGTTCTTCTATAAACTATTTTGAAAAAAGAATTCAACATTTTCCAAGTACTACAACACTAAAAAAAAGAAAAATCTTTAATTTTTTTATTTTTAACCCCAATGACTAGGTTGATCCTGCTGAAATTTACATTGAATTTTCTTTTATTAGTGTAAACCAACATGTGTAAGTTTCATTCTGGGCTGGGCTGGCGCTCAATTAATATCGTCGTCTTAAATTTCATGGGAAATTGTTTTTGTTGAATAACTCGGCGATTTAAGTAATAACTCGGCAATTTTTAAATAAAAATGATAATGACTAAACTTGTAGGAAGTCGAGTGCTTTACAACTTTGGTCATTACAGTTTTTGCTCTACCATCGATATTTTTCGAATTAAACCTCAAAAAAAGCGACTATAGCATTATCTCGTTCATTTTTTACTTTAGGGCATAAACGAACATAACCAAACTTGCAGAGAATGAAATTCTCGACAATTTTGGTCTCTACCTTTTTTTTCCCAGAATCAATATTTAAGGTCGTACGCCAACGGTAAAAAAAACGAGAAGCGTGAAAATATTATTTCGCGAACCATTCGCTCTTTTCTTTTACCGTTGGCGTACGACCTTAAATATTGATTCTAGGAAAAAAGGTAGGAACAAAAATTGTCCAAAATTTCATTCTCTACAAGTTTGTTCATGTTCATTTATGCTCTAAAGTTAAAAATAAACGAGATAATGCAGTAGCCGCTTTTTTCAGGTTTAATTCGAAAAATATCGATGGTAGAGAACAAACTGTAATGATCAAAGTTGTAAAGCACTCGATTTCCTACAAGTTTAGTTATTACCATTTTTACTTAAAAATTGTAAATCGCCGAGTTATTCAACAAAAACTATTTCCCGATAAATTTAAGACGACGATATTAACTGAGCGCAAGCCCAGCCCAGAATGAAACTCACACATGTTGTTTTACACTAATAAAAGAAAATTCAGTGTAAATTTCAGCAGCATCAACTTAGTCATTGGGGTTAAAAAATTAAGAAATAAAAGATTTCTCTTTTTTTTTAGTGTTGTAGTAGTTGGAAAATTTTGAATTTTTTTTTCAAAATAGTTCATAGAAAAACGCAGCTTTTTTGTAGAGGACATTTTTTTCGTACGACGAGAATCTTATCTCCGAGTTAGCCGAGTTAGCGAGCCGATAAAAATCTGAAAAAAATGCCACGTACTCAAAATATATGATACAAAAACATCACCAACTTTAAAAAAGATTGCAGAAGGTCAGGCTTTTAGGCCGTTCGAAAACACTTGGAATACCTCATATATATTCATATTAAAATTAAATATATGCATATTTTTATTTCCCAATAAGCATCACAATTACCAGTCGAAAATGAGGATGACCTTCGTGCTCAAACATACTTCGTTGCCCAACCAAAAAGTCCTTTATCCCAACTTCGGGAAACACCTCCTCAGCGAGAACCTATCCATTTGATTGCCTTGAAATCTCGCACGCTTGATCATTCGTCGATGGAATCATTGGAAATCAATGGGTCGGATTCATCCGATTATTTGGAAGAACCCCTCGAATCTCGGATCGTTTTACAGCCCCACGAAGCTCGTACATTCAAAATTTATTTTGGCCCAAAAAGACTGCATTCCTTCCAGACAGAATATTCATTGGGAGAAGTGAATTCTAACAAATCTGTGTTCAACTTAAAAATCACGGGTACCGGAGAGATTCCTCGTGTTGACATGGATCCATCTCAAATTTTCCACACGGTACCTACCTCGCGATTTTCTTGCTTTCTAGTGAAATTAAAAGAAAACAGAATAACAGTTATAAATGTATTGCTCGCAGATAAAACAGGTGAAAAAAGATTACCCGATTGATCCTACTTTCTTCGAAGACACACAAACTTTTGATTTCGGACCACTCCTTCTAACCGGAAAGGGCAAAAAGTACGTGACAAATTTCTAAATTAAATGGCCGCTTATGAACCGAAAATATTCTAAATAATCATAAACTGAAACCTATCGAAAAGGGCTCATAGCAAAAAGGCATCATTTAAATTCCGAAACATTTCAAAAATCGACGTTGAACTCGACGTATCCCTCGTGGCCTCGGACTTGGAAGTTTTCAATATCGAACCCAAGCGACTGTTCATCGGGGTAATCTTAGAATTAAGCAGCTTATCAAAAACCCAACGATACTTTAAGGAGCTATTCTACTGTGATGGCTCAAAAAATGAGCTTTTTTTAATAATTTTTTTTTCTAAAACTGTTGCATGTATCGGTACAAACTTTTTTTTTGCTTAAAGGTAAACTCTTACAGAATAAAAAACATTTTTTTCTTGTTGCATATAAATGTATATTTATTTAACAATTGATAATCTTGTAAAGGCATGAAAAAAGTATGTCGCTGGCGTTGATGATTTGCGTTCTTCACGTAATCTGAAACAAAAAATTCAAAACGATTCTTAATCTGTATGAGTGTCGCTATCGCCCGAACTCGAATTATTATTTTGTATTGCGAAATAACAAAATGGCGTGATTTTTTGCAAAAGTGTTCGAAAAACACTTTTTTCGTCATAATTCGAGCGAAAGTATGAGTAAAAATTAATATTTTTTAAATAATTCTCGTTCGGGCGATAGCAACACTCATACAGATTAAAATACCTTTTGAATTTTTGGTTTCAGATTACCTGGAGAGAGCAAATCATCAACGCCGGCGACATACTTTTTTTTATGCCTTTACATGATTATAAATTGTTAAATATATATACATTTATATGCAACAAAAAAATTGTTTGCTATTCTATAAGAGTGTACCTTTAAGCGAAAAACAAGTTTGTACCGATACATGCAACAGTTTTCAAAAAAAAAATGATTAAAAAATAGCTTATTTGTTAGCCTTCACAGTAAAATAGCCCCTTAATTGAAAACAACAATTGAAAATGCAAAATTATCAATAATAAATGTAATGAATCTCACGTCTCGTTAGCCGGAAGAATTTGGAGTTGTTAACGTGACTGCTAGTCTTACAAATCTTGGAGTTAACGAGGATCGAATGGTTCTTCTGGTCAAAGATAATCCTTGCGTGGAAATGATTCAGGTAATTTTTTCGTCATTATAAACGTTATCGACACTGCCCTCACTGGTTTCGAAATTTCAATGATTATTTTAGTTATGCAGCATCGGTACAAAACTGGAAGTCGCGCTGGAAGGAAATAATATATCCTTCGGTCGTGTCATGTTGTACAAAAAAATAACGAAAATTTTGAAAATTCATAACGATTCCTTGGTACCGATATTTTGGAAAATTTCGCCTGCCGTTTCTGTCGATTCGCAATTAGAATTTACACCCTCGATGAGCTGGACGAAAGCTCGAGCTGAAAGCGAAGTTTTCTTCACGTATATCGCGAGTCGGGTGAATTTAAAAACAGAATAAAACAACTTTATCACTCGTTGTGCTTATTAAAAATAATTATTGTAGTAAAAAAATTACCCAAATTAAGTTTCGTAATGTTGCCCATAGATCGGTACGATGGATACCATTATAATGAGCTATGACGTTTTTCTCACCGATAAGGACGGCCCGGGGGAAACCCTCTTGACAGAAACAATAATGATTACGGGTGAGACTTACGACGTTGCTGTTGACGTCAATTTCGCAAATCCTATCGATCTGGGAACAGTGAAAGTTGACTCAATCACGAATCGTTCGTTCGATATTGAAAATCGAGGACAGTACGACGTCAAATTCGTGTAAGTTTATCAATACTGACATATCTGATATACTGACTGAATATCAAGCACGACAAATATCTATGCAAATAACTAATGAACATAAAACGATTATGCACGAAATGTCTTATTTTTTCCCGTAAATTCACGAAGAATTGAATTCGAGAAAAGCGACAAGCTGGTAACTGAATTGAGTCGAGACATACGGAAGAATTTGATGGAGGATCTCCAAATCTCTCCGTCCATAGGAAATCTTGTCCCGAGCAAAATTGCAACGATCAACGTAAATATAAAAATAGATTTCTCATTTGTGAGAAACAAGCACCAAATAGTTATAAGATTGTGATGAATTAATAAAATGTAACCCACGTAGAAATTTTGATAGCGTCCGATTCAGGATGCTTTCAGGTTGCCTGATTGCCCTGGTAGGGCACTTATGAGGGAACCCGATAGGGCCCTTTCAGAAAGTGTAACGTTCTGACACTAATGAGCCTTATCTGGTTGCCTCATCAGGCCGATGCGGTATCAGGGTGCCTGACCAGATGTTTATAATGCTGCCTGATCAGATCATTGTAATACTGCCTTACGTAGCCAGTACACATACATGCTCGTACACATACACACTCTACAATATATGTATACAAGGCCTAGAATGTACTTGTCAATATATTTTGTATCAAGGAAATTTACAAAAAAGATTATAATTAGATTAATTAAAAATCGTATAGAGATCATTATGAATAATGTTCCATTTATGTTTTTATGTTGAAGTGTTTTTGTTCCGAACCACGCGGTTACCTCTCAATCCTTGGCATTATTAATTATTTCTCCCACAGCTTGCTCTTTTGATGGAAAATAGAGGAAAATATACGCTCGTTCAATTCAAACAACTCGTAAATTATTAGTTCGTGTTTTCCGGACATAAACTTGGTCATAAACAATTTTTTAGCAATTTAAGCATTTATAACGTATTAAGGAGTTTCGATACCAAAATCAAAATGGTGGTAGGCGATTGAAATTTATATCACCGAGAAATTAATTTAGGATGCATTGACTGTCCAATCATTGACTGATCAATCAGTTTTACAACATAGTTTCGGAGATTTTTAACGTACACGTTGAACCTTTATCCATTTCGTAATACATACGACACCTCGTAAACACCACTTATAGGGCTGTAGACCCAAAAATAATAGTGATAAGTCGATGTCAAAAAACTAAGCAAACTGTGATCATAGTGTTAGGAATGATGTGCTAAATAATCAAGTGGTGTCTCTACTTCGTTTGAAATACTATTCGAAAAAAGATGTGAGTTTTGAGCTCGAACGGTTGGTTTTCGGACATTAACGAAACTTGTAGGTTAAAAGTGGCAACACCGCATTAACGCGCTCTGTCTAGTGAGCCACTCCAGTGAAGCATTAACTGGCGGGAATTTCAAAATCGATGAGTATTTGAAACGTACAAAGTTTAACAGCATTCAAACTTTATAAAGAGATGTATTTTTTTATTCTATCTGTAACATTAATATAATTATAATATCCAACCCGGTGCGTTGGTCTAGTGGTTAGCGTGCTGGCCAGCGGATCGGGAGGTCGCAGGTTCGAATCCCAGTCGCGTCACTTTCGTCGTAAAATATTTTTCTTTGATATTTCTCGGCGAAAGACGATTAGTTCCGTGGGAGGCGAACTGGGAGGCGAACTTGGGACCGGCTGTATCGGTATAGGTTTTCCGCAGTTTCCCTATGCCCATGGCAGACATGTCATGGTGAATACGATACAGAGGGGGAAGCCGGCTGCGGCCGCAAGGTGGGGGATGGGGGGTAGACGGGGGAATTGTGGAATCAGGGAGATATGGAGAGGTGATGTGGAATGGGTGACAGAACGAAGTTGAGGTGGGGGCTCGTAAAAAGGGGAAGACCCTGTACGGCTGTAAAAACCAATAAATAATTATAATATCCATTTGGCATAGTTTTCATAAGGAAAAAACATTTGGTTTTACATTACAAACACTCGCCGAATTTGAAATTCCCACCATTTAATGCTTGAGAGGTATGGCTCACTAGGCAGAACCCGTTAATGCGGTGTTGCTACGTTTAACCTACAAGTTTCGTTAATGCCCGAAAACAAACCGTTCGAGCTCAGAATTCACATCTTTTTTCGAATATTATTAATGATCGAAGTAGATAAACCACTTGATTATTTAGCACGATATATCTAACACTATAATCACGGTTTGCTTGGTTTTTTTTATCGGCTTATTACTATTACTTTTGGGTCTACAGCCCTATAACTGGTGTTTACGAGGCGTCATGTGTATTACCAAATGGATAAAGGCTCGACTTGGACATTAAAAATCTCCGCAACTATGTTGTAAAACTGATTGATTTTTGGAAAGTCAATGCATCCTAAATTAATCTCTCAGTGATATCAATTTCGATCGCCTACCAACATTTCGATCTTAGCATCGAAATTCCTTAATTAACAAACTGGGTTTTTTTTTCAATTAGGAGTTATTGTCATTCTCACCATAGAATCAGTAGTAATAAAAATGAATCACTTTCTATTCATATCGTTCTTAAAAATTTTGTTCATTCCGAAAAATCTGTGAGACACTCACCCCCCTACGAATTTCCAGACCTGTATGTAACGGTGTTCTGAACAGATAAAATTAAAATCGAAAAAATACAAACAAGACAAATGAATAATATATCCAAACCAAGTTTCAAATTGACATACGCAAGGAATTCAATTTTCCATACATACTTTTTCACCCGATTTCACCCCCTTAGGAGTTGAGTTCCAAAAAATCCATTCTTAGTGCACCTTAACACCTTCTAAGGACCATATCTTCCAAATGTCATGTTTCCATCTTCAGCGGTTTAGGCTGTGCGTTTTCTATATGTCAGTCAGTCAGTCACGGAACTGTTTTATATGTGTAGATAAGTGTATAAAATATATATATTGGGTGAAGTAAAAAGTTCTGAGCGTTTTCCGCTAGATGTCTTTAGTGAGCCATATCTCATGATGTATACATCGCATCGGGTCATACTATACGGCGATTTAAAGGTGACATTACGCTTCAAAATAAGTTCTTTGACAATTTTGTGTTTGGTGAAGCCAGTTGTGTGTTACAGTGTTCCAAAATGGAGGTAAAAAAAAGAGAAAATTCGATACATTCTTCAGCACCACTGGAATCAAGGTGAAAAGGCGGAGCAGGCGGCCAAAAAAATGTGTGCTGTTTATGGACCCAATACAGCATCGAATGCAACAGCAAAGCGGTGGTTCCAACGATTCCGTTCTGGTAATATGGACGTCGAAGATGAGGCAAGCTCTGGTAGGCCAATCGTCGAAAATGTCGATAAAATCATGGAAATCGTCGAGTCGGACCGACATGTGAGCACTTATTCCATTGCTCAGGAACTGAAGATTGGTAGGCTGGTCTCAAGAAAAAGCTCGATGTATGGGTGCCACACGAATTGACGCAAAAGAACCTTTTGGACCGATATGATGCCTGCGATTCTTTGCTGAAACGTAACGAAATCGACCCATTTTTGAAGCGGATGGTGACGCGATGAAAAATGGGTCACATACGAGAACAACAACAGAAAAAGATCGTTGTCCAATCGCGGTGAGCCGGCCCAAACGATCGCCAAGTCCGGATTAACGGCCAAGAAGGTTTTGCTGTGTGTTTGGTGGGATTAGAAGGGAATCATCCACTATGAGCTGCTCCCATCGGGCCAAACACTCAATTCGGACCTCTACTGTCAACAACTGACCAGATTGAAGCAGGCGATCGACCAGAAGCGGGCAGAATTGGCCAATAGGAAAGGTGTTGTCTTCCATCAAGACAACGCCAAGCCGCACATATATTTAACGATGCGCCAGAAGCTCCGAGAGCTTGGATGGGAGGTTCTATCGCACCCGCCGTATAGTCTAGACCTGGCACCAAGCGATTATCACCTTTTCAAGCATTTGCAAAATTTTCTTGATGGTACAAAACCGGCCTCAAGAGAGGCTTGTGAAAAT
Organism: Ophion ventricosus; assembly: GCA_963932345.1. NCBI lineage: Eukaryota > Metazoa > Arthropoda > Insecta > Hymenoptera > Ichneumonidae > Ophion > Ophion ventricosus. The sequence continues at coordinate 19,738,807 of OZ010714.1, forward strand.
GAGCTGGTCAAGGTTTTACCAATAGGGACGAGGACTCCTTCAATCGCGGAATTATGAAATTGCCTTCAAACTGGACAAAAGTTATCGAATAAAACGGCGCATATTTTATCTAAATCGGATAATCCTAACTATGTTAATTTCATCGTCGAAATAAAGCGAAAAAACGCTCAGAACTTTTTACTTCATCTAATATATATATATATTCGTACAATATATGACTAGCGTCTACACGATACTTTCGTACAATAAACTATTAGCATATAATTTAACAATAGGTCACGTTTCATGCGAAATTTGGGATGCGTCTAAAAGAAGTTCCTCTTTTACGATGCAATCTTATCGACGCAAACAACGGTGCAACTATCGTCGCAGAAATTCCGCTGACTTTATCCATTACGGCTCATTATGCCAGGTAAAAAGGAGCGCAGTTAATTACAAATAAAATTTCAATTAATTAAAATGACTTTATACATTGTTTTCGTCAGCTTCCGCCTGATGCCCGACTCAGAAATCAGCTTCGGTCCAGTAGCTATCAGCGAAAATAAAACTTTGCAATTCAACGTGGAGAATACTGGTTTTTTTTCAATGAAATATCAAGTCAAGAATGCGTTCGTCTCAGCTCCGAGTCTCGAGAATTCAAGTCGAAAGAGTAAAAAAGAAAAGTCGCCTAAAACGGAATCAAAGAAAAGGGGAACAGCAAAATCGTAATAAACGAAATTTTCCTACCTCGATTATAACTTGTTTTCAACATTTATTCATATGCTTGGCCTTCATTCGCCCATTTTTCCAACCTTTTACATTTTCATTCACACCAAATAGGCAAGAAGTTTTATCGAACCTGCGATTAGGCCCTTTCACGGTTTTTGATATCGGAGGCAATATCGAGCCGGGTGATACAAAAACTTTGACGATCGATTGCTGTCCGCAATCGGAAGGTCACTTGGAAGAGAAAATTTTCATCGATATCGATGACTCTTTGCTCGAGGATTATTCAGACAAGAGTCTCATTCTCAAAGTCGATTCCAGTTTACCTAGGATCGACTTTCGTAATCTCGATGCAATGTTTCCTGAAAGTTATCTCGTTGACGACATCAAGGATTTTCACTGTCCCAAAGAAGTTAGTCCTTCCATCTAATGATTTCTTAATGATTATTTATTTACTTATAGTTATATTCTATGTAATAGCTCACAGGGAAAAATACAATAATTAATTCGCAAGAAATACTGCGAATGCTGTGTATTTTTATTTGCATTGATAAAATACTTTGAATTTAGATCGATGCCCACACAATCTTAACACGCAACGAAAGATGTCTCTACTTCAAGCAAGTAAAAATACATAAACCTCACTCAACCAGTATGAAACTGCACAATCGCGGCCTTGTTCCAGCACGAGTGACAGTACATCTTCGTCCGGATGTTTTAACGCCGAAAAATGCCAAACCCGATACATTCGCTCTCGATACTGTTCAAGAATCCATTTTACCAATGAGCAGCCGAGTATTTTCCGTTTCCTTTACGCCGAGCCTTATCGAGGTACGGACGAACGCAATTTCGAACAATCTTCATATTTAGTTATTGCGATATTTTACGATTCTATTGGTTATATCGGTGATGATGCTAAACCAAATATTTAAATAATAATATTATAAAATCTGCTCGAACGGTTTCCCAAGTCCCGTGCAAAAATTGTCTTAGGGATCCCGTTGGATTCCCATATTTGTCCCTACTTCCTGATAGGAATCCAATGGGTAATTGCATTAGATTCCTACAATAAAACGACACGCTCGCACATGGGATTCTGCGGGGGCACATCCTAATAGACGGCTGAAAAAAAGGTGTACTTTAGGAATTATTATCTCAAAATCTATTTGTCCGATTTCATCCAAGTTTTTTTATTTCGAAAGTATATATATTGAGGTATATTGATAATTTTTTTAATAAACATATATTGTCTGGGAGCGCTGTTATTGTGCCCGGCGTAGAACATGCCCCTGGCTGACGGTCCTCATGACTGCATGCAATCGGTTGATCTGAAACAAAAATTTCAAAAGATTCTTAAAATGTAATATATTGGGTGAAATAAAAAGTTCTGAGCGTTTTCCGCTAGATTTCTTTAGTGAGCCATATCTCACGATGTATACATCGCATTGGGTGACCATACGGCGATTTAAAGGTGACATTACGCTTCAAAAAAAGTTCTTTGGCAGTTTTGTGTTTGGTGAAGCCAGTTGTGTGTTACAGCGTTCCAAAATGAAGGTAAAAAAGAGAAAATTCGATACATTCTTTAGTACCACTACGACCAAGGTGAAAAGGCGGAGCAGGCGGACAAAAAAATGTGTGCTGTTTATGGACCCAATACAGTATCAGATGCAACAGCAAAGCGGTGGTTTCAACGATTCCGTTCTGGTAATATGGACGTCGAAGATGAGGCACGCTCTGGTAGGCCAATCGTCGAAAATGTCGATAAAATCATGGAAATTGTCGAGTCGGACCGGCATGTGAGCACTTATTCCATTGCCCAGGAACGGAAGATTGGCCAGAAGACCGTTTGGAACCATTCGCATAAGGCTGGTCTCAAGAAGAAGCTCGATGTATGGGTGCCACACGAGTTGCCGCAAAAGAACCTTTTGGACCGAATTGACGCCTGCGATTCTTTGCTGAAACGTAACGAAATCGACCTATTTTTGAAGCGGATGGTGACTGGCGATGAAAAGTGGGTCACATACGAGAACAACAGCCGAAAAAGATCGTGATCCAATTGCGGTAAGCCGGCCCAAGCGATCGCCAAGCCCGGATTAACGGCAAAGAAGGTTTTGCTGTGTGTTTGGTTGGATTGGAAGGGAATCATCCACTATGAGCTGCTCCCATCGGGCCAGACACTCAATTCGGACCTCTACTGTCAACAACTGACCAGATTGAAGCAGCCGATCGACCAGAAGCGGTCAGAATTTGCCAATAGGAAGGGTGTTGTGTTCCATCAAGACAACGCCAGGCCACAGACATCTTTAACGACGCGCCAGAAGCTCCGAGAGTTTGGATGGAAGGTTCTATCGCACCCGCCGTATAGTCCAGACCTGGCGCCAAGCGATTATCACCTTTTTAAGCATTTGCAAAATTTTCTTGATGGCACAAAATTGGCCTCAAGAGAGGCTAGCGAAAATGAGCTGGTCAAGTTTTTTACCAATAGGGATGAGGGCTTCTTCAATCGCAGAATTATGAAATTGCCTTCAAAATGGACAAAAGTTATAGAACAAAACGGCACATATTTGATCTAAATCCGATAATCCTAACTATGTTAATTTCATCGTCGAAATAAAGCGAAAAAACGCTCAGAACTTTTTACTTCATCTAATATAAAGCCCTTCGCATCGTAGGATTTTTTCTTACACAATTATTATTTTTTTTATCAAGCCAGGAAGGTCGGCAATTTAAGTTGAAAAATGAATGTAAATTTCAATCAGGCGCCATTTTGTGAAAAAAAAATTTCCAAAAAATCCTATGATGCGAAGGGCTATATCCATTACATTTTAAGAATCTTTTCGACATTTTTGTTTCCAATCAGTCGACTGTATGCAATCATGGGGATTGCGGACCGTGCCAGCGCGAGACATGTTTTACGCGGACCACAATAACAGCGCTTCCAGTCAATATATATTTATAACATTTTTTGTCAATATATATCAATATTTATATTTTTGAATAAAACAAACTTCGATGAAATCGAACAAATAGTTTTTGAGATAATAATTCCCAAAATTCACATATTTTTTGCGCCGCCTACTCGGATAAACCCCCTTAAAAGAAATATAACTGAAAAATTGATTTGAATCACATCACACTAAAGATTCATTTTAATTGTCGTTTGTTATTTATTTTACTGCACTTTAACATAATATCACCACTCACGTACACGCTCACGAAGTGTGAAGGTTTTGTTCGACCACGTCGAGTTTTTTCCCGTGACTTTTCACATATTTTCGATTTGAATACGATAAGGGGACGTCCATTAATTACGTGAGGTGTTTTTTCTTTAATTGTGACCTCCCCTCCCCTCTGGTGAGATTTTGTGAGATGTGGAAGGACCCACGTGAGATTTCCCCTTAATGTTTAAATGATTAAAAAATGATATAATAGTATATTTTCTGAATTACAAAGTTGACGTGAGATTTCCATTGACCCCCTCCCCCTAAATGAGGTTTGGTGAGATTTTGCCAGCCCCCCCCCCCCCCCCACCTGATTTGGAGCTCAAGTAATTAATAAACGTCTCCTAAGAATGCTGAAAAAGCCTTCATCAAGGATCAGTGCAGAATTCAATTGAATCCCAACCAGGACTTCCTATGTGCGGTGTCCCTAACAAATCGCTACAGAGACGTGGGTGCATTGGGACTCGCCAACAAATTTATGGATGGGATCACGAAAGGTTCTTTTTATAGGAGATCCAACAAATTCCGGTTTAGAATTTAAAATGAAAAATCTTTCAAACGACATCAGTCGAGAAATAGCGCGAAATCAATTTAGATTCCAATGTGTCCTCCCTACGTACGGCGTCCCTATCAAATCCCTATCGGGATGTGGTAGAATCTGTGGACCCCTCAACAAATTTCTGCAAGAGATATAGCAGGTTTTCCTATGTTCGTTTTTCGTTTGTTCAAGACATACACTGGTATACTGGAGGTATGGGTTGAATTGCCCGATCATCTGAATCACGACTTGAATAAATTCGCGATAAAACTATCGGGTGAAGGCTGCGTACCGGAGGTAGCTGTACTGGAGCCATCGTCCGACCCCCACACAGGCAAACGTTTCATTCGTTTTGGCAGATGTCTCGTCGACAAGATAAGCTCGAGAAATCTTAGTTTCAAGAACATTGGAAAGATCAAAGCAGAAGTAATCGTCGGGATCGATCGCGCCACCGAGATGGTTTACAGCGTACGAAAATCTGGGGAATTTCTCAACTCCTCTGGAATCACGAACAATTGCGATACATCATCCATACAGGAACATCGCAGTGTAATTTGTACATTGTCTCCGGATGAGACAGCTCAAGTGACCATCGACTTCCGACCGGAAAGAATTGGTCACAAAAAAGCTGAGATACAGTTTCACGTGTTGGACAATCCTTATGAGCATCTCACGGCGGAGATTGACGGCGAGGGTTTTTTGGAGAATGTAGTTCTCGAGAATTTGCCGCTCGTCGAAATTCCACAATCGAATGCTTCCAATGGGGAAAACAGAATGAGAAAATCATTGAAAAATCGCGGTAATCTTTCCTACAGTGGTAAGTTCTTTTGTATGAAACCATATCATTCATTACTCGAATGGTCAAACGTGATGGAGCCTCAATTTTAGGAATAATGCTAAGTATGGTTAGCATTGATGGTTACCATCAATATTGTTATTATCAACCCTAGAACTCATGTATCATTTTTTCTACCTTCTAACTCATGACTGGGGCAGATTTCCACCCCACACGTTTCTCGTAGGCTCAATCGCTCCATTGAACAGTAAAGAGAAACATCAGTACATGGATCTCTTCGTTTTTCAATGAGGAATAGCATGATGTAAGGCAAATTCGATTTTATGAAAATTATTGGGAGTACAAATTAATTCGGTCCGTTTTCAAGAGATGGCTCTGGCTGTTATGAATGTTTCATAGTGACAGCTAATTTCGGTGGTTTCAGAAAGGTTAGACATCTGTCAATAACATTCAGTTTATATCGCTTTGAGTTCCATTAAAAACCTTGTTTTTTACTGTGTTGAATATGTCAAATTTTGTGTTAACTCAGCAGCATTTGCGGAAAGTTTTACTTTTCTGCTTTAATTGGAAGAAAAGTGCAACTGAAGCGCATCGAATGCTTGTTGAAGTTTATGGTGTTGATGCTCCAACTGATAAATCATGTAGGGAATGGTTTCGACGCTTTAAGAACGGTGATTTCAACGTTGAAGACAAGCCTCACCCTGGACAACCAAAAAAATTCGAAGACAATGAATTGGAGGCATTACTGGATGGATTCCATTACGGGCGATCTGTATAGACTACAATTGTTTCGTTTGAGTCGTGCATTACGAGAAAAACGGCCGGAATACGAGCAAAGACATGACAAAGTTATTCTTCTGTATGACAACACTCGGCCTCATGTCGCAAAAGTCGTAAAAAAATATTTGGAAACGCTCAAATGGGATATTTTACCGCACCCGCCGTATTCTCCGGACATTGCTCTTTCTGATTACTGGTTGTTCCGACGGATGCAGCAGGATTTAGCAGGTCACCGGTTCACTTCGTTCGCAGAAATCGAAAATTGGCTCAAAACTTGGATCGCCTCAAAAGACGAGACTTTTTTTCGAGATGGAATTCAAAAATTGCCTGAGAGGTGGGAAGAAGTAGTAGCCAGCGATGGACAATACTTTGATTAATCTATTCATACCTTTTATTTTGAAATAAATAGATTTTTTACCACAAAAAAACGGACCGAATTAATTTGTACTCCCAATAATTTTGTAAAAAAAATCCATTTATATGCTAGCATAGACCAAAAAATCAACGAAAATCACATTTCTTAACCAAAAAAAATCTATTTTTTTTCTAATGAATAGCTACTTAAATAACGTCGCACGGCGTTTTAAAGGGCAAACATCGAGCTTATAAAAAAAATAATTAGTTGGATTATATTCCGTTTGAAAAGTATATTTATTTTGGGATATGAAAACGGGGATAATACGGACAAAAGTCAATGAAAACGCAACAAGAACAATGTTTGCAGGGGTTTTTCGTATATTTTTCACTTTTATCCTTGAGAAAATAGTATACAAATAATACTGATGATAACAGTGAGAATATAAAGAAATCGTACATTCAACTCATTTTACTGTCGCGCAAATGCAACAATGCACCGTGCTTGTGCTTCTCGCAGGCGGCTCTTTGGCATCGTTGGCAAAAAATCTGAAGCCAGCGATCCTTTACTCTTGGGCAGAATACACATCTCGCCGCTATTTTTGGCCTTACCCTTGGTGCTATTGGTTTTTCCTCTTGCAAAATGGTATTAATGGACACTTGCAAGTCCCGCCAAAGATTCGGAATTAGTAGCTTTGCTCGCAGATGAGACTCAATGAGAGACTTGACGAGACTTTTTTTGAAGGCCCTCCGATTCGTATTTTCACGAAGGGTAAAATTGTGGAGGATCATCGCGTTATTTCTTTTAGCATTAAAAATGCTTTTAAATATGTGTATAGGGGGTCTGATTTAGCGAGATGACACACGAAACTAACGCTACCCTCACTCCACTGCCGCTGTGTTGTAGCAGAGCGGGGGGGGGGGGGAACTGCGACATGCTGAATGCTAGTGATTGGTTGAAAAATGCCCCATTATATGTAGAGTCATTTATGGTTACAAATTGTAAGTTTCAATTTTTATGTGTACATTACAATGTTATCAGGATGATAATTATATTTACATGTCGAGAGAGAGAGAGAGGGGGGGGAAGAGAGAGAGAGAGAGCAACTTATACTATTAGGTGTATGACTTAATTTTTACAGATTTTTTCTTGGATCTTAAAATTATATTTAAAATAGAAATATTTTCGCGGTCTTTTGTGGTTTTGAAAGGATCGGAGGAACAAGGGAAAAAATGCTTCTAAAGCACGGGAATCAATTTGTAGTATTCTTGGTGCCGACGTTGTGTCTTATGAAACGTGTAATTATTGGTACAAACATTTTAGTAGTGGTGATTTCGATGTTAGTGACCAGCCGCGCCCTGAACAGCCTCGAAAGTTTGAAGATGCGGAATTGCAAGCTCTACTAGATGAAGACTCAACGCAAACGCAACAAGCGTTTGCAGCTCAGTTAGGAGTCACCCAAACAGCTATTTCCAAGCGTTTGCACCAAATGGGAAAGATTCAAAAACTTGGAAAGTGCACCAAATGGGAAAGACTCAAAAACTTGGAAAGTGGGTCCCACATGTATTGACCGAACACAACCTAGGCCAACGTATGAATACGTGCCTTTCACTGCTTGTCCAGCAACAACAAAAAAAGGACTTCTTGTGGAAAATTGTGACGGGTGATGAAAATTATATTTTTTACGAGAATCCCAAACGTAAAAAGTCATGGGTAGATCTTGGGCAACCCAGTACATCGACGCCGAAACAGAACATCCACTTAAAGAAGGTTCTCCTGTGTATCTGGTGGGACATGAAGGGTGTGCTTTATTACGAACTCCTGGAAACCGGTCAGACGGTGGCTGCGGAACGCTACAGCCGACAATTGAACAAACTGAGCGAAGAACTTGATCAGAAAAGGCTATTTACTGGGCAAGGAAGCAGGCAAGCCATACTGCTGCATGACAACGCTTGACCTCAGATTGCTCACGCGACTCAGAAGACCCTCTTGAACTTGGGATGGGAAGTTCTCCCGCACGCGGCATATTCACCAGACTTGGCCCCATCCGACTACCATTTGTTCCGGTCAATGCAGCACGCCTTAGTGGATAAACAGTTCAAACCGCTGGACGATATGCGTAAATTCGTCGATGGCTTTATCTCCTCGAAGCCTGCAAGTTTCTTTCGCGACGGCATTCGTATGTTACCTGAGAGATGGCGCAAGGTCTTAGAAAACGATGGACAATATTTGCAAGATTAAGTTTGTTGTTCTCTATTTTTTTATATCAAATAAATTTGCTGAAAAATCTGTAAAAGTTAAGTCATACACCTAATATTTGCATGAGCCTTTTTCTTATCACCCGAAAAGTCTGATTACATTTTCAATGCTATGAAATAGTTGCACTTTGTGTAATATCTGTAGATTTTTTCAAATTAAACATAAAATATATGGCTTCAGATAATCTATGTGACCATTTGCACTTAAATTACGTAACAATACGTAACATATATTATCCGGTAAAAAAAAAGGAAAATTCACTGACCGCGAAGAAGCACTAATGGCAACTTTAGCCTGGGGTGGATGCCCACCCCGAACGCTCTTAATAACCGCTTTGCCTGACAACCAGCGGGCAACTGATGACGCTGTCGATCAGCCCTAACAGCCAAGTAGTGAAAATGAATTGTGATCATGATCCCCAGTTTCCGATTCATCCCCTTACATGAGTTTTAGGGTTAGTAGCCATACCCGTGTAGAAATTGTCATCGGGATCCAATTGCATTCCCATACTTATCCCTACTTCCTGATAGGGATCCAATGGGTCATCTCATTGAATCCCTATAATAAAATGTCACGCTCGTAAATTGAATTCTAATCGGGATTCCCCAATGGGATCCAATATACGAATTCAATTTAAATCCTAAAAGATTTCCACATTACCGAACAGAATCCGATACAATTCTTGATGTAATCCTGCGCATTCTGTAAGCTAAATTTTCCAAACACAATATACAGGGTGAGACACATAAAGTGTTACAGAGCAATAGCACTCAAACTATCGATTATATCCAAAAATGTTTCAGACAAAAGTTTCAGTGTTCGAGAAGGCCGTCATACTGGACCACCCTATTTTTTATCGGTGGAGGCGTGAAACACTTTTTAAAATGGAACCATGTATTTTTTTTCGCCTGACATTATTACCGATTTTAACACGAATTCAGCGACCTACAACACAAGGTCATTCTAGTCACGCAAAGTATAAAAATAGTCGAAAAATCGAAAAATATCGGAATAATCACTTTCAAAGGATCCACTAACCTTGGTTTGGGTCTACCTACAGAGAATGCTCGAAGTGATGACCCTCGACTTGTAAACACGCCTAACCACGCCTGACGACATGAAAGAAAGAATACGCCGAGCATGTACCGAAATTACACCACAAATGTTGGCTGAAGTTAGACGGTCTTTTCATCAGCGAATTAACAAGTGCTTACAAGTCGAGGGTCATCACTTCGAGCATCTTCTGTAGGTAGACCCAAACCAAGGTTAGTGGATCCTTTGAAAGTGATTATTCCGATATTTTTCGATTTTTCGACTATTTTCATACTTTGCGTGACTAGAATGACCTTGTGTTGTAGGTCGCTGAATTCGTCTTAAAATCGGTAATAATGTCACGCAAAAAAAATACATGGTTCCATTTTAAAAAGTGGAGTTGACCTTGACGTACCTTCAGCGCCTCCACCGATAAAAAAATAGGGTGGTCCAGTATGACGGCCTTCTCGAACACAAGCTTTTGTCTGAAACATTTTTGGATATGATCAATAGTTTGAGTGCTATTGCTCTGTAACACTTTATGTGCCTCACCCTGTATAAAGTAGGCTTGGGAGGGGCATGTTGAGCAAGTTTGGAATTATCGCCCTGTAATTCCTTAACAGTCTGCCGTATAAAAACGAAACCCACTTTGGCCAATAGGATATTTATCTGGGAAAAAAAGTATGTAGACAAAATTCCTGTTAGCCTTATTGTTTCGCCGATAATCGCTCTCAAATGACTAAGGCCATACTTGCTCAACCTGCCCCGATAGTGGGGTAAGTTGAGCATGGGTATGAGGTAAGTTGAGCAAGGTAAGAATTGCATTAAAAAATCAAACGTATACAACATGATTTGGTACAATGCAGTAACGAACCAACAGTTGCTTGTTAATTAGTTATATTTTGAAACATTAACATTAATTGCAATGAACTTTGAAATATTTTTTCTCATACAATGGTAGAAGAAAAACTTTCAATCACGTTTTTTTTTACTTCTGGGTGCAAAAATAATGGAACGTCCCGTGTTACCGTCTCGTGCGCCGCATGGCAACATGCCCGTCCCTACCCTAGGAGCGCAGTCAAAAAATAACTTTCAAAAATCGATATCTCGAAAACTATGACGCGTCACCAACAATCCTTCTACGCGATCATTTAAAATATTAAAATGAAGGTCTGTGCAAAATTTCGGCCCGATCGGTGGGGGGGATCTTTTCGGAACTTCACCCTCAAATTTCTATAGGGATGCAGTAGGATCTGGGGACTTTCCAAAAAATGTCTGCACGCAGGTATAAACATTGTCGACATAATAATTGTTTTAAAAACGGTTCCACTTATTTGACGACAGGCTCTGGCATAACGCTGACATCGCAAAGTATCGCTCCAGCAAATTTGCTCTACAACCTTGATTACGGAACCTGCCCTGTCAATAAAATGCGTAGGATAAATTTCAAAATAACAAATACGACGGCCGATCGCGACTTTCGCTTTGAATTTTCATCTCATCCGAATGTCGTGTTCGAACCGTCTATCGGCCATCTTCAGAGTTTCGAAAAAAAGGAAATAACAGCGGTTTTTCTTGTAACCGAACCGATCACCTACAAAGAGGTAGCTTTGCAATTTTTCACTTGTCAAATATTCGCACAATTTTCCTTATCCGACACCAACAACGTGGATTTCTTTTGTAATTGCGTGTACAATATTCTCCCGATATTTGCGTAGACGATTTTGGAGTGCGCTACAAACGAGATTCAATTTGCGATTGAACGTGAAGAAATTCGTTCGTGGGACGATCGTCAAAAGACGGTAGAATGGATCGACGTGGATAACGAGGAGGAGGATGTTTCGGAATTAATGAAAGAAACATCCAAGCAAAAAATGATCGTACCAACGAGAGAGCCCAGCCACGAAACGTTGCCCAGAACTTTTCGCATTATTCAGCTCATTTTTTCAGCGCAAGCTGCATACACGGAATTCACGTGTATCACCACAGAAATACACTTCAAAGACACTCTAATGTTTCAGGTTAATTCGTCGCACAATTTCTACCTATGAATGATAAAATATCGTGTAGGGAAAGCTGGGGCACAGTATGTCACTTTTTTTCTAACGAATTTTTACTCTTACCAAAGTAGTCTGATTAAAAAAAAAAAAGATCAGAACCAATTTCATAGATCTTTGGGCTCACGATAAAACAATCATATTTTTTGTAAAAAGATTGAAAATTCTAAAATAATGGGATCGAAAAAAATTTTGCGGATTGGCTCATTGTGCCCCACGGGTGGGGTACAATGTGTCAGATAGGTGGGTAGAGTGTGTCAAATGCTGCAAAACGTAGGGTATAACGAGCCGGTTGAAACTCTTATATTTTCCTAACATAGATAATAGATTTTCATTCACACCGATAATTTCACAACGGGTATTATTTGCCAATAACATTGGGAGTCGATTCATTGTGCTCAACACCTCGATGACACATTGTGTCCCACACAATTCCCCCGCAATTTTTGACGTTTTCCCGGCTAGCGAACTTTTTTTTCCAAGCTCAAATTAGTTTTGCATTTTTTAATAATTCTTTGTGCGCTGCTATTGACTTTTTTTTAGGCCAGCCGAAATTTAATATAAATCACGATTCAATACAAAAAGTTTCGAATTTTACGAGCTACGAAAATCCGAGAAATTGCATGTGTTTGACAGTTGGTCGTAACGCATTGCGCTTCTTCGGAGCGTTGTCACTTCTTTTTTTCCTCATTGGGAGTCGACTCATTGTGCCCCACAAGTCGGTAACACATTGTACGCCACTAGTGAAATATTTGATTATTGAGGAAAATAACTATTAATTAAACTACGAATGGCAAAACACAAGTCACTGAGTACATCATAAATAATAAAACTATCGATTAGGACCGAAAACCCGAGCCGCTACAGAAAGTGTCGTTATATTTTACGTGTTCCCGACGGGCGAAATATTTTTTTTTCTAAGCCTCAAATCAATAAAAAAAATTTAATAATTATTTGTAAGTTGCTATCGACTTTCTTTTAGGCCTGACGAAACCAAACATAAATTGCGGTACAAACACACAAAATTTCGGAATTTACGAGCTACAAACCTCCGGGAGACCGCATGTGGCTCACAGTGCCCCGTGACACATTGTGCCCCACTCTCCCGTATTGTATTTTTTTTGGACGTAAATTATTGTTTTTTTTTGTCAATATAAATCTGTAGAATCGTGAATACACGTTTGTCATGGAAAATCCTGGCAACGTTGACCTCTTTTACTATTGGAAAATTGATATGGAAGCCGGCTATCCGACGCGTTCACCAAAAATTTCGACGCATCCGCCGAGTTTGAGACCTCGAAGCGGAAAGAGCGACGACTCACGACCGAGCTCCAGAGCCTCTGGTGGAGTTTTGTACCCCGAAGCTGAAAAGGCAAATCTTTCAAAATCTGCTCATCCGAAGGTTCAAGTAGAAGACGAGCCCCGTCAAACCGAAGTCAATAATCTCAATCAGTGCAGACACATCGAATCACGAGGTTGTTTAATTTTTATTGTTGAAATTTATCGATGTACTTATTAATTATGTTGCCGTCATACTTTAAAACTACATTTAGCTATTATTTAACCAAAAGAGTCTTTGGTAAAATCATTATTTTGCAAAAAGACAAATCATATATCGTCGATGTGGAGCCTTTCGATTGTTCGACGAGTAGCCGTACGTCCGATGTACTCAGCGATTCGGTCGCTCGAACGCAGCGGAGTAGCGAAATTTGGACGGAAAATGGTGATGAACAGCCTTTTGAGCTTAAGCCGGATATCGGTGTCATACCGGCAAGAGAATTCATCCAATTTACTCTACGATTTTCTCCACTGGACGTCTTCGACTACAAAGCCAATTTGATTTGCCAGTAAATAGATATTCTCGTTATTACTAACCGATAAACATTGACGGCTCCGGGCGACCTATCGCCTGCTTAAAATTTCGCAGAATAAAGGTCCAAAAAAATGTTTGGTTGGACAGAATCCCTACGAGACGAATATCACTGAAGTACCCTCAAGCAAAATATCTCCTACGATGTTGCCTAAGCCAAAAAAAAATTATGGTTTTTTCTTAATATTCAGATTCTATTGATAGACGTCAGACAAATACATCAATAAGCCAATTTATAGACTTCAGACAATTACGAATAGAATTCCGTCTGAATTCAAATTTATTCGTTGAGACGATTAATAAATAGAATTCAGACAAATGTCGATATACATAAAGGAATATTACAACGTTGTTGCATCTCAGAAGGTGTTTTAGGAGGGATTCGCGAGAGTGTCGAGTTAGAGCGCGAAGTTTGTATCGATAAAGGTGGCGCGGTGAGTCTCTGTTCGGCTTCCGCGTGGGTTCTGAAACACTATTTAACCCTAATCACTCACACCTCTCTAGAATCGCACATTCCATAAATGGGGTCATATAGACCCCAGGCAACTTTCAAACGTTCTGGCACTGACTCCGTGCATGATTTTGACTTGAAAAAATTCTGAGACAATATGTAAAATGTTGAAAATGAAACGCACATAGTTTTATAATATAGAATTCATTTGGAGATCTGCAAAAAATTCTAAAAGTCTAAAAATCAGAGAAAAAAAACTTTGTTGTTCAAAAATTCATAACTTTTGTAATTTTTATTATTTTTGGCTAAAATTTGGTTCTCATTTTCTTGAGATAACATGTATTAAGAAAAAAAATAGTCTATCCTAAAAGGATCCAAAGAGTACAATTATTTTGAACATTGTATGGGAGGTTTGTTCTAAAATAAAAAAGACACGATTCACGACGAATTTAATGTTTTAGTTAACTTTTATTCGTTCACATGAATGATTAATGATGGGGAATAATTGTTTTCATAAAATCATGCTGATTTCATGTGAAAAAAATTTTTAAATGGAATTTTTACTCCAAATCTGTACATTGTAGGCGTAATGGCGTACGATGTTCAGAACAAATTAGTTGTATACACGATGGGCATGCCTTTTTTGTTTTACTATATATTCTATGATCGCAGAGAGCACATCGAGCTCTTTTATCGAGATGCACTGCTTAGCTCAAATCATTCGGAGCTGGTTCATCAACGCCTAAAATTGTCTTCATGCCGGCTCTGGTAGACGATCTGAGACAAATGTTTGAAAGTCTTTGTCTCAGATACGGAGTTACTAAAGAGATGTAGATCTGTTTTAACTGGCCGACCAGCTCTCTCATTTTCTCGAGCCTCAATCAATCGCTGTTGCAATGATGCATTTTCAAGCTCAAATTCTAAATCACTCTCTGACGATTCAACCTCGTAATCTTCGTCTGAATGTTCTGACAAATGATCTTCTTCTTCCTCGGAATCGTTTCCGCTGAATTTCTCATAATCTATGTCATTATTTTTGAGCAACTCATCTCGAATAGAACTTCGTAAATCGTAGCGCGATGAAAACGTTGTAAATGTGTGATTATAGGTTAGAAAAAATTCAGCTGACTGTGAATGGTATAATAACACTCGCAGTGAATGCTTTTCATTAAAAAAAAAAAAACACGAAAATAAAATGGCCAATGTTGTTGATTTTTAAACACTGCACTCACATGGGGGAATTGAGACCCCAAAAATTAAAGATAGCTTGTTAATTACTTGATCACGCGTAGCACAGATGCTCCGGCTCAACGGCAATGACTTGACTGTATAGTTGGGACTTGGAACTAACATTATGTGGCGCCTCAGGTCCCAATTCGAGCGCGGTCTCGTACAAATTTTGCTCTGAAGTTGATGTGGGGTCTTTCAGACCCCTCGTGAGTGATTAGGGTTAAGGAGGTTCTGCTCGAACTTTGAAAAAGTGGGAAAGCCTTGAAATTTTAATAGCACTTATGGAAAGGTATTCCACTTGCACCTGCAAAATTTCAACACGATTGACCACCTACTTATCGAGATAAAAAAAATCGTAAAGATACTTCCGCATTACATAGGGTCTTATGGTGAATACTGTTATGACGTAAGAAACAATCCAATAACAGTTAGTTAAAAAAGTGATGACTTATTAAAAGTTTTATGAGATATAGATATATCTAGAATAGACGTTTAGAAAAAGAATGGGCCCGCTTGACCACGCCTGTCATGAGTTATAGCTAAAAAATGTACCGAAAAACTTTCAAATTGCTTGGGACATAGGCGCGCAAGGCTTCGACATGGCAGCGCTTAGCGGGCAAGGGAGGGGGGACAAAGATTGAGAGAGCGAGGACGATAGGGGCACCTAACGTTGATTGCTAGGCGCATTTATCTAGAAAGTAGGTGCCAACAAGGAAAGAAACGTACAAATTTTTGGTTAAACGTACATTTAAGCACGTTTTCTTGAACTTGCTTTCTTGTCTGTCCATTTTGTTTGTTTGTCTGTTCGGTACAAATTTTGCAATCAATTTTAAACTAACTTCCAGATAAGCTAGAGACTTGAAACTTTAAGGCGGGCAACCACTTTAGGAAACCGAAAATTAGATGATTTTTTGGATTTTTTTTATTGTCAAAAAAAAACGGAACTTTCCACAACTCTGACAATAATTTAATTTTCATACATCTCTGGTAATTTTTTCAAGTTATTTCATGCATTAATTAAGGTGTAATCCGCTGTGTCCCTTGGCGTGTCCTCATCATCGTTGTCGATTTGCGGGAATTGTGCAGCTTGCAATTCGCATCTGAAATAATACAACAAATTTTCATACATTCTTGAGATGTTTTATAAGAACATTAATCTAAATTTTGAAGAAAAAATCGAGAATTGAATGTTGGAACGTGTTTGAAAAAAAATGATCGATTTTTAGCATTTTTTTCCCGGCATTTTGCAATAATGAATATGTTTTAAACAATCTAATCTTTCCAACATTAGGTTCATGTTTTAATAAATTATATTATGTAAACGTATTCCAAATTTGAAGATGATCCATCAATTAGTTTTTGAGTTATGATTCCCGCAAATTGAAAAAATGTCGTTTCGAGAAAAACACGTTTAAAGTTTCACAAACGAAAAACTCAAAGTCAAATGTGTTTAATCAAATGATGAAGTGTCTTACCGATTAATCAGCGATTCCAGCACAATACAGCAGTCCTTCCTCTTCCTCATGCAACTCATTTGAAGCTTGCATTTCCTCTTTGCGAGCTTTTCGAGCTTCTTTTGTCTCTAATAAACTTTTTCTATTTTGCCAAGCCACGCGCATCTGATCCATTTGCTCGGCATATCCGCAGCTCTGCCTGCCAACTACGATTTGTAGTTCATTCGTAACCATAAGTAGGGCTTAATTTCCTTCATTGAATAAAATAGCAGCAAGAAATACCGCTACCTCGATTATTTTGTACCCAGAATGGAGATGTTTTGGAGCTAATTGCCAAAGATCGAGTTTGGGTTTGTTTAGGTTATGAAAACCCACATTTGGGTTATGAAAACCCAAACAAACCCAAACAAACCTAAACAAACGAACAAACCCAAACAAACGACCTAACTGAGCGCTCGTGGATACCTGAGCGTGCTTGGGAGGCGAGCGGAGAGTCTTTATCATTTATATACATATCATTAGAAGGAATCCGAATATCGTTTTGAAATTTTCAGGGTGTATTCTTAAGATATTGTGCCAACGATTTATGAAATTTAAAAAAAATGGATTTTTTGAAGCATCTAAAGTGGTTGCCCGCCTTAAATAGAGCTCAAAACTGGATGACAAACAAACAGACAGGCAAGATAAATATAAATAAAAAATATTCAAATAATATTGAAATAAAAATCTCATAAAATTAATTTTGCTTGCTTCTTTATTTTATTTTTCAAGAAAATAACAATTAAACAAATTGATATATCATTGGTAGGTACGTATAACAATTTTCTATTTCAGTTCTGATTAGATGAAGTGAAACTGAAATAAATCTGAAATTTGCCACATGTCTCTGTCATAATCTCATCAAGATGTTTAAAATCGATTACAAAATTTCACAAACACAAGATTAAAAAAGTAGAAAATAACGATTTAAATAAAAAATATAAATTTAGTTTACCACGTTTTTCAAACGGACTAAAAAGTATAAAATAATTGCTCCTAGCCCCATACAGATGTATAAAGCCATACAAATTCCTAACCCCATACAGATTGTCCTGTAAATTTGTGATTGTGAATTTTTAATAGCTATGAAAATAGTGGTAATATTTAAAACGAAAAACGTGGGGCGCATGCAATAGATAATTGATGCATGAATAATTCCCCTAAGTCACTAACAATTGTATTACACTGCAAATGATATGAACTGTTGTGTGAGTTTTCTCAACGACAGCTACTCCCTACACTCCTTACTATTATCTAGAAGTGTACTCCTTGGTAAAACAAGCATGAATTCCTTAAGGGGTGAGGGTTACTTGTAACGCCGAAAAAAACGCTTTACTCGGGATTTTTTTTACAGGTTTTATTATTTAGTGAAAAATGTTTTCCCATATGAATAATCAATATTTCTAGTAGCTACAGTAAAATTTTCATTGAAAAATAATGATATATAAGCGCGATGCAGTCAGTCTGCGAGGGGTCCAGAAAAAAGGTGTTTCGCGGTGATCACTGATGCTCATCTCTGGATCATCTGAAACCAAAAAAATTAACGGGGATCATTAGTAAATCATATAGGGCCCAGGATGGACGAAGGGTTAATGAAAATTTCCAATTTTTACAAAATGGCGGAAGTTCCAAGTAAAAACTTGTTTTTCGACCAAAATTTCGAATCAAAATTTCGTAACAACCCAAAGATATTAACAATACTTTTTATTACTCGTCACTATTATTTACATAAAGATAGTCGACAATATTTTCTGATTTGGCATGGAAAATAATGTATTTTTTTTCTTTTTAGAAAGTACGGAGACGTTTTCCGATTTCGAAATTCTAAATTGTCACAAATACATTATTTTGTTCCGTAGGAACATTTGATTTGGAGATAAAATCATTATTAGGGAATATCGTGGTCGGGTTCTACTGCTAAAAAAGCACTGCTAAAAAAGTACTGCTAAAGGTTCTAGTGCTAGAACTGTACTGCTAAACGGGCTCTACTGCTAAAAGCTCCACTACTAAAACTGTACTGCTAAAAGGCTCCACTGCTAAAAGGCTCCACTGCTAAAAGCTGTACTGCTAAATGGGCTCTACTGCTAAAACTGGACTGCTAAAACTAGCTTCTGACAGAGGGCTCATATAAGTCCCACTGATGGAGGTTATACTGTACTTTTTGCGGTTTTTTGACGATTTTTTGGAATTTTTCTGAGAAAACTTACCTTGCTATCGGCGCCATTGTGCTGCACTCGGCGGGAGGTTATACTGTACGACGATTGTCACTAGTCGTCGCGGCCTTCTCCTTAATTTCTGCCATGATCTCCTTCCTCGCCGCTTGCGCAGGCTCAGGAGCACCGCAGGTGTGCGTGTTTTTTGGAATTTTTCTGGAATTTTTCTGACAAATTTTTTTGGAATTTTTCTGAGAAAACTTCATGTCATTTTCCCTTTGTTTCCAATGTTCTATTAACTTTTCAATGATTTCCAATGATTTCCAATAAAACTTTTCAAAAACATACCCTTTTGCGTTTTAGCAGTTTCAATGATTTCCAATAAAACTTTTCAAAAACATACCCTTTTGCGTTTTAGCAGTTAAGACTCTTTAGCAGTACTGCTTTTAGCACTAGAGTCTATTTAGCAGTCCAGTTTTAGCACTAGAGCCCATTTAGCACTAGAGCTTTTAGCAGTACAATTTTAGGAGTAGAACTTTTAGCAGTACAGTTTTAGCAGTAGAGCCCGTCTAGCAGTAGAATTTTAACAGTAGAATTTTTAGCAGTTCTTTTTTAGCAGTAGAGCAGTAGAGCCGAGAATATTAATTTTTTGAGATAATGTTCCTCGATAAAATTTCTTGAACACCGTTAACAAGCAGAGAATGAAAATCGATTATCTACCCGTACGTTTTGCAGAATCGAAAGTTTGAATCCGAGTCTTGAGCAACCGAATATCGTCGTGACAGCGAGAAGTTTGCTTCCCTATTGTCATTTCGACATCGAGGAGAGCGATTATTTGACGAGTGGTAAACGAGATCCGAATCTTGTGAATTTACCACAAGCCGGTGGTGGCGGTGATTCGAATGAAATTACCCGTAATTTTCTCGATCTTCGCGTCGTCGAGTTTCGGGTCCTCGGTACTGGACACAGTCACGTCAAAGAATTTCATCTGATCAATCCGACTACGGAGAATTATCGTTTCACCTGGAAAGACTTGACAGCCTGGAAAGCCGATGAATTGCCATATTTTCATTGCACTTACGAGGAAGGCCTAGCGGAATCGGGAAAACGTACGAACGTCGTCTTCTCATTCTTCGCCGCGACGATTGGAACTTTCGAATCTTACTGGCGTTTCTCCATCGATCGATACAACCTCGAAACGATCTTTCTTCTCGTTGCAACTGTTGTCGAACCTTCGATACGCTTTGCCGAGACGAGATTGAAACTCAAACCAACTGTCATGGGCATTAAAGTAGAGGATTCCCTAACGATCGTTAACGAGGAGGATCAACAATTTTCATGGAAAATTTTGCCGAATACTCTATACTCGGAAGAGGCGGTATTTCAAACTCTCGTAGTCGCACCGACATCTGGAATTTTAGAACCAACGTCCAAACAAACTTTGCGGTAAGACATCTTTCTTGATAATTCGTATTCCTTTTTAGGCTAGTTTAGCTACTAGGAACCCTTCTAATTTATCATCGTGCTCGTCCGTGCGGCTGTCATAGTAGCTTTTTAGGATATCATTGTCAAGCAAGGAACCTTTGTAACTTCGGCATATCCGCCCAAGCCCCACAGTTTCTACAACTCTAAGCATATACCAGGTCGGTAAATATGAAACCGGAATTTGCCCATAGATGGCCCTAGCTGTCAATGTAGTTACCGTCAAGTCGCGTCATTGGCGCCATTTACTTTGGTGACACCTGACAAAGATTTTTAACTTACAACAATACAAGTTTCATACCCCAACGTAGTTTGTTATAGCGTTGAACATGTCGAATTTCGTGCCTGGAAATTACGATTTGCGGACAGCATTAATTTTCTGTTACCATTTGAAGAAAACTGCTGCAGAATCGCATCGAGCGCTTGTCGAAGCTTACGGTAAGCATGCTCTTGGTAAATCACAGTGCTTTGAGTGGTTTAAAAAAATTCAAAAGTGGCGATTTTGACGTGAGAAATGAAGAACGTGGGAGGCCACCGAAAAAGATTGAAGACAGCGAATTGCAAGCATTATTGGATGCTAAAACCTAGTGAAACTGTTAATACTGAACGCTAACGACAACAAATGATCGATTTGAATCAAGCTTTGCGTGAAAAACGCCCAGAATATCAAAAAAGCCAAGTGATTTTGCTTCATGATAATGCACCATCACACACAGCAAAACTGGTCAAGGAAACGATTAAAGCGTTCAGTTCGGAAATACTTTCGCATGCAGCTTACTCACCGTACCTGGCTCCGTCCGATTTTCACTTATTTGCATCGATGGGACACGCACTTGCTGAGCAGTGATTCACTTCTTACCAAAATGTACGAAAATGGCTCGATGACTGGTTTGCCTCAAAAGAGCAACAGTTTTTTTGGCGTGGCATCCATAATGGACAATACTTCGAATAAAATATTTTTCATCATTTTCATACAATAAACGTGTATTTTCTATACAAAAATTCCGGTTTCATATTTACATACCTTTATATGCATATAATTTTGCTTCATGTGAAGGTATCAACTTCACTTCGTGTGAAGGTCTCAATTGGGGTGTACTTCCAAAAAGCCCACACCTCCGATTAATTTAAAACTTTGTATACTTATGTATACGTAGAACACTCCAGTGTTCTACGCACCCCACGATTCTACGCACCCATCCGATGTGCTCTCCGCCCACCCCAGTGTTCCACGCACCCCACGATTCCACGCACCTACCGAGGTGTCCTCCGCCCACCCCAGTGTTCTACGCACCCCACGATTCCACGCACCCATCCGAAGTGCTCTCCGCCCACCTCAGTGTTCTACACACCCTGCGACTCCACACACCCATCCGAGGTGCCCTGCGCCCATCCCAATGGACTACACACCCCACGACTCAACATATCCGAGTTTGTTTGGGTTTGGGTTTGTTTGGGTTTGTTTTATTTGCGTTTATTTGGGCCCATATGTAGTAAAGTGCGTAAGTAGATAATATCGAAACTAATGGAGTTTAGCAAAATATACTTATTGGAGTATTATCCCATTTTTCTTGGAAAATAATGATTTTATACTAAATTTGTATACAACATAAATTATCGGTCTTTTGATGGGTTACAATTTTTGTAGGGGACATTTCCCTCTACGATCAAAATTTATTAAAATAAAATAGAAAAACTAAACAAAACCGTTTTTTTAGTTTTTACCTTGAAAATCAGATTTGCGAGTATTTTCACCATCATATTCGTGATCAGCGAGTCAAAATACATAAGTACACGAAGTTCTAAATTATTCGGAGGTGTGGGCTTTTCGGAAGTTTATGCCTCAATTGATACGTAGCAAAACTTTAAGGCATCAGTCTGCATCTATTTTACATATTGTCAAGAATTTTTTTCATAATAAAATTTATCTCCAAATTTTAAGGCAGTCGCCTGGTGTAGAGGGTCAAGAAATCGATTTTTTTTCCTTTAATCGATGGTTTAACGATTAGAGAACATGTTCCTAAAGCCCTAGAAGTCAACTCGAAGTATTTTCGAAGATACAGACCCGAGAACAGGTAAGCGTCAAGAAAATTTTGCGAACGCTTAGCTAGAGCAGGCTGGGCCGCGCCTCAGGACCCCAACAAACCCAAACAAAAGCGGATGGGCACGAAACTCAGGAATATAAAAAAGAAGGAGAAACTCGGCGGAAAAGGACAGTTGACCGATGTTCTCATAAAAAAATTAACAACTTATTATGACTTGGCGATAAGAAGAAATGTGGATTCTGTTGCAGAAATGAAAAAAGCTATCATGGCAACGCTATATCATTATTGCTCAACAGATGAAACGCCGAAGCACGAGAATTGCCCCTCGGGCGCTGACAGCTGGTGTGAGTGGCGCAAAGCCGAAACCACGAATCAATTTGAATCTTTCACGCACCCTCCTCGTATCATTCAACCAAATATAGAGAAACATATTCTTCCGATTTATGAAGATCTCTTCAGCGATGACCTTTTATCGAGATGTTTGGGTGGACACACGCAAAACTCCAACGAGAGTTTT
This sequence comes from Ophion ventricosus, assembly GCA_963932345.1. Taxonomy (NCBI): domain Eukaryota; kingdom Metazoa; phylum Arthropoda; class Insecta; order Hymenoptera; family Ichneumonidae; genus Ophion; species Ophion ventricosus. The sequence goes on from OZ010714.1 coordinate 19,761,791, forward strand.
AATTCAACAGTATGGCGTATGGCTCCGAAACACTTGAATTCGGGGCCTAAAATCGTACAAATTGCCGCCTATATAGCTGCAGGCATATTTAATGAAAGCAGTCTTATACAGCAGTCTTGATGATGATGGGGTTGCTGGAATTGAGTATTGGCCAGCAGTGCAAGAGGTTCGCCGATCAGAACAACGCGCAACGAATCACGCGGGAAAACCAGCGCCAAAGTTACAGCTCTAAGGAGGCTCGTACTGCTCGTAGACTCGAAAAAATGAATCAAAACGAGTTTTTTGAAGAAACGAAAGGACTACTATACAGACCAGGCATAGCTGATTAGCACTAGATTCCTGTAAGTTACCAATAATTAATATTTTCCCGACCGAAAACTTTAAAGCGCGTTTTCTCGTAATCTCATTTTCGTGATTCTTTCAAATCGGCGGGCGTGATAGCAAAAAAACTATTTGACCTATCGACCCAAACAAAATTTCATTCTCTAGATTATTAAAAAACCATCCTCAATGAACTAAAAACATTCATAAAAAAAGTCATTTTATACTATTTTTATTGCACGAAGGAAGAAAAAGAAATTGTAAAAATCGTCACTTTTTTGTTCAAGCTCGAAAATTAATATGGTTTCATGGACAATCAAAATATATGTCAATTAAAAATAATTGTGGTTTTTGCGTTCCAGACAAAAATTAAGCACACCATATTTGCCGCCAGTTAGACTCCAGCGGCGAGGCGCTTCTATGGCCAATTTAATACTCCGCCATTTTGCGACAAGTAGTGAATAAATTTTTTTTTTTTTATACTCTTCAAATGTCCGTTAAAGTACAATAAAATTTTCAAAAAGTTCCGTTGTTTCTTTCCTTATGAAAAAAAATCAAAAAATCACTTTTTTTAAGCCTCTACACCAGACGACTGCCTTAATCTTTTTATACATAAAAATAGAAGTTTCAAAGTAGAAGAAAAAAAATTTTTTAAACATTTTCCTAAATGTATCTTGGTGATCTGGCTGCCTGAACCTACCCCTGCTTTTACCTTGTCGAGCAAATTTTATTTTTTTCACGCACCCCGACGAAACCCAGATCGTCGGACGGATCTTTCAAAATGAAATTGTGGTTCCAATTACCATTTTTTTTACTTTTCAGCTATTTCTTTCACGAATCCGAATATTTAACAATTAACTAATTTTTGTCTACGAAGAACTAAGAATGCATGCCAGTATACTGGTAAAATTTCAAGCCAGGTAACCGAAACATTCACATAAATGACGACTTCAAAAATCCTCTAATTTATACGGCAGCACATTACGGAGATGACATGCTGGCCGCACATCTATCTAATCATTTCCATACTATTGGGTATATGCATAATTCCGTAGCGAAAATCGAGTTAATTTCGAACGCAAAATATTTACCAAAAAGCGCCATTTTAATCAACTAAATATGTTCCATTCTGTTCAATTACTTTCTGCCATCTCTCCACGAGCTTTATTATCCCTCCTTTACAGAAGTCCTGGGATCTCTGGGCAAAGAAGTCATCCAAGTGTGTGTGTGATAAAAATAAGTTCCAATCAAATATTATAACTAACAATAAACTGAAATAAAATAATTCTCACAAATTTTGTAGAATTAGACATGTTTACATTTTCTCTAAAATGTCGCGGTTATGAAAATTCTTCTGCTAGTGACATTTTTCTAAGATTTATTATTAATATTTTCCGTAAACGTTCGGTGACCCCCTGTTTTTAATGTCGTTGCGAAATCTTTAGATTTTTTTACATGCATAGTGTAGCTTATATCAGACATCTAGAGTTATTTTTTGAGACGTTGAATAAGTTCTCGCTGTTTTTCAACAAATGGCGTTACCAGCACTGACTGTGTGTATTTTAAGATGGTAACGGACCTATACAAAGTACTATAAGCGAGCTTGAAATTCAGTGTATGTCATTTCGCCGAAGTGTAAACAACTTTTTTCATAGTGTTATGCCAACATGCCAAATTGTATGCCAAAAAAAAGTATTTGTGGGGAGCTTTACTGCACTACTTTATTGAAAAAAAAATCTGCAGCTGAATCGCACAGTATTCTTGTTGAGACTTACGGCGACCATGCTCTGTCGGAAACAACATGCAGAGATTGGTTTAGACGCTTCAGAAATAATGATTTTGATGTTGAAGATAAAGAACGCTCTGGCGCACCGAAAAAGTTTGAAGACAAAGAGTTGGAGGCATTACCTCATGAAGACTCATGCCAGACGCTAGCTGAACTTGCAGAATCCTTAGGAGTTGATCATACAACATTTTCGAAACGTTTGAAATCATTAAGAATTATTCAAAAGCAAGAATATTGGGGGCCGTACGAGTTGAAGCCGAGAGACCTCGAACGGCGTCTTTTCACGTATGAACAGCTGCTTCAACGGCAGAAAAGAAAAGGTTTTTTGCATCGTATCGTGACTGGTGATGAAAAATGGATATACTCTGATAACCCTAATCATAGAAAATCGTGAGGTAAGCCCGGCCATGCATTAACATCGTCGGCAAAGCCTAATATCCATGGTTCCAAGCTTCTGCTCTGCATTTGGTGGGATCAGCTGGGTGTAGTTAATTATAAGCTGTTCAAACCGAATGAAACCATCACGGGAGATCAATATCGACTACAATTGATGCGTTTGAGCTGAGCATCGAAGGAAAAACGGCCGCTATACGAGCAGAGTCACGACAATGTGCTTTTGCAGCATGCCAACGCTTGGCCACATGTTGCAAAACCAGTGAAAACCTACTTGGAAACGCTTAAATGGGAAGTCCTACCCCACCCGCCGTTATTCACCAGACATTGCCCCTTCCGATTATCACTTGTTTCGATCGATGGCACATGGCCTGGCTGCTGAGCAGCACTTCCATTCTTACGAAGATGTCAAACAATGGATCGACTCTTGGATAGCCTCAAAAGACGTGTCGTTCTTCCAAGGTGGAATTAAAATGCTGCCACAAAGATGAGAAAAAAGTGGCTAGTGATGGACAATACTTTTAGTGACATCTTTTCTACTGTTTTTTTTTTAAATAAAGCTTTACATTTTACGAGAAAATAGCGAGAACCTATTGAACATCCCAATAGTACGTAAATCATATTGTAAGATAGAAATGTGGCCAGCATGTCATCTCCATAAAGTGCTGTATAAATTAAACGATATTTAAAGTTGTAATTTTTTGTTAAAAGTTCGGAAACTTGGCTTGAAATTTTACCAGTATACTGACATGTATTCTTACTTCATCACAGATCAAAATCCGTTAATTGTTAAATATTCCGGTTCGTGAAAAGAATACCTTAATTTGCCTGATCCGATACGCAGTTGACCACTTTTTTAAAAATGATTTTTTGTCCCCGTAAGTCCGAATACCATTTCTCTTTACAATTCAAAAACTTGGAGCGTTGAAATTGCGTTGAAAAATATTTGCTGGTTTTTCCAGAGTATCACTCGTACCGAGTTCCGTAGGGGAATTCACGTTCCCTTTGCAGTGCAAGGTGAAGGGGATGAAAAATCCTCTTGTTATCCTCGTAAGCGCGAGAGTCAATCGGATACATCCTCGCGTGTTGTACAGCAGCCCTAACAAGCGACAAAATATTCTCGAAGCTCGTTACGATCGAGAGAACATTTTGAACTTTGGCAAACTGAAACTCAACGAGCCTGCTACATTTGAATTCGAAATATCAAATACGAGTGACGTTATGTTTTACTATACGTGGGATCTTGGAACGAATGATCCTAAATATCTGAGTCAAGGATGCGGCGCATATTTTCTCACGATATCAAAAAATTCGGATCACGCTTCGAGTGCTGCACCGTCAACGTGCTACCTGCAATTAACAGCATTACGAAGAATAATTATTCGCCAGCATCTTGTTACTTTAAAGGTAAATTTTACTTTGGGATTATGCTCCAAAATTCTCCATTTAGGTTCACTAATGTATACAGGGTGGACCATTTAACGTGACCACCCCAAATATCTCCGTTGCCTTTAGTGTGACGAAAAGAATGTCAGAAGGTAATTTGATTGATTTAGAAGGGCTGATACAGTGGTGAAAAATTGATTTTTGTCAAGGTCATAGTTTTTGCGTTCTCAAGGTCATCAATGGTTTTTCAAATGGGAACATGTTCTTTTTTTATTAAAACGTTGTAGCTGATATTCTGACGAATCCAACGACCTATGATATCATGACCTTGAAATGATTTTTCACCAAAATACACGTGTAAAAACGGGAAATCGTGATGGTATTGACAATAAGAATATTCGAATAATGTAATTGATTTTTTTGGGCAGAAAATTTATCGTAACAAATGTTCGAAGTGATGGCCATTAACCTCGACACATTTTTGAAGACGTCGGATGAATGATTCTCTTGACCTTCGAATAGTTTCTGGTGTGATAGCGGCGCAGGTTACCCAACGGATACAATAATGTCAAGAGTCGGAGATGTTTCTGATGTTTGTAAATACTGGCATTGTAACGTAGTAAAACTGTAGTAGAGTGAAGAATGTTTACCATCTACCAATATTAGAATCAGTAGAAAAGTGTATCCATCCAAAGTAACATGTAATAACCGTATCAAAAATGGTCTTGTACAGTCAAGCAGAGAAAGTGGACCTGCGCCGCTATCACACCAAAAACTATTCGAAGGCCAAGAGATTCATTCATCCGACATCTTAAAAAATGGGTCGAGGTTAATGGCCATCACTTCGAACATTTGTTACAATAAATTTTCTGCACAAAAAATTCAATTATAGCGAATGATCATGTCAAAGGTGGGCCGGGTCTAATTTCCCGTAGAAAATATTTCAGGCGAAATTTCGCGGTAAAAAAATCCGCAAAACGAAATTTCCTCAATAATATTTCTATTCAAAGGTTCTCTCAAAAATGAATTACACCAAATATAATCAGTTTACAGAAAGATATAATTTTCCTTCAGAAATGTTTGAATTTAATCAAATTTTATAAAAACGTTCTACTGGAGCTAAAAATATTAAGACAGAAAACGGAGTTTCCTCTCTGCAAAGGCAAAAAAATATTCCTCAAAGAATCATAAAAGCATGACTGTTCTCAAAACAAACAAAAATTCTACATATTTTTTCGCAAGTACCGCGTAAGATTGATTTACGTTTGGGAGGTCTATTTTACATATTTTTAACGATAAGTCATAAAAATTTCGTTCGTTTTTTGTTTTTTTTTTATTCTGGTAAAAAAATTGTAAATTAAAGAAAAAGTAACTGGAACCTGGCATAACAATTTTCAATTTTCTCGAAGAATGTAGAAACACGCTCAATTCTTAATCAAACCGCAACATAAATGAAAAAAAATACTTTCAAGAAACGACGTGACATAAAGAAAAAATCCTATGCTCGGTCGGAAAAAATCTATCCAGACATATTCGTACTAAATTTTAAGTTAAACGGACCATTAGTTTTAAATGTACAACGTTGCCCGTCTAAAAAATGTAATTTCCAACAAAACGCAAAAAAATCTACCTGCTCCGTCAGATAGTGCGCCCTTCCTACGAATTGTTGTAACTTGAGCGATCTTCGGAATTTTGACAACGGCCTTAACGTATCACTGGATGGACCGTCGGGCAAAAAGTTAGTCCAAAATGGGCGAATCGTGGATTTACAAGTCTAGATCATGTCGAACATGTTTAGCCTTACAAATACTTAATTTAATTATAAATTAACACTTAGAAATGTTAATATTCCACTTTTAATTATAATTGAATTCAGATCTTGGCGTATACTTGACTGAGGTTTTGTCAGTGACTGTACATCTGTTTCAACTTTCCAACAAAAAAATTTCTCATTTTTTTAAATTTAATGAATAGGTTCAGATTATCTTATTATTATCAATAATTACCTAAAAACTCAACATATATTGAGTTTTTCCAATAATCGCTATTAACCCTCTAACGGCTGGTGATACACATACGTCCCTCCTACTTTAAAAAATCGTAACTTCCAGAAAAATGAACATATCATCGTTGAGGTCGCATTTTGAAGATGAAGGATGCATCTAAATATGAAAAAATTCGGCAAACGCAAGGGTTGCACCCCTTCAGTTTCACACCCTGTCAAAGTCCAAAAATCGCGAAAAAATGAGAAATGAACATAACTTTCAGGCAAAATTTTTTTAGAGGCGCGATATCAAGTGTGTGCTTTAAAATAACATCGAAAATTTGTAACAAAAAGGTCAGGACCAAAAACCACCCATATCAGTAATAAAATATCGATAACCACTCCTAGCAATTGTGATACGCCCAATAATGCACTTTCATTGATTCTCAGTTCATAAATATTTTTGAAAACAGGAAAAATTTGTAGCAAGAATATCCGAATGGAAAACTGCCCCTAACAGTAACGAAACATCGAAAACCACCCCTAGAAACGGCGATACGCCTAAAAATGCACTTTCATTGATGTTCGGTTCATACATATTTTCGAAAACGCATGGAAAATGTGTATCAAGAATATCCGATTCAAAAACTACCCCTAAGAGTAACGAAACATCAAAAACCGCCCCTAGCAGTGGGGATGCGCCTGAAAATGCAATTTTATTGATGTTCAGATCATATAAATTTTTGAAAACAAATGAAAAATTTGTAGCAAGAAAATCTGACTCGAAAAACTACCCCCAACAGTAACAAAATATCGAATTATCCGTAAGTCCTGCAGAATATACTTATGTGTTCTGGAACACTCATATTTCGATTCAGATCAGGATAAATTTGAAAGTGAATAAGGGTAGTTCATAAGGGTTCATTGATCCGTAAGTTCGTCAGAATCCCACCACGTTCTCTGGAATGACCTTTCCTCAATTTCTGGCAGAAATGAACGATAGGAAATGAAATTAAGATGTTTTCAAGCGATTGGGGTGGCTTTTTCATTTCAGAATAATTTCAGGCTTTTTCAGAATAATTTTTTTTCTCACATTGGGTACTCATGAATTCAGATTCACCATGTACCAACTTTGCCAAACGTTCCAAAAAAACTCATCTGTCAAGGGGTTAATTCATCGTTAAAAAAAGGCGATACTCCTCATAACTTTAATTAATTTCTCGACAATTACTCAGTAAATTTATTTGAAACTTAGCATAATCAATCGCTTGATCTTAAATCTTGATGATATAATATTTTCAGAATTTACGGTGATTTAGTTTCATTTGTAACCATTAATGTCTGCAGAAATTGTTTTCCCATAAGTGACCGTGTTAAATTCATATGTTAATAATTACTAAATTATTTAGTGAAACATTTTTAAATAATTCATGTATTATTATTCTATCGAGAACTATCACTCCTCAAATTTTTAAGAATTTTGGCAATTTGTCAATATCCATCCAGTAATACCTTAACTCAAAATGTTCTTGAACTGCAAACTTTCAGGTAACAAAATAAGGGTGTACTTCTAAAAAGCGGAAACCGAATTTCGTTATGAAATTTGACATACACCTTCATTTAAATGCTATGAGACGTGCCTGAAAAGAATGTTTGGCGACGCGCCATAGTTTTCGAGATATTTTCGGAAGTTTCTTTTCGGAAGTTTATCCCAAAATAACAAAAAATTATCCCAAAATAACGAAACAAATATTCGAAAATAACAAAAAATTATCCGAAAATAACAAAAAATTAACTTATTTTTTACATTGCATAGTGTCGTGACGCCTTAAATATTCCTTGATGTATTTCGACTTGAACACTATTCTTGTCTGAAGTCTAGCGAAAGTGTTTCAAATACGTTCCAATATTCCTAGATCTACAGTGGGTAAAAAAAGTATTTGCACACCACATGTTTTTCAAATTATTCTGCGAAATAAAATAAAATACTTTAGCATTTTTTTTTCGAAGAAAAATATGTTCGAAAAAAATAAAATGCTTTAGTATTTTAGGATAATTTGAAAAACCGACGGTGTGCAAATACTTTTTTTACCCACTGTATGTCGAATTTTCGTCCGGTCTATATTTATCAATTTTCTAACAAAATCGATTGAAATGCTTACTTTGCTTATTTTGCCCGAGTTATATCTGTAACAGTCTGAAGTCTATTTATCAATTACTACTGTTTCAAAAATTATACAAAATCTCCTCATTAAATCTGACGGTCATCCAAAAGAATTGTCTTTATAAATCTATAGTATTCGATCCGGGGAATTTTTTAGGCCAATTTCCCACGAGGACGTTTTTAGTCATTTTCAAAGGGTTTTTTTCAGGAAGTTCAATCTGGGAAATTAAAAATGGAAAATAGATTGTCTATGCCCATAATGGAAATTCTCATTCAATTTGGTTGTACAAACCACGCGCTTTTAGATCGATGGAGGACCGACATATCGAATGTGCGTAAAAGCTTCGTCGAAAACTCCCTCGATTGAGTTCAGCTTTGTCCATTACGACTTTGGCCCCTGCTACATACGGAGCCCAACTTCTCCACCTTACGAAGCTCAACTCTTAGTCACCAATAATGACAAAACTCCGGCCATGTAAGATTTTACTTTTGTCATAATAATCTTTCCATACGATGATTCATCTCAGATCTAGTCGAATAAGTTGGGCAATCGAAATATCTGGAAAACTAAGCACCGCACGCGGGTGCATCAAATGGCGGAAAGAGAGGTATGGGGGAGGGAAACACGTCACGCCATCGCCCGTTGCCATGCGGCGCACGAGACGGTAACACAGGACGTTTCATTATTTTTGCACCCAAAAGTAAAAAAAACGTAATTGAAAGATTTTCTTCCACCATTGTATGAGAAAAAATATTTCAAAGTTCATTGCAATTAATGTTAATGTTTCAAAACCTAACTAATTAACAAGCAACTGTTGGTTTATTACTGCATTGTGCCAAATCATGTTGCATACGTCTGATTTTTTAATGCAATTCTTACTGTGCCAAACTTACCTCATAGTCATGCTCAACTTATCCCACTATTGGGGCAAGTTGAGCAAATATGGCCTTAGTCATTTGAGAGCGATTATCTGTGAAACAATAAGGATAACAGGAATTTTGTCTGCAAACTTTTCTTCCCAGATGCCAGGTGTACAAGTATGAAATGCGAATTTCAGACAACAGATGGTGCACCAATGCAGTTTGTGCTATAACGATTTGACACTGCGCCATTTTGTTGTGTCATCAACAAGTGTCACACGCGCACGAGTGATAAATTAGAAAAGTGTGTGCATAGTGTTGTGTTGTTGTGTTCAATATGTCGAAATTTATACTGAACAAAGGGCATTCGCGGACAGCATTCATTTTTTGTTTTCATTTAAAGAAAACTGCTGCTGAATCATAGCGATTACTTCGAGAAGCTTATGGTGAACATGCTCCATCGCAAGATACGTGTGAACGATGGTTTCGGCGTTTCAAAAGTGGTGACTTCGATGTTGCAGACAAGGAACATGGAAAACCGCCAAAAAATACGAAGATGTGGAATTGCAAGCATTGTTGCACGAAGATGATTCGCAAACACAAAAACATCTCGCCGAGCAATTGGGCGTTAGTCAACAAGCTGTTTCCAATCGGCTACGAGCGATGGGAAAGATTCAGAAGACCGGTAGATCGGTACCACGTGAGTTGAACGACAGGCAAATGGAAAAGCGCAAAAACACATGTGACATTTTGCTCGCTCGGTACAAAAGGAAGTCGTTTTTGCATCGTATAGTTACAGGGGATGAAAAGTGAATTTATTTTGAGAATCCCAAGCGCAAAAAATCATGGGTAGACCCAGGCGCACCATCCACATCGACCGCAAGACCGAATCGCTTTGGCAGAAAGACGATGCTCTGTGTTTGGTGGGACCAGAGGAGCGTGGTCTATTATGAGCTGTTAAAACCTGGGGAAACGCTTAATACTAAACGTTACCAACAACAATTGACCGATTTGAACCGTTCGTTGCTTGAAAAAAGGCCAGAATACCGAAAGAGGTAACACAAAGTCATTTTTCTTCATGACAATGCTCCATCACATACGGCAAAACCGGTTCGCGACACGTTGGAAGCACTCAGCTGGGAAGTTCTACCCCATGCGGCTTATTCACTAGACTTGGCTCCTACCGATTACCACTTGTTTGCATCGATGGGTCACGCACTTGCTGAGCAGCGCTTTGGTTCGTACGAAGATGTGAAAAAATGCCTCGATGAATGGTTCGCAGCAAAAGGGGAAGATTTTTACTGGCGTGGTATTCACAAATTGCCGGAAAGATGGGAAAAATGTATAACAAGCGATGGAGCATACTTTGAATAAAGCACTTTTTATCATTCTTCCGAATTTAACGTATTTTTTTTAAGAAAAAAATCCGCATTTCATACTTGTACACCTGGTAAATTTCCTATTGACCAAAGTAGGTTTCATTTTTATACGGGAGACTGTTGAGGGATCATCACAGTGTAAAATTTTCAAAAAATCAATTTTTTGAAAATTGCATTATCCGATAGTATACACGGTTATAAACGTTCTGTCCAATTTTTAGACCAAAATTCGAATTATTTCGGTCGCTACAGCCTTTCTTAGAAAAAGTGATTGGAGCTTGAGACCTGGCGCGGACGAATATTTTCATCCACCAACGCTCGACGACGATGTCCAAGAGGTTTTGAAGCCGATTTACGAAGATTTGACAACAGACAATTTGTTAGAGAGATGTACGGGCGCAAACACTCAAAACAATAATGAGAGTTTTAATCATTGCGTGTGGCAACTCGCTCCCAAACATATATTCTGTGGGAAATAAACTGTGGAAATTGCGACGTATTGTGCAGCTTGTACCTTCAACGAGGGGTATGATTCAATACTAAAAATCCTCGAGACAATGGGATTCACTATAGTACCGGCAGCCGCGGACTTCGCCGCTAAGTACAAAGCAGAGCGCATCGCAACTGCGAACTGCCGCAGCTCTTTGAACAGCAAAGATGCCAGCACAGCTCGGCGAAACGAAATTGCTGCCAAAAAGGATCAATTCGAGGAAGCAGAAGGAATATTGTATGTACCTGGCATCGCCGATTGATCGTAAGTAGACGATTTATCTGAAAATCCCGCACTCCGAACTTTAAACGCGTTTTTCTCGGAATGGTGTTTTTCAAAACGGTGGCCACTCTCAAAGGAAGAGTTTTCAAGCTATCCGTTTGAAATTATAACAGAACATTCTTCACGTCATTCCTTATGTTGCTATGGATGCTTTTTTTTAATCTTCCTATTTTTTTTACGAAAAACTGTCGAAAAAAAGGCTAAATTAGATACTTTTTGTTCAAACCGCCGCAATTTTTTTCAAATTTCACTAAAAAAAACCTCCATAGGAACATAACGGCTTTCCTACAGATTAATAATCATTTTGAAATGTTTGTTTCAGATAAAATTTGCGGCTGCAATCCTGGTCACCATGGGACACCATTTTTTTCCACGCAATTTTCCGCAAATAAAAACAATGTTAAACAATAAATAAAGAAATTTTTGAAAAATCATTTTGTTTTCTTTATCGGTGCTTCAATTTGTAAAAAAAAATAGACCGATTAGCTTATCCTATCCACCTAAAAAAAATTTTTCGAGCGGTCACACTGTGATGATCCCTTAAGGAATTACAGGGCGATAAGTCCGAACTTGCTAAACATGCCCCTCCCGGCCCTATGTAAGCCTTGATCGCGTATGAAAATTGGAATTACAAATGAACAATTATCTTGTCGTTGTATTATAACAAAATGATAAGATATGCAATAATTTTTGGACAGAATTGAAGCCCAGTTTGAAAATTTGCCTCATCTGACGGTCGATGTCGATGCTCTTTCCCAAGCGATTCCTGGCAACTCCAAAGCCACCATTCTCATCAATTTTCATCCCAGAGAGCCGTCGATATATCACGAGAATCTTGTTTTTCATATCAACGACTCTACGATTCAGCAAATCGTTATAATCGAGGGCGAAGGGATTTTCTACAAGGTATTATGTGATGTTTGACGATGTTTATTATTTAGACGTAATTAAATTTCATTTAATTAACCCTCCGTTGACATACTTCTCTCTGGCCACGATTTTGACACATTTGGTCAAATTGATCCTGTTATTGATACTTCATCCACCTGCCATGAGCAACCTTTCAGTCGGTTATTCATTTGAAAAATCGGGAATACACTTTAAACACTTTTTAATATATCTGCATAATTGAAAACCGGAAAATGTAAAATTAAATTATCGAAAAATGTCAATTTGACGAAAGTGATAATTTTACTTGAAAAATTATACATTTTTCAATTTTCAATATATTGAAGAATAATTGGCGGAGATGAACGATTGAAGAATGCTACTTTTCGAAAGAAAAAAAAATCGTCTGATGACAAGTATTCCAAAAAGTATATTTATTCCAATGTCTGATCTTAGCCTACTTTTTAAATAAAAAAATCGTTTATTATGGGCAAAAAAATCTTTATTCTTTACAAAATGGATCGAATGTTTATTAAAACGTTGGGAAAAATCATTATTCGCCTCCACAATGAATGCACAGATATGCTCGGTGCAAATCGCACCTTGGCCGCGAACACGACTCACATTTTTCTCTGCCTTTGTGGTCGCATTTATATCGATATAAACCACAACGAATGTTTTTTTAAAATATCCACGGACCGAACTTTTGTGTGGATCTCGCAATCCCAAAATGGTCCCTTGTCCTCACTTTCACATAAAATCCTTCTAAAATTATTATCATCGTCGTCCGCCAACAGTGGCTCATCAGAGCGATGTCGCAAATTGTAAGAGTTTATATCACAAACAATTGCAGGGCAAACATATCACGATGTATTCTGAATATCACAAATGATTATTGCATGAAAAAATAATAATCTAAATAATATATTGTAAATATCACAAACTAGCCGCTTACAATTTTCCATACAAACTTTTACATCCCATTACACCCCCTTAGAGTTGACGTTCGAAAAATCCTCTCTTAAAGTAGTATTCCCGCCGCAGTCACGTTGAAAAGTTTATTTTCCGCTAAATCGGTGAAAATTTCGAAATATAGCGAAATATCCTTATAATGTAAGTTGTACAATTTATCGGGATGTAAAAGCTTATAAAGTAATGATGAAAACGCCCAATATAATGTTTAGAATTCCAAAAATCCACCACCTAAACCTCACTTTTGTATCAGACTATCCATTCCGGCTACTAATACGTAGATACTCTGCGTATACGGATATGCACACACTACTATAGTCTAGCGAGTGCAAAGATCGTGGCAACGTCGCAAGCCCAGCGAATTTTTGTCGTGATATTTGGCGCTAGTAGCGCTAGACATTGCTTAAGTTAAATAGCTATATCTCTGAAACTAGAGGTCAAAATGCATGATTTTTTTTTACTCACTTTGTCATATGTTTCTCTATAATTGAGATTTTTTTTTTAAGCTGTAGAAAAGTTTCGAAGTTATTGCATGAAATGTGAAATTTTCCACTGCTCCCCATGAGAACACGTGTAAAACCGTGCAATCTTTGATTGCCAATTGCTCGAATATACAACCGTGAATCTTTTTGAAATTTTGCAGGTAATCACTTAATAGTGTCCTGAATGGGTCGTCGAAATAAAATAAAAAATCTATAGAAAAACGCCTTGGCGAGACTACTATATTAACCCGTTGTGGTCATACCTCCAAAAAATAACGTAATGGTCATGCGGGGTCTAGTGGATCCCACGCATAAAAACAGTTGCCATTTACCTTCTATTTAATGTATCGACTTAATTCTTTAACTGAACTTTAGTTTGAGGTCTCTTCTTTGAAACCCAAAAGTTTTTTTCCTTATTCAATTTTATTTTCATGTTGAAAAAATGCAAAGGAAAAACAATTCAAGAAATTTCACTTTTTTCATCAAAAAACCGTTAAAAATTCAATTTTTGAGGTACAGCGGAAAAATTTCAGTTTTGTACTATCAAGACAGTATACTTTCAAGAAAAAAAAGTTTTAGAACGAACCTTGAAAAAAACTATATTTATTTTGGGCTAAGATTAAATACAATTTTGATCAAACTCATAAAATCAAAAAGCCTTGAAACTTATTGAGGTACCTTTCAACAACAACAGATGGCACCATAGGTTTAATTTTGAACGGCCAGTTTTCAGACACTTAGCCGTAAACTTTACCTGAGGTCAGCTGGACCCCATATGACCACAATGGGTTAATGCACCCCTACACCTTGTGAGGAACATATATTCAAAATTTCATGTTTCTATCTTCAGCGGTTTAGGCTGTGCGTTGTCTATATTTCAGTCAGTCAGTCAGTCACAGAAACACTGTTTTATCTTTTACCATACAAACTTTGCTACCCCCTTTTCCCCTTAAGGATTGAATTACCAAAACCGCTGAAATTTCATTAAACGTGTCTAGGAGCAGTTATACGAAGTTTCAAGTAAATTTGACCCTTTTTTATTTTATTTTTCATAAAAACTTTACCACCCCCTTTCGCCCCTTAGGGGGTGAATTTCTAAAAACCCTGAAATACGTGTTTTATTAATTGTGTCAAGTAGCACGAATGCCAAATTTCAAATAAGACCAGATTTTTTTTTATTTCCATACAAACTTTACCTCCCCTTTTCTCATCTTAAGGGTTGAATTCCGAAAAATCCGTATTCAAATGGTGCCTACATAATAAAATCAACATGTCCTCTTAAATTTACTGACTTAGCTCCCGTCAGTCAGTCAGGACTTTGCCTATATATGGGGCATTCCACGACAAATCGACCACTCTCCGGCCCAACCGCTTTCGATTTGGATGGAACTTTAATATGTTATTGTTTTCATCTTAAAACGCTTGTGTGATTTTAAAAAAAATTCCATAATCACATATATGTAATGATTTTTTGAAAATATCGTCCGTTTTTTTTTTCAAATGCTCATACCTTTCTGAAAAATGGACTCATTAAGATCTTTGCTTAATTCTTCGTTTTGAAATGTTCTTTATGAAAAAAATATTTGAAAAATTTTCGAAGTCATCGTCGACATAATTTTTTAGTTTTTTGTTAAAAATAACGCGATGTTTTCAAAAAAAGCCATTTTTAATTATTGATTTTTTTTAATAAAAAAAACATAGTAAATTTAGCATTTTTTGCCGCCAGACCCATCGTGGTAAGATTTTAAAATAAATTTTTCCAAATATACCTATTTCCTATGATGCAATAATATACATTAATAAATTCTATGATTTTCCAAAAAAATGCAGTGTACTATTTCAAGAGATTCAAGAGATCACAAATTATGTAAATTATTCAAACGGCACAGAAATGTTTAAATCCATCATTCATTACTATTAAACAATTAATTGAATAACTATTTACTTCATTCCCCATTAAATAATGCTTTAAAAATAATTTAACATAATTGGAAAACTTTTTAAGTGAGTTAATATTATATAGAAAGTATTGACTATGATAGAATTAACCATTTAAATTATTATATCATCATAAAAAACAGCTATATTTGGAAAAAATTAAGAATACACATTTTTCATTTTGGAAAAAAAATAGAAAGGAAAATTTTACCACGATGGGTCTGGCGGCGAAAAATGCTAAATTTATCACATTTTTTTACAAAAAAAAATTAAAAATCAAAAGTGACGTTCTTTGACAAAATCGCATTTTTTTTAACTAAAAAATCATGTCGAAGATGACTTTAAATATTTTTCAAATATTTTTTTTCATAAAGAACATTTCGAAACGAAGAATTATAAAAAAAAGATCTTAATCGGTCCATTTTTCAGAAAGTTAGGAGCATTTGAAAAAAACAGAATATTTTTTCACAAATTTACTACGTATTTGTGATTATATAAAAAAATTAGAATAAAATCACACAAGCGTTTTAAGATGAAAACAATAACATATTAAAGTTATAGCCAAATCAAAAGGGATCAGGCCGGAATTTGGTCGATTTGGCGTGGAATGCCCCATATACAGATATCACATTTCAGCCCCTTAAGAATTGCTTTTCAAAAAATCCTTTCTTAGTGCATCTCCACACCTTCTAAGGAATATGTCTTTTAAATTTCATGTTTCTATCTTCCGCAGTCTAGGCTGTGCGGTGTACATATGTTAGTCATTCAGTCAATCAAGGAACTGTTTTATATGTATAGATAATGACCGAATAAAAAAAGAACAACATTGTAGAATAATGCTTATGATTTCTGATACAAATTAGCCACGAAAAAAAATGCAATTTTTTTCACAACTTTCAAGGGCGTTAACTCCGCACATGGGGCAAAATAACCCAGGCGTCTATTTCGAAACGACGCCAAGGGATAACACCACTCTAGGATTTTGGAAAAATCGTTTTTTTTTTGCTTAAAAATACTTTGGGGGCATAAAAACAATATGCAATTGATCCTGTAGCGAAATTTGTTTTTAAAAAGGTTCAATTATCGATTTTCAACTTTAAACTCGTACAATACATCGTACGACTTTAACAACTTTAAACGCGTTTTTCTCGAAACCACCTTTTTCAAACTGGGAGGACGGATTACTCGAACACCTTTGCATGGATCGATTTGAAATTTTGATAGTAGCTTCACAATTACATTCTCTATGGAAGTACGTAGCCTTTTTTTGATTAAATGTAAACTTTTTTTAATAAAAAATTTACTGTTTATTTTTTAGGCAAAAAATCGATTTATTTCTTCCAAAGTGCGCCATTTTTTCAAAATTTGATAAAAAAAATCCCTACGTAGTCCCATAGCTAATAATATATAGATTATAATTTTTTTTGTTTTTGTTCCAGGTCTTATACTTTACTAGAAAACCGTCCTCCCGTGAAGCTATTTTTTAAAAACATGTTTTTCAAGATGGACTCTGTCGCCGCCGTTTTGTATGAAAATTATAATACATTTTTTTTTAAATACTTTAATATGTGTTAAATAAACCCTCTCAAAATAAATCCTATTCCTTTTTTCATACTCCCAAAATAAATTGTCAAAGTTAGGCCTCATTTTCTGCCGCTAGAGTGGTGTTATTCTCGACAGTCAGCTGTATATAGATAAAGGTTCGAACTGACAGTATAACGTTGGCAGTCACGAAAAACTTTCTGGCTTAGGTATATTTGACGACGAAAAACTTGTCTGGGTCGAGATAAACCAGTGTGTCAACAGAGGCTTAAGGAGCTATTTTACTGTGAAGGCTCAAAAAATAAGCTATTTTTATAATTTTTTCTTCGAAAACTGTCGCATGTATCGGTACAAACTTTTTTTTCACTTAAAGGTACACTCTTATAGAATAGAAAACAATTTGTTTTGTTGCATATAAATGTATATTTATTTAACAATCGTGTAAAGGCATGAAAAAAGTATGTCGCTGGCGTTGATGATTTGCACTCTCCAGGTAATCTGAAACAGAAAATTGAAAAAAATTCTTAATCTGTATGAGTGTCGCTACCGCCCGAGCTAGTATTATTTAAAAATATTAATTTTTACTTATATTTTCGCCCGAATTATGACGAAAAAAAAACGTGCTTTTCGAACATTGGCTGCAAAAAACGACGACAGTTTGTTATTTTGCAATATGAAATAATAATTCTAGTTCGAGCGATAGGGACATTCATACAGATTAAAAATATTTTTGAATTTTTTGTTTCAGATTACCTGGAGAGCGCACATCATCAACGCCAGTGACATACTTTTTTTCACGCCTTTACAGGATTATCAATTGTTAAATAAATATACATTTATCTGCAACAAAAAAAAAATTGTTTTCTATGCTGTAAAAGTGCACCTTTAAGCGAAAAAAAATCGTTTGTACCGATATATGCAATAGTTTTCGAAAAAAAATGTATTAAAAATAGCTTATTTGTTGAGCCATCGCAGTAGAATAGCCCCTTAAATGAAATTAAATGAAAAGGCATTGAATGAAATGTACCTAACTCGATAAAATGACCAAGTGTAATTTTCATCAATGTTAGATTCGGTTTTAGGCATGGTCTCGGTAACAAGGTTTTTAGATATAAACTTCAATTCGAACTCCAAGAATGCCTTGGTTTCTAGTTTTATTTTGCCAGGTGTACAAGTATGAAATGCGGATTATTTAAAAAAAACACGTTAAATTCGGAAGAATGATAAAAAATGCTTTATTCAAAGTATGCTCCATCGCTTGTTATACATTTTTCCCATCTTTCGGGTAATTTGTGAATACCACGCCAGTAAAAATCTTCCCCTTTTGCTGTGAACCATTCATCGAGCCATTTTTTCACATCTTCGTACGAACCAAAGCGCTGCTCAGCAAGTGCGTGACCCATCGATGCAAACAAGTGGTAATCGGAAGGAGCCAAGTCTGGTGAGTAAGCTGCATGGGGTAGAACTTCCCAGCTGAGTGCTTCCAACGTGTCGCGAACCAGTTTTGCCGTATGTGATGGAGCATTGTCATGAGGAAAAATGACTTTGTGTTGCCTCTTTCGGTATTTTGGCCTCTTTTCAAGCAGCGAACGGTTCAAATCGGTCAATTGTTGTTGGTAACGTTTAGTATTAACGGTTTCCCCAGGTTTTAACAGCTCATAATGGACCACGCCCCTCTGGTCCCACCAAACACAGAGCATCGCCTTTCTGCCAAAGCGATTCGGTCTTGCGGTCGGTGTGGATGGTGCGCCTGGGTCTACCCATGATTTTTTGCGCTTGGGATTCTCAAAATAAATCCACTTTTCATCCCCTGTAACTATACGATGCAAAAACGACTTCCTTTTGTACCGAGCGAGCAAAATGTCACATGTGTTTTTGCGCTTTTCCATTTGCCGGTCGTTCAACTCATGTGGTACCCATCTACTGGTCTTCTGAATCTTTCCCATCTCTCGTAGCCGATTGGAAACAGCTTATTGACTAACGCCCAATTGCTCGGCGAGTTGTTTTTGTGTTTGCGAATCATCTTCGTGCAACAATGCTTGCAATTCCACATCTTCGTATTTTTTTGGCGGTTTTCCATGTTCCTTGTCTGCAACATCGAAGTCACCACTTTTGAAACGCCGAAACCATCGTTCACACGTATCTTGCGATGGAGCATGTTCACCATAAGCTTCTCGAAGTAATCGGTATGATTCAGCAGCAGTTTTCTTCAAATGAAAATAAAAAATTAATACTGTCCGTGAATGCTCTTTGTTCGGTATAAATTTCGACATATTGAACACAACAACACAACACTATGCACACACTTTTCCAATTTATCACTCGTGCGCTTCTGACACTTGTTGATGACACAACGAAATGATGTCAAATCTTTATAGCACAAACTGCATTGGTGCACCATCTGTTGTCTGAAATCCGCATTTCATACTTGTACACCTGGTATCACTCGAGCATTTAATCGACTTGCTTAAAAAAATTGCCTTCAACAGATACGCCTGGAAAATATTCGTGACAAGTTCGTCGAGCTTGGAAACGTACCAGTGGGCAAAGTCGTAACTCGTAAAATTCGACTTGTCAACGCCGCACGTGCACCTGTCAACGCCTGGTTCGATTTAATGAATAAATTACCTGCGTATGACGAGGATCATATGCAACGAAGCTCTCGCACTGAAGAAACAATCCTCCGTTCAAAGACAGAAAGAGAGTTTTCTCCAAGGATCGACGGACCCCGGGGAGCTACGAGTCCCGAAGGCAAAGATTTGATATCTGATATGTTGAGCGTAAAACCGGATCATAAAATTTCTGTATCAGCTGGCAAGAGTACCGAGATAATTGTAAAATTCGTGGCAACGAGACGAATCAGCAGTTTCGTTGAAAAAATCGGTGCTCAGGCTGATTCAACCGTTTTGCCATTATTTTTCGTGCGCGGGAGTTGCGTAGCTCGAGAATTTAGTCTCGACAGAAATCATTTGTATTTCGGCACTGTCGTTGAGGATTGCACCAAAACAGCGAAACTTGTGCTGCGCAACAACGGCGACTTCGGTGCAAGATTCAAATGGAACGTTTCAAAATTGACGCCCCACTTCGATCTTCAACCCGTTTCGGGATATTGCTCGCCAGGAATGGACGTTACTCTCGATGTTACATTTCATCCCAAACAACTATCTGCGATACTCGAGGCTGAGGTAATTTCATCATCACCATAGTTGTCGTACTTATAATAACGAACTGACGAAATACTTCATTACGGAATGCCAACGGATTATTTACTTTAAGGAGGTACGATCAAGGGGAGGATTCCAACTTTCGGGCCTCACATTTTTGTTATGACGTTCACGAATACGATATGCACCCTTTGGAGAAAATTTCAGCTATATTGACCGTTCAGTTTTTTTCGTAATAAAATTGTCGAGCACTTTGAGCTAGTGAAGCACGTCGTCTTATGGCGACGGTCGACCGGAAGTATGGTGATTACGATTTTTGCTGCTCACGTATCTAACTAAGGTCATTGGAAAACTGAAATTTGATGAATAAGACATAATAAATATTATAAAAAATCGAAAACTTGCATTTCACCGTGTTGTTCAAGCACTATATTATATTAGGTGTATGACTTAATTTTTACAGATTTTTTCTTCGAGCTTAAAATTATATTTAAAATAGAAATATTTTCACGGTTTTTTGTGGTTTTGAAAGGATCGGACGCAAAGTTTCAGAACACCGAATGACAAATCTACGTGAGTTGCATAACCTCTCAGAGTAGCAGAGTTTACGATGCCAACTGATAAATAGCACATTCGGCACTGCATTTTATACGAATTCCAACAAGGAAAAAATGCTTCTAAAGCACGGGAATCAATTTGTAGTGTTCTTGGTGCCGACGTTGTGTCTTATGAAACTTGTAATTATTCGTACAAACGTTTTAAAAGTAGTGATTTCGATCTTAGTGACCAGCCGCGCCCTAGACAGGATATGAAGGGTGTGCTTTATTACGAACTCCTGGAAACTGGTCAGACGGTGACTGCGGAACGCTACAGCCGACAATTGCACAAACTGAGCAAAGAACTTGATAAGAAAAGGCTATTTACTGGGCAAGGAAGCAGGCAAGTCATACTGCTGCATGATAACGCTCGACCTCACGTTGCTCGCGCGACTCAAAAGACCCTCTTGAACTTGGGATAGGAAGTTCTCCCGCACGCGGCATATTCCCCAGACTTAGCCCCATCCGACTACCATTTGTTCCGGTCAATGCAGCACGCCTTAGTGGATAAACAGTTCAAAACGCTGGACGATGTGCGTAAATTCGTCGATGACTTTATCGCCTCGAAGCCTGCAAGTTTCTTTCACGACGGCATTCGTATGTTACCTGAGAGATGGCGCAAGATCATAGAAAACGATGGACAATATTTCCAAGATTAAGTTCGTTGTTCTCTATTTTTTATATTACATAAATTTGCTGAAAAATCTGTAAAAATTGAGTCATACACCTAATAAAACAGTTTCGACTTCCGGTTGAATATTATCATAATGACGAAATAGTACCCATAGAATTGCCAACGTCGGGCGTAACAGCTGATTCGTTTGGCGAGCATAACCTAGCTCTGTAGCGAGATTCTGTAACTCGGTAGCGACAGTTTTCATTGTCGCTGGCTCGCGACAGTCAATCGCATGTATGATCAGAAAAAGGGGAGCCTCTTATTGGCTGTCGCTAGCTAACGATAACGAAAATGGTCGCTACCGAGTTACAGAATCTCGCTACTGCTTGGAAATCGTCGTGAAAACTCCAGAGTCGTTGAGGATCTAATTTTTTAGTTTTTATTTGTAAATATGCAATAAATAAAATATTCACCACAAACTTCGCACTTTGGGATCGACATTACGAATATTCAATATAAGTTAACATAAATCAGAACACCCGTCGAGTAACATAAATTTAGTCTCTTGGTTGACCCTGAAGGAGTAATCGTATCTCCTTAAATAAGGAATGATGGGATATTCATAGAATTGTTTATTTAATCGACCTGAGAAACGCTACGAATGATCACATGTCACAAGCCACCGTGAGAAATAAACCGGCGGACGGATAGTGAAATGATCAAGTACTGGAAAAAGGCTTTTGGCGATATGCCCGAGTAAAATAAATAGTATCAGGTCATACCGATACTTATTATTTCACAAATATCACAAAATCATAAACGTATGTGCGGCGCTGTAAGCGTAGCACTTCTGTTCGTGATATAACAACGGTACGAAGGTTTATCGTTGTAGGTCGGTACCTTCGTTACGCGAAGCGCTTCGTCCGAAGCCACCTGGCGGATTGTTGACGATATACATACGGGTAATGTCTTCCCGGCCAAAATATGGATATTTTCTGACAAAGTGACGTTGATTTTCAAAACAACGAACCACCTCCTTTACTTTCTTTGTCTTATCAAATAATTTGGTTATTCGTTATGTTCAAATTGATACTTGTAATACCATTATTTATGATGAGCATTTTTATTCTCGTAGATTATCTCCGATGAAAAAAAATGCTTATAATGATGAATAGAATTACAATAGATGTATTAGTTTCATCCTAATCAATTGTAAATATCTTTGATGCGGTAAAAAGGAAATCAGCTTTATACAGTTCTTACTCATGCAGAAATATTGTCATGGATACAGTCCGATTCGGACTAGGATCCTGGTTTCTCAATCGGGATCGAGTCAGACATCGGATCGGAACCGGGAGCGAAATGTAACGCTCGCAAATCGGATTCCAGTCAGCATCCTAATCCGGAACTATTAATAACTCTAGTCAGAATCCAAATCAAAACTTTGCATAAGATCCAGGCTAGAATCTCGAACTTCTAGAACAAGATCTATTTCGACATCGAATCGGATCCCAGAGATAAATGTAAGAATCGCCAGGAGATACCGATCCGTATCAGCTGGAGACGCTGGACGTTTTCTGAAATAATTTGTTCAAGGATCTGAAAAAGATTAGGTAAAAATTGGCACTGCAGCATAACTATCAAAACGTATACATTTTAATAACAGAATTTCGAACAAAATTCTTCACAATTAATACAAGTTTTCGAAAAGCAATATGTAGACCTTGAAAGACTTGTACGTCCTCGAGAAAAGTGATATGTTATTTATTCTAAGTAATTATATTTGAATTAAATGGAGATCGTTCAAACTAAGAAAGTATGTATTTAATTTTCAAAGAAAAATGTATTAGATGAAGTAAAAAATTCTGATCGTTTTTTCGTTTTATTTCGACGATGAAATTAACATAGTTAGGATTATCCGATTTAGATCAGATATGCGCCGTTTTGTTCGATAACTTTTGTCCATTTTGAAGGCAATTTCATAATTCCGCGATTGAAGAAGTCCTCGTCCCTATTGGTAAAAAACTTGACCAGCTCATTTTCACAAGCCTCTCTCGAGGCCAGTTTTGTACCATCAAGAAAATTTTGCAAATGCTTGAAAAGGTGATAATCGCTTGGTGCCAGGTCTGGACTATACGGCGGGTACGACAGAACCTCCCATCCACGCTCTCGGAGCTTCTGGCGCGTCGTTAAAGATATGTGCGGCCTGGCGTTGTCTTGATGGAACACAACAGCCTTCCTATTGGCCAATTCTGGCCGGTTCTGGTCGATCGCCTGCTTCAATCTTGTCAGTTGTTGACAGTAGAGGTCCGAATTGAGTGTTTGGCCTGATGGGAGCAGCTCACAGTGGATGATTCCCTTCCAATCCCACCAAACACACAGCAAAACCTTTTTGGCCGTTAATCCGGGCTTGGCGATCGTTTGGGCCGGCTCACCGCGATTGGACCACGATCTTTTTCGGCTGTTGTTCTCGTATGTGACCCATTTTTCATCGCCAGTTACCATCCGCTTCAAAAATGGATCGATTTCGTTACGTTTCAACAAAGAATCGCAGGCATCAATTCAATCCAAAAGGTTCTTTTGCGTCTATTCGTGTGACGCCCATACATCGAGCTTCTTCTTGAGACCAGCCTTATGCAAATGGTTCCAAACGGGTTTCTGGCTAATCTTCAGTTCCTGGGCAATGGAATAAGTGCTCACATGCCGGTCCGACTCGCCGATTTCCATGATTTTATTGACATTTTCGACGATTGTCGATACTACCTACCAGGGCGTGCCTCATCTTCGACATCCATATTACCAGAACGGAATCGTTGGAACCACCGCTTTGCTGTTGCATTCGATACTGTATTGAGTCCATGAACAGCACAAATTTTTTTGGCCCGCCTGTTCCTCCTTTTCACCTTGTTCGTAGTGGTACTGAAGAATGTATCGAATTTCCTCTTTTCTAGCTCCATTTTGGAACGCTCTAACACATAACTGGCTTCACCAAACACAAAACTGTCAAAAAACTTTTTTTGAAGCGTAATGCCACCTTTAAATCGCCGTATATTATGACCCGATGCGATGTATACATCGTGAGATATGGCTCACTAAAGACATCTAGCGGAAAACACTCAGAACTTTTTACTTCACCCAATATTTAATACGAATTTCAAATTCTTGCCACCACGGCTCCGCCTTGTGCTACGTAGTGAGCGCGATCTGGATTCCGACGAGGATCCCATTCTAGGGAATCCGTATCATATCACGATCGGGATCACAACTTAGGTATCTCTAAGAAATTTCTGCACGGGTAAAGCTTTACTTTTCAGGAAATATCAATGTTCTGACCGGCTATACATTACATGAAAGTGTACTTGCTCCAATGTATTTCAGCCAGAACATTGCAATTTCGAAACATATAGAATGTAAGCCATATAAAACAATTTCGTGATCTTTCTGATATGTTTCCGGCAGGTAAATCGGACGAGGCAAGCCTGGCCAGGGTACGACGCAAAGTCGTGCCCAGTTTTTACCCAGTCACACTTCTGCACGGGGAATATCCATTTTATGAAAACTTACTATATTTTTTTTTATTGGTTTGTTCCAGTCGTACAGGGTCTTACCCTTTTTTACGAGCCCCTATCTCAACTTCGGTCTGTCACCCATTCCAGTTCGCCCTTCTATATTTTTCTGATTCCACCATTCCCACCTCCCCTCCACAATTCCCCCGTCTACCTTCCATCCCCCACCTTGCGGCCGCAGCCGACTTCCCCCTCTGTATCATATTCATCATGACATTTCTGTCATGGGTATAGGGAAACTGCGGAAAACCTATACCAATACAGCGAAAACTTACTATATTATATAGCATTGAACAATTAACGAATGCTTGCAAGATTTGTGGTCGCGGTAAACATATGTGCATAATTTATGCGACTGCTAAAATATCAATAAACAGTACTATATTTTTGGCAGTATTTTACAGTATTTTACAGCTATAGTTAAAGCTGTAAAATATGATTGTTTCCTCAGAGAAATATAAAATATGATTAACATATGATTGAAAACACCACACCTTTCTGTCAGTATGATAAGATTTTGATTTAAGAATCTGGAATATTTCGTGCCAATAATCAGATTCACGAAAATATTTCGTAGAAATAGTTGAAAGATAGGAGTCAGCACGCAGTTTCTAGTCAAATAATCGTAGTTCCTGTGAAATAATAAGTTTCGGGAATAAATTGCAACATGCTACGGAACTCTACTTGTCATGTGAAATCGGATACGGACTTGATGGTTTCCTGCTTCTTACTCTTAGGCTACTGTAGATATCGAGAAGCATCCTAGCCTGAAAATTAAATGCAGCGGCGCTTGCGCTAAAATTCCGGATGCCATTGACGTTATTGAATTCACCACGGCTGTAAGATCAGCGAAAACACAAAATGTCACGATTGAGAATCCAACGAACGACGCCTGGAACGTTAAAACAGCTCTGAATGGAGAATATTTTCGAACTGAAGACATTTTCATCGTGCCTGCTAGAAAAGCGTACTCCTGCACAATCGTTTATTCTCCTCTGGTCATGAACACCGAGAAAAACCCGCACGAAGTAAAAATTTAAGCAATTCTTTTTTTTTTTGTACAATATCTTGATTTTCCACGTTCCATTTGCATCGCACGATGACTTTTTGCGCTCTCATTGTAGTGACTAAAAAAAGATTGTATATTCAAGATTTTTCACCCGAATCTTTATTCGATAATCATTTTTCTAAAGGGGAAACCGAATAACACGAAATGAAATTTTCAACGCGAAGAACATAGATTTGGTGGTTTTATAGTCAATTATTGTCAAATGGTTATTAATTAAATTATTATTGAGGTCTCAATTATTTCCTGAGTTCCAAGCGTATAACCTTGCGACTTTTTACGTATAACCCTTCCCAATTGAATACTTACCTATCACGCCCTATCCGCACTTCACTAATCTAACCTAAATTCCGTTGCGTCCACAGCCGTCTTAAGCTACACTATACCGCATTTGCCGAAAGTACGGGGAAACTGTGGAAAACCCGTACCGGTATAGACGGCTTCATATCCTTCTGATTCTCTGGCGCACATACTTTTACTCAAGTATCTACACCAAACTATCAGAAGTATTGGCCTTCCGCTCACTGGTTGATTCGCCAGCCGGTGCACGGCTAAGCGGTCACTGCTCCGAGTATTGGCCACGCAGAATGCTGCTTAACTCGAAGTACCGCCAGAGCCGAACCCCGACCGTCCATCCACCAGTGTCACTTTATTGTCAAATGGTTTTTATTGTCGTTATTATAGAATCTTAAGAATTGTTTACATGCGTAGAGCAGTTTATCAGACATCTAGGGTTATTTAGTAAGTAAATTGTGAGATATAAATGTTGCTAGCATATCATCTTCATAAAGTGTCATATAAATTAGATGATTTTTAACGTCGTAATTTTTTATTAAAAGTTTGGTAACTTGGCTTGAAATGTTACCAGTATACTGGCTTCTATGATTACTTCATCGTAGACAAAAATTAGTTAATTGTCGAATTTCGGGTACGTGAAAGGAATACGTTGAATCACAAGTTCACTATGCTCACACGTGCCAAGGTATGTGTGGAGCGAAGTAAACATTTTGCATGGTATTGTTCTTCAAAACTTAGGGAAGGCTTATCGTCAAGCTCCCGGACGGAAAGCAGCCGTTTGTCTACAGTCTTCTCGGTTCAAGCCTGCCGCCGGAAGTTGCGGGAAAAATTGTACGTCAGTTACCGGCAAAGACGAAATATGCGGAATTATTGCCGGTACACAATTGGTTGAACAAGCCACAGTGCTTTCATTGCGACATTAAGTTGATCAACGATACCAAGGTACGCTCACAATAAATCCTCGTATTTATACCTGGAAAAAGGATAATTAAAAAGCGATTACACTTACTATTATACAGTAACAGTAGCTCTAGTAATTTTTCTCCATTAACAAAATACGTTAGAGAAATTTTGCAGCTTAAACAGGCAATATGCAAAACTTAATCGAGATGCGAAAAGTAAACTGATTTGCTTTATCATTTTTCCAATACCGTAAATACAGGTCTGGAAATTCTAATCACATTTTCATAATTCGCATAAATAAAACGCATTTTCTATTATTGCACATACTTATGTGCAGTCATACGAAACCATCTTGAAATCTCCTTTCATCGATTCTTGCTAAATGAAATGAAGACGTTCCCACTATAATACTCTATTCACGTGAAAAAAATATCTGAATACCTACAGTCTTGGGAAATTTACACCGTCATGACATTAATTTCTTTTTACTTACGCCATCATAAAATATGAACTCTCTCACCTCTCACTGATGGCCGCTACATTTGACCTCAATATACCAGGCATGATACTGGACTTCTGTTCAGAAAAATGTGAAATCAACTGGACAAAAAATGCTTTGAAAAAATGTAATAAGTTGATTCAAGCATTTATAAATATAACAGTGAAGTACTTACACTGTAGATTCAACCGTTTCTCTGGATTGAATGCCTAAAAAATGACCTTCAAAATGGGTGTTCATACTGGAATACAGCCTTAAGAGACTATAGTCTGAAAAAATGCAACGAAAATCGATTTTTTTTCAAGATTAGAATAGTCTAGAAAATCTCTCTTAAGAATGTGCTAAGTCCGTTTTCACAGTTTATACTACTATACTGCAACCTCTCCGATCGACACCTCCGTAAATGAAGTCAGCCCCCACTAGGTAGCGAATATCGATCGGTGTAGCGCATGGTGGGAGAAGCTCCAGGACCTAGTGTCAGGATCAAAGCATGTTAGACAATCGGGATCTGTCATATGAGCGAAGCCTTAAAAAAATGGCGACGATAAGAGGACCGTGAAACGGAAACAGTCATTTAGTTTAGTACTAATTTCTGTGATATTATGATAAGTATTCGTGGAATTTGTGATTGAGCTGGTACCAATCCTAAATAACGCAATTTTGTGGAAGGCGAACGTATTTTGAAGGCTGGGCACGTTTAAAAATGTGGTAAAGATTCCCATACCTGTGCTGTTAACTTCAAAACGTATTGTTTGCAATCGTCCCAATTACGAAATAATCCCCATGAGATTGATGATTTAAAATTATTTTCTCTTGCAAAGCTAGGTTGGGAGAGAAATGCAAACATATCGTTACGACGTTACTGTATTGCAATCGATAAGCCTAACCTCCCATTCTCAGTAC
The DNA here is from genome assembly GCA_963932345.1 of Ophion ventricosus. Taxonomy (NCBI): domain Eukaryota; kingdom Metazoa; phylum Arthropoda; class Insecta; order Hymenoptera; family Ichneumonidae; genus Ophion; species Ophion ventricosus. Next base: position 19,790,269 of record OZ010714.1, read on the forward strand.
CTTTCATCATTTGGCAGTGAAACATTTTTAGTTATTTTTAAATGTTTCTCAATTTTCCATTACAATTTTAAAAATTCCTTAACAGCACACTTTCATGAGTGAATACACTTTTAAACTTTTTTTACGGCTATCATCCAAGCCTCTAATTTTCTACTTTTCCAAAATAATTTTTCATGTACACAAAGCTTTTCCCTGCAATAGAAAAGTTGTAGAAACGCTCTTCCAACTCCTTACTCGAAGTGCTTTCGCAATCTTTCACAGCACATTTAATGTTCGTGTGACTGTTTTTACGCGGGGACAACTTCGCGAATTCCATTTTCACCGATATTGATGTATTTCACATAAAATTGAATACTTTCATCGTTCGGCTACATATAATTTCTATTGAAGGCTTTGCCCTAAGTATAGTTTGATTTTCCGTCACCAGATGTCTTATCGCCATGTGACAGATCCCAATAAGAGAGAGATTGGAGGGGTACTGCTATTCGCTACCTCAGCTGCGCAAATTCGGCTTGAGTGGATGGTACGCAAACCTCTATGTTTGCAAATGTGATGCGGAGCCGATCCCGCCACTGTGTCGATTAGAGAGGTCGCAGTATATTTATAAACGACTAGCTTTTGCCTAGTAGAGGAGATAAACCAAGAGAAAAAAAAAGTAAGAAATAAAGAAAGAAGGTAGAGTGTTATATTTTTCAGGCACGATGATAGACTGACTGACTGAGCTAAGGATTGGTAATTAATGAAATAGTAGTATAAAAGTGCCAACCTTCATGCAATGTCATTGTTGTCTACAGAACTGTATGGCTTTGCCATATAGTTCCGTAAACAACATCGTATGATTTATGGTCTTCATCCTTTTTTGTGCATCTATATGCCCTTTAAGGAGTTACACCACCCTGAGAGGCTAAAATAAGACTCGGTATTCATGAATATTTTGTAGCTAAACTAATGCATATTTTTTATTTCTATCTTTACACTCTTTTAGTGCATGTTTTCAGCTTCTTGAATGGATTTTTTTCATCTAAAAATATTGATAATTGGCAGAGATACCGGCCTCCGCGCGCGTCAAGTTTGTTTTTGCACCTTCAATCTGCGGGAATCCTAATGGCCTCACGGTTCATCTGAAACATAAAAGGATGAAAATATTTTGTTGAGTTACGTTGAATACGCGGCGCTACATAGGATTTTCTAGAAAAAAAAAAGAAAATGGATTTTCGGTATCACGCAGAAATTTATGTTTGTTTTTCACATAAAATGTCTACTTAAAAACATTGATTAAACAAAAACGGTTAACATTAGAAAAAAAATCCTACGTACTGATTGAGATAATTATGTTACAAATGTGTGATATAAATTTCAAATCAATCGGAATAACTGTTGTTGAGTTATCCTTCCCGCAAATTCGAAAAATGTCGTTTCGAGAAAAACGCGTTAAAAGTTTTGACGCGGCTTTAATAGTAAAAAAAAACATTATAAATTTGTGCCATATCTTGTTGTATAATTAATCGGTGATTCCTGCTCCATATTGGGGTCCTTCCTCAGCAAGTTGGTGGTCCTCGAGAGATAATCTTGGCCTTCTCCGAGCTGTTCTAGCCTCTTTTGTCGTTTCTTTCGCGCGTTTTTTCAGCAAGCGATATACGGTGCTCGTCTTCATCAGTACACAAGTCATAACAAATACTTCCGATGATTATGTTTAATACGTGTAATATTAATAAAATATTACTATAGCCATCATTATAAATACATGTAGCGATGTAAGTAGCTATTTCAACTACTTTTATTCCCCTGAAACTTATTTACGGTGCGATTTTCCATTTCATAGCGTTTATGCTTTCGTTACAGTTTTGATCATATGCTCCTAGGCCTATAATTGACAATGGAATCGGACTTTCCAAGAAGAAATTTATGCTCGGGTACTAGTTTCACAGAAGCAAAGGGTAAATCTATCTAAGGGAGCGCTGCACGGTGCGGTTGAAAAAAATTAATATCTTTGTTAATATTGTAGGTACAGACTTCGCATTCAGCTTAAAATTTTCTTTAAGGTTCAAACTATGAGAACAAAATTAAAGCAAAAAAAACGATTTTTCGAATATTTCAGGGCGGTGTAACCCCTTAAGAAACGTATCTTCCGAACTTCATTGAGATAAAAAGCAGGAAAACCCACTTTTCCATACAAACTTCAACACCACACTGCATCCTTAGTTAGGGGTTGTTTAAAAAAATCGTAAAATACGCCTTGTTATTTGTTTTAAAGAATATTTATACCAAGTTTCAAGTTAATGCACGCAAGGAATATAATTTTCCGTACAAACTTTCACACCCTAATTGGAATTGATTTTCGAAAAAAACCTTTCTTCGTAGTGCACTTCTACACCTTCAAAGGTTCTAACAGCTCATAATAGACCACGCCCCTCTGGTCCCACCACACACAGAGCATCGTCTTTCTGCCAAAGCGATTCGGCCTTGCGGTCGATGTGGATGGTGCGCCTGGGTCTACCCATGATTTTTTGCGCTTGGGATTCTCAAAATAAATCCACTTTTCATCCCCTGTAACTATACGATGCAAAAACGACTTCCTTTTGTACCGAGCGAGCATAATGTCACATGTGTTTTTGCGCTTTTCCATTTGCCTGTCGTTCAACTCATGTGGTACCCATCTACCGGTCTTCTGAATCTTTCCCATCTCTCGTAGCCGATTGGAAACAGCTTGTTGACTAACGCCCAATTGCTCGGCGAGTTGTTTTTGTGTTTGCGAATCATCTTCGTCCAACAATGCTTGCAATTCCACATCTTCGTATTTTTTTGGCGGTTTTCCATGTTCCTTGTCTGCAACATCGAAGTGTCCACTTTTGAAACGCCGAAACCATCGTTCACACGTATCTTGCGATGGAGCATGTTCACCATAAGCTTCTCGAAGTAATCGGTATGATTCAGCAGCAGTTTTCTTTAAATGAAAACAAAAAATTAATGCTGTCCGCGAATGCTCTTTGTTCGGTATAAATTTCGACATATTGAACACAACAACACAACACTGTGCACATACTTTTCCAAATTATCACTCGTGCGCGTCTGACACTTGTTGATGACACAACAAAATGGCGCAGTGTCAAATCTTTATAGCACAAACTGCATTGGTGCACCATCTGTTGTCTGAAATCCGCATTTCATACTTGAACACCTGGTAGATTAGATAACTTCCTTGCTCCGCATAGCGTCGTATGATGGCAATGATATAAGTAAAAATTATTGAGCTTTTGAGAACTATGCACCGAAATCAGCGTAAATTTTCGTTTTGTTAAGAGAGACGATGATTACGTAAGCGCGATAATTGTTCGATTCTTCGTTGAAAGGTCAAACCAGTGATGTATAGTTTCACTGGTAATCTTCGGTTGGACGTACCAGCCGGCGGAATGAGGGATTATCGTGCCACATTCCATTGCTACGTAGAAACGACCCTAAATTTTCATGTGAGCTAATCCTTCAGCTTTGATCACACCACGCACACATAAAATGCAAAAGAGACGAATCTCAAGGCTGGCGAAACTAACGTTCCGTATATTTAGATAACATTTACGAATGACGATGGTGAATACGAATTTTACGAGATTCAGTACAAAGTAACAAAGCCCGATACGCTTTCGACGATTAAACTGACGACTCCAGCAAGATCCACGACACGTCATCAGCTGGCAATTGAAAACCCGTTGAACGATCGTCCTGTTATTTTCTCAGCGAATTGTCAACACCCCGATATTACGATTCACAATGTGCCGAAAGTCGTAACTGCCAAAACAACGGTGCGTTTTCAGTCTCATCGTGTGTCATTGATTTTTCCACAATCAATTGATTATCGAACCATAATGTTTTCTTCGCCAATCACAGGATAATATAATTATCGAATATTCTCCCCTGGTGCCCGGCGAGAACGTTACAAAATTCAACGTAACTTGTGCCGAATTGGGAAATTACCCTTACGAAGTGAAGCTCAAAGCGACCCCCGCCCCAGCGGAAAAAGTTACTCGGGTCACGGCGGTACTCGGATCGTCCACAAACTTTCCAATCGTTATCAACAACGCGACCAAGAAGAATTTAGAATTTACTATAACGGTAAATGTTATTGTTCCCACCATTAATTTGTTGATAAAATAGCTAGAAATAGAAGTTTGAATATATTTGCTCCGTGTACTAATGGACGGCAATGTGTAACAGGTTGACGATCCATCGTTCACTTGCAATCGAAAAATTTCAATACCACCCCAAAAAGACGGTATCCTCGAGGTTAATTACGAACCGTGCGATGCTACAAATACAAGTGCCATGCTGCGCGCTACTTCGGAGGCCTTTGGAGAGATTTGGTAAGCGGGTGTACTTCCGAAAAGCGAAAACCTAATTTCGATCCGAAATTTGGGATACACCATCATTTTAGTGCTATAAGACTTCCCTGAAAAGGTTTTTTGGCCACGGGATTTTTGAAAGTTATTTGTTCACCGTGCCCCTACTATATCTGTAGCTGACGGGTCAGATCTGGCTATACCTATATACACTGCCAAAAAAAATATTATTTAAATACGATTTATTTAAATCAAGTAGGTTTTTTCCTTGTCTCGCGGTTTACTACGACCCTATTTGTTTCAAATATTTTTTTTTACTTTGTTCAAGCTATTCTTTTTAAATATTATTGTGAGTACGAATAAGTCTCCGCCGTTTTTTATCAAAAATTGGGCATTTATTGTGAAAGAACGGTACTTTATGTTTTATTCAAAGTATTGTTCATCGCTAGCCACTACTTTTTGCCATCTTTCTGGCAGCATATGGATACCGCGTCGGAAGAACGCTTCATCTTTTGAGGCTATCCGCAAATCGACCTAATCTTTGGTATCTTCATATGATGCGAAGTGCTGCTCAAACAGGCCGTGCGTCATCGATCGAAATAAATGATAGTCAGAGGAAGCAATGTCTGGTGAATACGGCGGTTGGGGTAAAACTTCCCAATTGAGTGTTTCCAAGTAGATTTTGACCGGCGCCGCAACATGTGGACGAGCATTATCATGCAGGAGAATAATTTTGTCGTATCTGGAGTAGTAGTGGACGCGTTTTTCCTTGAGTGCTCGGCTCAATCTCATCAATTGTGTTCGGTAGAGAGCCCCAGTAATGGTTTCGTTCGGTTTGAGCAACTCAAAATACACGACACCAAGCTGAACCCATCAAATACACAACATGAGTTTTTTTTCATGAATATTGGGTGTCGATGTTGAAGCATGGCCAGGTGGTCCCCATGATTTCCTCTTCTTTGGGTTATCGTAGTGGATCCATTTTTTATCACCAGTGACTATATAATGCAAAAAACCCTTTCGCTTATGCCTGGCAAGCAGTATTTCACATGTGCAAAATCGGCGTTCAACGTTTCTCGGCTTCAGTTCATATGGAAACCAATTTCCTTGCTTTTTAATCATTCCCAACGATTTTAAACGATGTGAAATTGCTTGTTGAATCACTCCTAATGTAAGTGCCAGTTCTTCTTGCGTTTGGCACGAATCTCCCTCCAATAATGCTTCCAATTCCGCGTCTTCGTACACTTTCGGCCTTCCGCTACGTTCTTTGTCTTCGACGTCAGACTCACCGTTCTTAAACTTTTAAAACCACTCACGACAACTTCTCTCACTTAAAGAAGCCTCACCGTATGCTTCTACAAGCAATCGATGCACCTCAGCTGCAGATTTCTTCAAATTAAAGAAGTAAATCAAATGTTCTCACAAATGACGCTTATTCGGCTCAAAACTCGACATTTTCGCACGAAAAAAATTACGTGATGCTGTAACAAAATCGCTAATATATCAAGGTTATGATCTTGCCAGATGTCCAACCTTACGATATGACGTTTTACATCTGACAATTTCAACCATAACCTCCTGGTAGGGCCATCTTTTGTCAAACGGCGGAGACTTATTTGTACTCCCAATAAATATATTCAAATTAAGTAAATAAAGATTAGATTTAAATTTAATAAATAAAGATAAAACACGATATATCGCATAAATACGAGAAAGGAATATAGGTTAATGACATAAAAGTTCGGTGAAAAAAAATTATATTGTTAGGAGATATTTTTTTAATGAAAAATATTTTTATTAGAAATTAGAATAATTTAGAAAAAAAAAATGATTCTTTCAAATTTCTAGAAAACAATACTGCCTCAATGGATCAGGGAGTACATAGTAGTGAAAAATGAAACACTATAATTGCAGTTTTTGTTTCTTCATTACTTTTGCTTCAGCTACCCTCTCATCGGCTGTTACGACCTCCCGAAACCCCAAGGACCTTTCACAGTTTCACAAAATACAACGATAAATATTCTCTTAAAAAATGTGTTCGCGATCACAAAGAATTTGGCCTACGTCATTGATGGAGCGAACGAGTTTGCGGTCGTTAAGTTTCCAAGTGTCGTCAAGTCAAAAGAGGTGAATGTTTTTTTTTTCTTTCTTGTAATCGTATTGTCGAGCAAAATTAGTCCGAGGACCAAATTGTTGTAATATTTATCGTTTGTCAAACTGTATACTGCAGGTCGCAACTATTACCGTAAGATTTAGCAGCGGAAACGATTCGTCGGTGGAAGAAAGACAATATCCAATTACGGGAAAACTCGTCGTTTCGTGTGTCGAACCAACGCCTTCGCCATTTTCTTGGGTTTATTACCTCAGAGGTGTCAAATAAACGGGCGACTAAGATGTAACGCAACGATGACGTATTGCTTATATCACGAATAAACTTAATTTGAATTCAAGCGTGCGTGTGCTTTTAAGGCAATATTCTAGTCTAGAGGCCAAAATTTCGGGCGTTTTTTCGGGCTTGATAAAAAGAAAATATTTTTAGTATCCTCTTTTTAGTCCTTTCATCGATGTTTCACAAAAAAGGAAGGAGGCACGGTAATAAAAGGAGAAAAAATATACGCCCTAAAGTATACGGACGACGTGGCGCTGGTGACGGATACGGGGGAGGGGCTGAAAGTAATGCTCAGGAAACTGGAGAAGTACGCGAAAAGCTAGAAGTCAAAAAGAATATCGAAAAATTTAAGGTAATGATTTTCAGAAAAGGGGGAAAACAAAAGAAAGATAAGGGATGGGAGATAAACGGTAACAAACTGGAGTTGGTAAAGGAATACAAATACATGGGAGTAAAGGAGAGTAGGACACAATGTGTCACGGGGCACTGTGAGCCACGTACGATTTCTCGGAGGTTTGTAGCTCGTAAATTCCGAAATTTTTTGTGTTGGACCCCAATTTATATTTGGTTTAATCAGGCCTAAAAAAAGTCGATAGCAGTTCACAAAGAATTATTGAAAATTAAAAATTGATTTGAGGATGGAAAAAAAATATTTCGCTCGCCGGGAAAACGAATAAAGACAATTTCTGTAGCGGCTCGGGTTTTCGGTCCCAATCGATGGTTTTATTATTTATGATGCACTCAGTGACTTGGGTTTTTCTATTCGTAGTTTAATTAATAGTTACTTTCATCAATAATCAAATATTTTACTAGTGGGGTACAATGTGTCACCGAGTTGTGGGGCACCGTGAGTCAACTCCCAATGAGGAAACAAGTAACGACACTCCGAAGAAGCGCACTGTGTCACGAGTCAACAAGTGATATACGGAAGGGGCAATGTCCAGTGAATACGGAGGGGGGGGGGGGGGGGGGGGGGGTAGGAGTTCCCATTTAAGCGTTTTCAAGTAGGTTTTCACCGGTTTTGCAATATATAGCCAAGCGTTGTCATGCTACAAAATCACTTTGTCGTCTCTCTTATCGTAAAACGGTCGTTTTTCCTTCATTGGTCGGCTCAAACGCATCCCGTGATTGTTTCGTTCGGGTGGAGCAGCTCATAATAAACTACACTCAGCTGATCCCAATAAATGCAGAGCAGAAGCTTGAAACGATGGATATCCACTTTACTGACGATGCGATGCATGGCCGGTCTTACCCCGCGATTTTCTACGCTTAGGTTTATCATAGTGTATCAATTTTTCATCGCTAGTCATGATACGATGCAAGAAGACCTTTCATTTTCTGGCCTTGAAGCAGCTGTTCACACGTGAAAAGACGCTGTTCAATGTCTCTCGGCTTCAACTCGTACGGCACCCAATGTGTTGACAAGTGTTGACAAGTGAAAAAACCGCAACTTGACATTGTTAAAAAAAAACCATAAACAGTGATCACAATTACCCTGTAATATGAATTTAAAAAGACAACAGAATCAAGGAAGGAAATAGGGGAGAGTGGGGCGCAATGTGTTACGGGGCACTGTGAGCCATATGCGGTTTCTTGGAGGTTTGTAGCTCGCAAATTCCGAAATTTTATGTGTTGGACCACGATTTATATTTGGTTTCGTCGGGTCTAAAAGAAAGTCGATAGCAGATCTCAAAGAATGAAAAAAAATTAAAAATTCATTTGAGGCTTGGAAAAAAATGTTTCGCTCGCCGGAAAATGTAAAATATAACGACACTTTCTGTAGTGGCTCGGGTTTTCGGTCCTAAACGATAGTTTTATTATTTATGATGCACTCAGTGACTTGTGTTTTTCCATTCGTAGTTTAATTAATAGTTATTTTTGCCAATAATCAAATATTTTACTAGCGGGGTACAATGTGTCACCGAGTTGTAGGGCACAATGAGTCGACTCCCAATGAGGAAACAAAGAAATTACGACGCTCCGCAGACGCGCAATGTGTCACGGGCAACCACATCCGATTACTCGGAGTTTTGTAGCTCGTAAAATCCGAAATTTTGTGTTGGACCGTGATTTCGGGGGCCTAAAAGAAAGTCAATAGCAGCTGACAAATAATTATTAAAAATAAATCATTAATTTGAGCCTCGAAAAAAAAATCGCATGCCGGAAAAACGTCAAATATTGTGGGGTAATTGTGTGGGCCACAATGTGTCATAGAATTGTTGAGCACGATGAGTCGACACCCAATGTTATTGGCAAATAATACCCGTTGTGAAATTATCGGTATGTATGAAAATCTGTTATCTATTTTAGGAAAATAGAAGTTTCAACCAGCTCGTTGTACCCTACGTTTCGCAGCACTTGACACACTGTACCCATCTGTTTGACACATTGTACCCCACCCGTGGAGAACAATGAGCCAATCCGCAATTTTTTTTCAATCACATTATTTTGGGATTTTTAATATTTTCGCAAAAAATATGGTAGCTTTATTGTACACCCAAAGGTCTACAAAATCGGTGGTAACCTTTTTTTTTAATCAGACTACTTTGGTAAGAGTAAAAATTCATTTAAAAAAAACTGGCACGCTGTGCCCCACCTTCCCTAAGCTAAAAAAAAAGTATAAAAAAATTGCAGAATGATAAAATAAAAGGATGATTAAAAGATATAAGCAAATCAATGTATAGATGAAATAAGATAGAATACGATAGTAAAAACGGTTAACAATATCAACAATAGTTAATAAAATATAAATAAATAAATAGTGGAAAATTCACGCAGTAATTCGGGATAACCTATTTTCCACACGTGATCGCAGTAAAAATGGTTGCAAGAATGCGGCAGCGAGACGCACTTATTATTATTATTATTTTCAGTGCTGCCACACTTACGCTATCGGCTTATAGAGATTTTTATTCCGTTAAGTCATCACTTGCTTATTCTCGGACTGACAAAATTCGGCATGGTGGGGGGCCAGAGTGAACAGCCCCTGGAAATGACACACTGAAGATCATGCTTGCTTATAATACTTCTTTATAGATGCGTTACCATCTTAAGGTCAAGTGTCACACCGACCGAGCGGCCATGAGTGCGAAAGATATAGCTGATTTGCAGATTCCCAATGATTTCTGAAACGGTTGATTTTTGGGAAAAAAGAAAAGAAACACGTTCCGCTCTGTTGAACGACGAACAACGGCTTTCTCTTCTTTTGCCCGAAATATGTTCCGTCTAGGAGAAAACTTGACAGTAGGATTTTTACCGACTGGACGTGTGACACGTGGCCTTAAGGTCAAGTGTCACACCGACTGAGCGGCCATGAGTGCGAGAGAGGTAGCTGATTTGCAGATTCCCAATGATTTCTGAAACGGTTGATTTTTGGGAAAAAAGAAAAGAAACACGTTCCGCTCTGTTGAACGACGAACAACGACTTTCTCTTCTTTTGCCCGAAATATGTTCCGTCTAGGAGAAAACTTGGCCGTAGGATTTTTACCGACTGGACGTGTGACACATGGCCTTAAGGCCAAGTGTCACACCGACCGAGCGGCCATGAGTGCGAGGGAGATAGCTGATTTGCAGATTCCCAATGATTTCTGAAACGGTTGATTTTTGGGAAAAAAGAAAAGAAACACGTTCCGCTCTGTTGAACGACGAACAACCGCTTTCTCTTCTTTTGCCCGAAATATGATCCGTCTAGGAGAAAACTTGGCAGTAGGATTTTTACCGACTGGACGTGTGACACATTGCCTTAAACTACACGCACGCAGTTCTGGTAACGCGCTCTGTTGGAAAACAGTGAGAACTTATTCAGCGTCCGAATAAGCACCGTACGCAACACTACTAATGCCGCGTGCGTTCGTATTTTTGTCGGCTCTGGATTGTGGTTATAATATTGTGATAAATCGTAAAAATTAAAACCGCGCCTCAACTGCATTAAATTTACTTGCATTACATCAATTTGTCACAATTTGTCACATCAGTATCACAATCTCCGTTGTGAAATTTTCGTTTATATTTACTTATTGTTAGTCTTGAAGTCCCGTCACATCCCCATTTACATATCAAAATCAAGTCGCTAACTCGTTCACATGAAAGACTTTTGATAACTTCCGATTGAGTTAATAATATACGATCAACAGTATGGTCTAATAATACTTGGAGTGAAGCAGAGACGTTGCTTTCGGTGATTGTTAATTCTGAATCGTCGGGGTAACATTTTTTTTGCAGTCAAAACGTTTCCGTAAAACGGATATAATTTGCAATTCTTTGCACGGCTTGTTTGAGAAATTATCTGATCCTGATTTTTTAAGAATCCACATCCAATAATTAACGATAATGCCTCGTCATCAGAAAGTTGTTGTTCCTGAACTAATTTCAAAGACTTTCTATACTTTGAAGGTTTTGATGGACTGCCAAACGTGAAGTCATGTAAAACAGGTGCTGCATCCGATAGCCCCTCTGCTATAAAGATTATTTGCATTGCATAGGCCAGTTCTTTGCTATTCCTCTCTTTTCAAATGTCCTCTTTCCTTCTGCGTTTTGTTCCCTCGCTCGCATCGGAGAAGATCACTGAAGGGCGACCCCTGCTAGCCACAGTGGTCTATTGTCGGAGGGCTCCAACACCGATTTGTCAGCTGAGATGATAACCTTGTCCAACCAGTCCTTAAATTTTTCCAGGAATTTCCCTTCTGTGCGATTAACTTCCTGCCACCTTATGTATATTTTTTAACCCTTGTGAGTACAGCCGTTTTGTTCTTTCCGGTCAACTCAAAATTGTGTTTCAATTTACGACTCCTTTCTTTTTCCACGGTAGTATATATTTCGCTCATTTCATCACCAAAACGACCATTCAATAAGTGAAAAAGATTTGTTACTTGAGCCTGAAATACAAATAAAGTCGAACATTTATCAGTGCATTATAAAACACGAATATGATAAATCGCCACATTTATATTTCATAATGCACCGATAAATGTTAAAGTATACTGATGGCAGAATAGCAGCTGGAGACAAAAAATTCTTCATTTTCTCGAACAATAGATATCTAATAAGCAAGCCCGAACAAGTTTTCGAGTGGACCTATTTGGACCTTTTTTTGTATCCATCCATAGTTAAGATTCTTCAACTTCAAACCGTTATACTTTTTGCTATGAATTGTTGTTGAATACTTTCTATGCAATAACAATCTTTTTTACAGCCAATGACGCACAGTCAACTCTTATCTATTTTGCTTATAACCTCACTTAACGTCCTAACCTCGTCTTGAGGTAGCCTCCGCTAAAATTACGAAATTTTACGATAACCGTGCAAGTTCACTTCGCGCGGTTACCGTGGGGTGTCGCTGTTATCGAGGCTCGAGTGGGGCGCCCCTCACGCCGCAAAATAAACGGGATGCGTCGGTCGCAACTCGGCAAAATAGGTGAGAGTTGACTGTACCTACAAACTTGAAAACCATTCCATGTGCTGTGGTTAATTTTTTGTTGTTGTTTCTTCGCATGTTCCAGAGGAACATACCCTTTCCAAATAATTTGCAGGAGTCGTCGTATAGAATGGCGCTGCTGGTTCGAACGCGGAGTTGAAGCCTCATAATCATAAATTTAATTTTGAAGCCCCCAGAATCCGATAAGTCGGAGCGATAAAAATATTCACCGTGCATAAATGTTCTTTTCTTAAACAAGAATTTATGGCACATCAATCACGCATAAAGTAACAGGAATAGTAAAAATAAAAATTTGTGTTGGGCGGCGAGACCGTCGCTAGCACATGTGTAATCAAGGGCACAAATATATCGACCGTTGGTAAGAGAGAAATAACGATTCCTACGATATCTGTCTAGCGTCGGTAAAATCACGACGAGCGCCAGAAAAAGGCAGACGTTCGTACATCCAGTATATCCTTGTCGGCGACACGCTTACCGTGACGACCGCCATAGAGTAAAGGCGGGAGTCATACAATGCAACGCGCAGCCGCGATTGCGCATTCTTACTTCCGGTTTTGTGTTGGACGCGTTGCGACCGAAGCGACCTAGCGCTCGTGTCGCTCGACGGGCAACTGACAAAGGTCTCTCGCACTTCCCTCTCTCTCTTCTCTCTCTCTCTCTCTGTCTCTCTCTCTCTCGTGGCTTCATACAGTTTACATATAGGAGTCGTAGCGAGTGAGACCGCGTCTCTTCGTAGTGACAACGTATACATGTACACATAACACACACGCGCCAACGTCTTTTAGTGCGTCACACTTTTTCGAGCTGATTAATTTCTTCTCACTCCCTCTTGTATCGCATTCTACAATATCGAGGTTCGCATAACGGGTATGTAGAACGTGATATTTCGTAGTTGAGCAAGATGCCCACATTTAACAAGTATCCATCGAGTCGCGGAGCGATGATCGTCGAGTAAATAAAGCAGACCGCGGGTACGAAGTGAACGATATAAATTGAGTGCGCGCTTGCTCTGTGCAGCGGTGGCGGCTGGCCGCGGCGAAGCGGGAGTGGCGGGGGACAAGCGAGGCGGCAAAATAGATGAACTCGATTGTACGATGCGAGAGTTATCATAACCTCAGATTTTTTTCGAAATCATCAAGATCCGATTGTGTTTTTCTTTTATTCCTCGCCGCCCTGTGCATAGTTGGAAAACCAGAGTAGTGTGGTAAAAATCGCGGGTGCTCTTGGGACTCCTATACATATAGTTATATGCACCGCGGGGACACTGGAAAAAAGAAAAAAAACGTTAAAAACATCGCGATTTCTCAAGTGGTCGCAATTTTTTTTTACGCTGCGTGGAAAAAGAAGAGCAAACGCTCGCGCGAGACAGAGCGAGAGAGAGAGAGAGAGATAGATAGACAGAAAGAACGAAAACGAGGCTAAAAAAAAAAAAGCACGATGGAGTCGCCGACGATCGAGGCGAATGGCGGGAACGCCGAAGTGGCGCGCGACGAACCTAACCTCGAAAACGTTGAAACGCCGACGACGGAATTCACGAACGACATAATTCCCGATGGTAACGCAATGTTGGTGAGCATCAAGATGGAGGAACAACAGCCAACGACGGAGGTTAACGGCGATGTCAAGACGACGAAGAAAAAATTAACGCCCGGGGCCAAGAGAAAGTTACGAAAGTTCAAAGCGAATTCAACAGGAAGCCCAGACATCGACGCTAAGTCGCATACGCGGGGTCAGAAAAGAAAAATATCCGAACCCGACGATTTGAGCTCCGAGGATTCCACCGAATTCAATGGTTTCGATACCAAAGTCATCGATAATGCTGAGCCTGGTTCTCACGTCTTGCAAAAACTCATCGGTGAGTCCATAAATATTGTTTTCGAGCTCGCCTATTATACAAGCTTTGTTAGCTCAGTGTATCAAATTCTTTCCCGCTACGGTAAAACGAGACCGATACCCATTAATTTACATAAGGCAGTACCGGAGCGACATCAACGAAATAACGTGCCGTAAATAAAATGGTCGACGTTACTCATGTTTGTGCAAAATCACTAAGCAGTTGCTACGCCCCTGTATCGAAAATGTTCTCCGCGTAGCGATTACAAATGCGCCATTTTATGTGCTCGCAAAACTTGTGTCAAAAGCAATTGCGAGACATCCATGAATGATGCAATTCGCAACTATGTTTACTTTTATTCCAAAGCCTAGCCTTGTAGCGCTCATTCGTCCGTGCGTTACATCATTTATATGATACATTGATCACCGTAGACACTTGATTTCTTAACAATTGTATAATTTTACTAGCCGAAGCCGAATCGACGGAGGCACCACAGACCAAGAGACTCAGGCGTTCCGCAGCGAAGGGTATTTCAGTCGCTAAAAATATGGAGGAAAGAGACGACGATATGGAGCTGGACGAGAGCAAAGAAGCGATAGCTAACAGAATCAAGAGGGAGAAGGAATCGGACACGGACTCTATCGGCGTGTCAAACAGTTTGGATTCAGAAACGGATCCTCTGAAGACGGAAGAATCGTCCGTCAAGTCTGGTAATTCATCGGCCAATAGCAGTCCATCCGGCGTCGGACCGAAATTGAAAATAGGCAAGATCGTGCGCAACATGAGTCCCGCAGGAGGCTTGAAGCCCACCAAAGTTGTGGAAATGGGCAATCCCGTGTACAGAGAACCCTTCAAGTATGGCTGGAAAAGAGAGTTGGTCTTCAGAGCCGGATCCGATCAGCATACCATCAGAAGAATGGCCGATATTTATTATTATACACCAAAGGGCAAGAAAGTCAGGAGTTTCAGGGAGGTCGCAGAATTCTGTGAGTACGAAAACGATTCACTCATCGTTTGATACGAAAAGGAGCATCACTTAAGTGTCCGCATCTAATTTTGTTGA
This sequence comes from Ophion ventricosus, assembly GCA_963932345.1. Taxonomy (NCBI): domain Eukaryota; kingdom Metazoa; phylum Arthropoda; class Insecta; order Hymenoptera; family Ichneumonidae; genus Ophion; species Ophion ventricosus. The sequence continues at coordinate 19,805,320 of OZ010714.1, forward strand.
AACTATAGATGTGATGAAGCATTGAAAACTATTGGACACGTATTTTTTTGATCTGTGGAAAAACGATTTTAAGGCGGGAAACCACCTCTCAAACTACGAATGGATAGAAACTCAGACGTAGTTTACCCTGAAATCAAATCTAATAATTTCGAAACATGAGAAAAAATTAAATTGTGGTTTGTAGGAATATTTTGAATCGATGGATACATTTTAAACAGAAAACACGACTGTGATGAATAAATTCATGTAAGGTGTGGTTTATCCTCTTAAGGCATCAGTCTCCATCTATTGCACATAGTTTCAAATTTTTTTTTAATGATAAATTTTATCTCCATATTTTTAGCTTTTTATACATGAAAATAGGAGTTTCAAAGTACAAGAAAAAATTATTTTTTTTTTTAAATATATTTTGGTCATTTGCTGCCTGAATGTTACCCCTGCATTCACCTTGTCGACGCGAAATCTTAACTTTGAAGCATCTGAAAACGAAAAGGCGAGAATTTTATTACAAAGTGGAACTGTAGTTATGACCCCTACTAAAAACATTCACCCCCGATAAAAAGAAAACAAAATGGCACACTTTTGAATTTTTCGACTGTTATTTACAACTTAAATTGTTTAAAAATAGGTTTAAATATTAATGAATATTTATTCCGTTAGTAGGGGGTCGAAGAGATACATGCATAGAATAATCCCTGTAAATTTGAGCCTAATCGGTGCAATAGTTTTTCCAAATTCATGTCGACAAGGTCGAAAAACGTTATTTTGAGAAAAACGCGTTTAAAGTTTCTCTTGTAACAATGTACATAAAATTAAAAAAAAAAACCTCTTACCCTCAATCAGTGATGCCTGGTCCATACATTATTCCTTCAGCTTCTTCAAAAGCTTCACTTTCTTGGGATTTTTTGTTTCGGATCACTGTTCTGCGAGCTTTGAAACGCTCGACACGGCGATTGCACGCTGAGCGCGCAGAGACGCTTCTATTGCATCACTCTTTTTAGCCTCTTATCGGTCACTCCGACCTAAATAACGTTCTCTACTGTATTTCTACAGGTATGTTGTATACGAAACTAATGTTTTTAGAAAATCGAAAATTTCCGAAAATAGACTGATACTGATCCCTTAAGTTTGCCGTCCGGCATAAACACTGAAACTTGAATTTTGTTCCCACTTCAAAAAGTTATCTGTTTCATTCATTTTCATGCAACCCTCCTAAGTGTGGGGGTAAGAAAAAGACAAATGGAATGGTGGTTCACCCCTTAGTTTCATTTTTTTGTTTCAATACTTCTATAGTGGATTTTTCATCGGTTTACATTAGAAGAATTTTCATTTTTGTTCAATTCAGATCGGTAGACTGCTTGTGGGTGAAACTGCAAAGTCACCTCGACACGCGTTTCTTTGACGGGCGGTTTCCTACCTGGAAACCGTTTTTCCGGCGATAAAAAAGAAATGCGCGTGTAATAGTTTTCAATGCTTAATCCCAGATATCAATTTCAACAAAATCGAAGAAGGACACTTAAGTTATGTTTCTTGTAAGTGACGATACTGTCTACTGTAAGAAGAGTTCTCGATCAACAAGTAACCCGAATGCCTCGAGTTGCAATGTTGCTTATATTTCTTCTTATCGTTCATTGTCAATTGTTTTTTTTTTCACGCATCTAAGAGTAAAGAATTACGGGAACCGAGGTACATTGTCTTTCACCTATGTAATCGATTTTTCTTTTCTCTTTCAGTGAATACGAAAGAACTGACGATAGACAACTTCACATTCTTCAAAGAACCGCTTGGCGTAAACAATCCCGAGTACGAAATAATTAGGGACGCGAGGGTTCGCGATTCGACGGGACCGGCACCGACACCTCCGAGGAAAAGCCTTCCGGGAAAGAAAACTCCCGCGAAGAGAATCGTCGAGAAACCGTTGACACCGCCGTTGCCGGCTAGAACGGCCGCCAAATCACCCAAAGCGACGCCAGCCAGCTTGAAAATTAAGCTCCCAGGCAAAAAAGGACAACAGAAAAGTATGTGAATCTTCATCGGCAACCTTTTTTTTTTCCTTCTTCTATTTAGCCGATTACGCAGTTTATTTCGGGTGATCACGTCAGGAATAAGGTGCATTATTATTAGACACGGAGGGAAGGACAGAGAGATATTTATTTCGTGCTCTACGGTACCCACCGTGCTAGAGTGAGAGAGAGGGCGAGAGAGAAATAAAAAGAAGCAAAAAAGAGAACGGTGCTACCGAAATGCCGTTTTTTTTTTGTGGAGAAAATAGAAAATAAATGGAGTAACAGCATGTTTCGTGTTTTTTTTTAGAAGAAGCGAAATCACCGCCGAAACCGCCCGTTGTTGAGCCGCCGATGTTACCTCCGCAGTGGAGTTCACCGGCGACAACGAGACGGAGTCAACCGATTGTTGAAAAAACACCACCCGCCAAGACAAAACGTGTCCCAAAGTGAGTATTCGCCAAATGTCTGTTCAAATTTCAGCTTCTCTCTCTCTCTCTCTCTCTCTCTCTCTCTCTCTCTCTCTCTCTCTCTCTTTTGTTTCGTTGCTTGTTGAAATTCGACGGTGAAAAATGTTCACGTCGTATTCCATGCAATTGTTACTCATTCGTACCGACGGAATTTACCATACCGAAAATCCGTAAACAATCATTCAATCCCACACACACGTTTGTTTCGTCGTTTTTCTTTATCTCGTTTTCTTTTTCCCCATGTACATCCCGTTATCCACGAAATCTACACGGAAAAAAAAAACATTGAAACGCAACTCTGACATCGCGCTATTTATTATCCTCTCGATCCTCTTTCCCCTACCTTGACGCACATCTTACAGGGCGAAACTTCAGGAACCGTGCAGCATAAGATGCTCCTCAAGTATGGGACTGATACCGAGTTTACAGTGTTCGCTCTGCCTGTGCTTGTATCATCCCGAATGCGTTGGAGCAATGGGTGTTTCCGGCACCGACGAATACGTGTGCAAGGTAATTATTTTGAGATCCAAGCTTTTAAATGTAGGGTCATTGAAATAGCGTTTTGTTGCGGTTCTGTTGCAAATAAAAAACTTTAAAGTGCTGCTCTCCTCTCTCACCCTCTGTTGTAATCTTTCGGTTGAAAATCTACGTTGATAGATTATCAATGTTTGCAAAGTATCGCTGTTCAATGGCCAACAGATTTACTCTCACACGGTTTTTTTTGCTTTTATAAAGTACTTAACTTTTTCATTCAATATTACAATTGTACGCATATCCAATGAGCTCCGCAATCATGCTTTAAATCGTTACACCACCTTGGCGCTCGGAAAAATAGGTGTGCATTTTTTTCTTTCTTTTGACGCAACTATTAAGGCCAAGTGTCATACCGACTGATCGGACATGAACGCGAGAGAGATTTTCAGATTCTCAATCTTCTCCGAGACGGCTAATATTTCGGAAGAAAGAAAAGAAACGCCTTACGCTCTGTCGAACGACGAACGTCTTTCTCTTCGTTTGTCCGCTAATGTGATCCGTCTAGAAGAAAACTTGGCCGTATAATTTTTTACCGACCAGATGTGTATAACTATGTTCTTAAATATATAAGATAATTTTTATTTTTCACAAATAAATTATAGTTTTATGAGAAAAAAAAAGCCGGCGATATGAGTCGCCTAGTAGGACCCTCTTTTGAAAATCCTCGCCGATGGCGGAATTTTTTTCTCTGTCAGGCGTCGTCTGAAAAAATATTATTTCTAAAGAAAGGTAATAGCTAAAGTATAGCAAAGGGAAAAAATGATACATTTTTTGTTGTTGTAGAAATGATAGCCGGTAAAAAAAAAGAATTCTGATTTTTACCAAAATGTTGAGTTGTAAAAATTAATAAGAAATGAACACGGCATGCAATCAAAAACATCCCATACTACAATCCTAGATATTATAACGAAGGTGTGGTATAAATTTCAAGATATTTTATCCACCAGTTTGAAAAAAGGGGCCTACTAAACGACTTATATCTCCGCCATTTTTAATTCTTTCTATTCGTTTTTTTTTAAATTTGTTCATAGAACTATAATGTATTAGTGAAAAAGAAATCAATTTGTATATCTAATAGTCGCGTCAAATTTTTAAAAATCTTCATACCTATTTTTCCGAGCGCCAAGGTGGTGTGACACCTTAATGCGTTTACCGTCTTGGATTTTTCAAGCAATATTTCTTCGCGAGAGACCCCAAATCGATGCGACGAGTAAAATAGCCTTGTTAATTTTCTTTTTTTTCTTTTCACACCATACGTAACTCCGTGTCGTTTGCAGAACTGTCACGAGGATTGCGACGAGTCTCTGCAATCCGGAAGTGCGCAACCACCGCCACCGCCACCCCCTCTAATACCCATAAGCATGATAAGCGGACAGACCGCAAAAGCAGCACAACCGAGCGCGGTTACGCCCCCGAAGCTTCAACAAATTCCGAAGACCGAGAGTACGTGCGGCGATCAACGAAAAGGCGAGAAAAAACGACGAAAGATTGTGCACTCGTCGGCGATTGACACACCCGCTACGGAGAGAAAAGACAACGCGTGGTCGCATCACGTCGAAAATGAATTTCTTCGCGGGCACGACGGTACGAGGCCGAGACCCGCGCAAAATATTGCCCTAATGGCGGGCAAGCGTTACATCGTCGTACCGAAGAACAACGCGATGGCTGTACAGCCGGCAATTACGGTTAGACCCGATAAAATCGGTGACAAAGCCCCGACCCTCCCGGAAGTCACGCACTCCGATACACCCGCTGAAAATTCTCGATTCTCGTCTACATCCACAAACGACGATGAGGACGACGACGTCGATGATTACGTGAAGGCAACCCGAATGGACAACGTGATGAACGAGGAGGCAAAAGTTTTGACGGAAATCGTCGAGACCATTGGAAAAACTCACGAATTCGCGGAGAAAGATACGGAATCCGCCAATTTCGAATCGAGCATTACAGCAGAGATAAATTCAAACGACAGTCAAGATACTTCCACTTCTCATACGATCATCATTTCTGAAAAAGGCGAACGTAACGAGGAAGAAAAAATAGCCGACAAAGACGATGTTGCACAATTGATTAACGAACTGACCGACGAATCGCCGGTTAGCGTGGAAACGACGACCGCTACTGTTCTCACGAACGTAGAAATGGTGGTGAATAAGATGAAAATGGCTGAAGAAGATGCAACGGAGGTGGAGCAAGAAGAATCAAAAGCGTTGGAAGAAAAATTTGAAGTTGTGACGATCTCCGACTCATTAATACCCGAAATTGCTACAATTAACTCTGCTAGTATAGAAACAAAGAATTTAACGACAAACTCCGTTAGTGCATGGCCAAGCGAAAAGTAAGTTTAATTAATTTTTTGCGTTCGTTCATTTTCAAATACAGTTTTTTATTTCTCTTTCTTTCTGTCCTAATAATTGGTCATTACGTTATTCGAGGTGACTCTCCTGAGGTTTTGGCAGTTGCTTTGTACATATTGTATTTACAAGATTTTTTCGCTCGACTGTGTCGAATTGCATTTTTTCGGGAGGACTTAAAAAAAAAACAATTTATTTGGGTAAACGTGAAACTGTGTGTTCGCACAAGCATTAAATGTTCAACCAATTTTTTTTTTTTTTTTTATCAAGAATTCTCATCTCTCACTTATTGTAAATGCAATATATACCAATGTTCATTATATTTGGAAATATATAAAAGCTCGACAGAGATAAGAAAAAAAAATGAATTTGATTTTTACTTATGATCGAAGCACACTGCCTTAGCTTCGAAGTGTGGCGAAATTTTTTTGCAAAGCCAAAACTCCAAAGACATAACGAAAAAAGAAAAACCGAATTCTCGAGCGCGAGAACGAGCAATGTAATTACGATGAATAAAGTTGTGCGCCGGGCCGTTTCGATATTCCCTAATTGTAGTGCTTCAAGCGAGATGTGCAATAACGATTTTATTCACAAATTTCTCGAGTCGGTGATATATATTCAATGCCTCTCACACGTGTACACGCTACAATTACGGATTTTCGACAATCGCATAAATGCTCGAGCGCATTGAAAACGAAAGATACGAGAAACAAAAACCAAACGACAAAAAAAAATCTAATTCATTTTTACTTTTTATATTTACAGATATAAAGGCATGTGTGAGCCAGAACACAAAAAAACAGACATTTTAGTGCGTTTTCCTTCGAAAAAAAAAACTTTCTCCTTCCCGTTCTCCCATATGTCCATCCTACGAACTGTGTTTTTCTTTTTGGTTATTTTCTTTCTTTTTTTTTTTTTTCTTTACAACTTCTTTTCACAATTGTAATTCATGAAAACGTCGGGCAAATAAAGATCGAAAGATTCGTCCCGAGACACTTTGCCCCTGTTCTTCTAACGGTGTATTTTTTCTCTTGGAAATTTTCAGAAAAAAGCTCGCTCCACCTGAAAACGACCAGAGGCACTTTATGGTTTCCGTTTGCGCCGGATACAACGCGTTGTCGCGTATCTTTCAGTATCTCAAGGTGCAAGAGCTGTTGCGAGCGGCGCGAGTTTGCCGAATGTGGCGTGATCTTGCAGCGCATCCGAATCTGTGGAAAACTGTGAGAATGAAGAACAGCCAGGTGACGGACTGGGACGGTCTCGCCGATTCCCTCAAGCGACACGGGACCCAACATTTGGATCTTCGCAAGATGTTGGTCGCCGGTGAATCCGACGGTATATGGAGAAAATTCGTGACGGTAATTCCACGTGTGACGAGTCTCGTGAAACTCGAGCTCTGTCGATGCCCTGTAATGGTCGTCGAGGAGGTTATCAAAAGATGCCCCCAGCTGGAAGTTTTGAGCGCTATGTCGATAAAATGCGACTCGTTGAATCTCGAGTCGGTTGGAAATTTGAAATCGTGCCAGGAGCTGAGGCTCAAGGCGATCAGCGGTATGTCACTGCAGGGCGACTTGACGCCGCTTCAAGAGCTCACGCAATTGACGCATCTGGTAAGTTTTCTCAAATATCGCAACCTTCCTTAAGGGCCGTATTTCGAACGCCTTTCGCGAAGGGACGTATTTTGTGGGCGCGTAATCAGGACCCTCTTGAATCATTAGTCAGTCAATTACAGTGGTGCTCAATAAAAAAAATAAGTTACAATCAATTATTATACCTAATTATAAACTGGTTTAAAAACATCGCGTAAATTTTGTAGGTTTTATCACTAATATTTTTTTAGACATTAGATGACCCCTTGTTTGTATTGTCGCTACGCAATCATTAGAATGTTTACATGCGCAGAGCAGTTTATATCAGGCATCCAGAGTTATTTAGTATATTAATTACTAGCTACCGCCCGCGGCTTCGCCCGCGTAGAATTTGGCCCATAGAAACTTCATTAGAAGTAGCATCAGGGGCTTTAAAAATTCCTAAAATGTGCATTTTATTATTTGCTTTGGACAATATTGATACCGAGTTTTAAGTTGATACACGCAAGGAATATCATTTCCCATAAAAACTTTCACCCCCTTAATTTCCCCCTTTCGTAAAAATCTTTCTTAGTCTTTTACGTCTACACCCTATAAAGAACTTACCTGCCAAATTTCAAGTTTGTACGCTTTATAGTTTCCGAGATTTCGTGATTAATCAGTCAGTTAGTGGTATTTCGCTTTTATATATATATACACTACTCCAAATAATTGAAGGAACAGCACATTTCTTCCCTTTGTTTAGTGTTTTTTGGAGCGCTGTATCTCTGTGAAAAATGGTTGTATCGAGATGAAAAAAAAAGCATTTTGAAGCTTCAAGTCTCTAGTTTTGAGATCTTTTGGCAAATTTTTTTTTTGAGCTACAGTTATCTCGCAATCATAAGTAATAGCGCGAGACAAAAATGTTCAAAATTTTTTTGTTTTTTTTCAAGGGTCCACAAGCTTGGGAATTTTTTTTTCAATTCAATCAATGTATAGGTTAATTACCTTGTTTATTCAGCTACAATTTCGTTGTTCGTCAGTCTGTCTACGTCAATTTTTGGCTAAGATATTGGACTTTGAATAAAAAAGGATCCCTCTGTCTTTGATTATCGATATCTCAGCAACCAATGATCGCATAGGGAATTAAGGGGCAGTTTTAAAAACTTGAATACATTTCCTACAAGACCCTTTTATTAATTTTTGAGCAACCATTTTTTCCACCCTTAACATCAATTTGAAAAAAGTACAAAAAATGACTTTTTCTGGTGTTTCAGTAAATATACCACTACTTTGCAAATATTCATGGAAAGACTAACGTTGCCAGATTTTATTTCAGCTTAATGTACCCTCAATAGCCCTGTAAATTTTCAAATTGATCCATCGAACCGTTTTTCCGGACCGATTGATCAAAGTTTTACGAAACAATTAAACGAACAAGTGTTCCTAAACATTGTGTCATCATCAAAATGGAAAGATGAATTTTTTTGACTTTTTTCCACAACTTTGCACTAGTTGTTAATTTCAAGGAAAAAAAATTCGAAAAATTACAAAAAAAAATCATTAAAAAAAAATTTCAGAGTATCATCTTTTAATTAATGCAATTGAAGATGAGTGAAATTATGGTAAGGAAAGGTCGAGTCGTGTCTAATATAAGTCAGTATTGTGTCCTGAAATGTTTTACAGATAAAAAAAAATCAAAAATATATTTTTTTTCGCAAATTTAACGAGTAACTAATGCAAAGTTGTAAAAAAAAGTCGGAAAAAAATTGTGCCTTTCATTTTGATGTTCATTACACGATGTTTAGGATCGATACACTTGTTCCTTTAATTGTTTTGTAAAACTTTGATAAATCGGTCTGGAAAAACGATTCGATCGATCAATTTGAAAATTTACGGGGCTATTGGGGGTGCATTAAAGTGAAAAAAAACCTGGCAACGTTAGTCTTTCCATGAATATTTGTAAAGTAGTGGTAGATTTACTGAAACATCAGAAAAAGTCATTTTTTTGGTCTTTTTTAAATTGATGTTAAGCGTGGAAGAAAAATTGTTTCTCAAAAATCAATAAAAGTGTCTTGTAGGAAATGTATTCAAGTTTTCAAAACTACCCCTTAATTCTTTGTGCGATTATTGGTTGCTAAGATATCGATGATCCAAGACAAAAGGATTCTTTTTCATTCAAAGTCGGATATCTCAGCAAAAAAATGACGTAGAGAGACTGATAAAAAAACGAAATTGTAGCTGAATAAACAAGCTAACTAACGTATGCATTGGTTCAAGTGAAAAAAAAATCCCGAGCCCGTGGACCCTTGAAAAAAAAAGCAAATAAATTTGAAAATTTTTGTCTCGCAATATTTCTTATGATGGCGAGACAACCATAGCTCAAAAAAAAAATTTTTGCGAAAAGATCTCAAAACTAGAGACATGAAGCTTCAAAATGCTTTTTTTTTCATCTCGATACGACCATTTTTCACAGAGATACAGCGCTTCAAAGAACACTAAAAAAAAGAAAGAAATGTTCTGTTCCTTTAATTCTTAGGAGTAGTGTAGATTAGATAAAAATGTGGCCAGCACGTCATCTCCATAAAGTGCCATAAAGGTTAGACAATTTTTAAAGTCGTAATTTTTTGTTAAAAGTTCAGCAACTTGACTTGAAATTTTACCGGTATACTGGGACGTATTTTTTGGAGCGTGTTTGCAAGATATTATCGTTTTGTTGCAGAGTCTCACATCGGTGAAAGAACTGGGAAAGAAGAGCATAGAGATTCTTGGATCTCTGATAAATCTCGAGACTCTCGAGCTCGGTGAGTGCTCCGATTTTCCGGACAAATTTGGCACCTCGGTGCTTCTGAAACTCGAAAAATTGGAGCGTCTAAGGCTCGAGAAAGGTCAAGGCACTTGTTGCACCTTCGACATTCTCGAGGGCGTTTCGAAACTCGCGACCCTCAATCAACTCGAGCTCGTAAACTTCGACGTGAAGAATGGCTTCGACAAGTGTCTCTCGAATTGTAAAAACATCAAGAGGCTTCTCATCATACCGACTTACATATCGCAATCGGCAACTTCGAACAACATGGTGCTCGGTGGCGTTACCGAATTATCCAACAATCTGACGCATTTTGTTTGGGGCGTGACACTGGAGTTGCTTAGGGTCACCGAGCTCTTCGTTGATCAATGTAATCAAATGAGTAAACAAGTGACCGGGGATTCGATACCGGTACTGAAACCGGTGCCATGCTTGAAACTCATCGAGGACGTTGAAGAAGATGCCGACGCGTCCAAAGGTAAGCGCGCTTCCTCTCCCTTTCTCTCTCTCTCTCTCTCTCTCTCTTGCTCTGTCTCTGTCTCTTTTTTTGCCAATATCCCTTGTTTCAACGAGCCGTTGTACGAAAACATTACTACTCTGTCAATTCTCGCTGTATGCGAATTATTTATTGTATTCAGATAGAAAGGCCTCGGAGACACGATTTTCTAAATCGCAATATTTTCATTCTAACTTTGAATGAAACCTTATCACCATATTTTAATCTTTTTATACATAAAAATAGAAGTTTCAAAGTACAAGAAAAATGTTTGAAAGATTTTTTTCTTTAAATTTATCATGGTGATCTGGCTGTTTACCCTGCTTTCACCTTGTCGACACGAAATCTTAACTTAACATCTGAAAACAAAAAGTCGAGTATTTGATTATAAAGTGGAGTTGTAGTTATGACCCCTAGTAAAAACTTTCACCCCCGATAAAAAGAAAACAAAATGGCGCACTTCTGAATTTTTCGACTGTTCTTTACAACTTAAATTGTTTAAAAATAGGTTTAAATATTAATGAATATTTATTCCGCTAGTAGGGGTCGAAAAGATACAATGCATACAATAACCCCTGTAAATTTAGGTCTAATCGGTGCAATAGTTTTTCCCAAAATCATGTCGACAAGGTCGAAAAACGTTGTTTTGAGAAAAACGTGTTTAAAATTTCTCTTGTAAAAATGTACATAAAACTTTTTAAAAAAGCCTCTTACCCTCAATCAGCGATGCCTGGTCCATACATTATTCCTTCAGCTTCTACAAAAGCTTCACTTTCTTAGGGTTTTTGTTTCGGATCACTGTTCTGCGAGCTTTGGAACGCTCGACACGGCGATTGCACGCTGAGCGCGCAGAGACGCTTCTATTGTATTACTCTTTTTAGCCCCTTATCGGTCACTCCGACCTAAAAAAACGTTCTCTACCGTATTTCTACAGGTGTGTAGTATACGAAACTGATGTTTTTAGAAAATCGAAATTTTCCGAAAATAGACTGATACTGATCCCTTAACCCATTTGCCACTGTACCATTCCCGGTGGAAAGATCACTCTTTCAGAGTCTTGCAAAAACGTTCTGATTGATAATGCGAGACGAATCAAATCAATTTTATTATCAGTAAATTATTAGTTCGTAGGGACCAATCCGTTTGTTCAACTCGATGAATGAGTTTCGTCAAAGTTGAACCCGTCTAAATCTCATTCCTACATCCAAAAATCGTAGAACCCTTCCGTCACAATCCTTAAGCCCGTTTTAAAAATAATCGTTCCTAGTAAACATCGCTCGTTCAGTAATACAGAATTTTCGCTGGTCATTTTGTAGGTGAGGAAAAGCCACAGCCGAGTCTGACGAATCCCCAGGTGGACATTCTTCCGTTGCCGCAACTACAGAAACTTCTTCTAACGGCATTACCAAAGACACGAGTGAAAATTCTCAAGATACCTTTCCACGCGACGTGGCGTCAGAGCATCTCGGACACGACGACGCAATAAACGACGAGGCTCAGATCGAGAGCCAGGGAATAAAATGGTTGCACGAGTGAACGGACGAATAAATGAGAGGAAACAACAATGAATCGTAAGGGAACTATAAGGATTTCGCCCCGTCGTTGCTGCTCGCACAATGTACAAGTGTTTTATGAATTAAGGAGGGAAAAGATAAGAACAAACTGCACGGACGACGTAACGCTTAGGACATTCGTTACGTCGTCTCGAAGGTTCGAAGAAAAAAAAAACAAGCAAAAAGATCGATAACCGAATCGTGAAAAATCCGCGTAGCAGATTTTTTAATCGGTTTTTTTTTATTTCTTTAATTTTATCTTCCATGCGCTCGATGCGATTCTCTCGTGGCAAGCGTTTTGGCGGAAGATTCTCGCCCGACAGTGACGGACAGCGTCGTTGGTCCGCACGTGCGTGTCTGTGACTTGTGGTGGAAGGGCAACAAGGTGGCAAAATTGGAATTTCGCAACATTACGGAAGCGCGTGGTCTGATACCGCGACCAACTTGACAATTGAATTTGTAACTGTTACAGAAAAAGACAACACCGAATCATGTGGATTATATTATCGTAAGACGGGAAAAACAAGGAAATTGAAGAGAAAGAAATAAGGCTCTATCTAGGTCTTAGGCTGTATAAAAATAATGATATCTTATAATTAATATTAAAATTATTATTATTACAAATATTATTATTATGCGATTGTAATTGTATCTTGTATCTTTAGGTGTTTAAGATAATAGAATTTTCACGCTGCAAAGAAGCCGATTTTGCGAAGAAAATGGAAGAAAGAGACAGGAAAATTTGTTTTTTTTTTTTTTTTAATTGGCGTCACAATTCTTATTACGATGTACAATGTACATAGTTATTGTTCGCTTTATAACACACACACACACGCACGACTTGGTCAAGTGCTCCTCTCTTTTGCTTTTATTGTGCTCCTCCGACGGGTAGCTTATCATTTCGAGACTTTTAACGATTCAAAAACAATATATATCTCGTTTCCATATATAAATTATATATTCTGTGAAACTCGAAAACGGGAGAATCCGATCGATCTTGAACACAAAGTCGAAGACACGTATATATGTATATACGCGTAAGAGAGCGGTGAGACAGCGAGAATAGACAGAAACACGGACGCGCTAGCGCGTAAAAACATTGCGTTGTGAGAATTTGTTACTCGTTATTTTGAAATATTAAAAATGAATTTTTTTACGCGATGATGCTTCTTACTGCAGAAATTGGATTCGAGGAGTATTTAGCATGTACGTCGAGTGTAGAATTATCAATAGACCGAAAATAATCGTAGAGTACTTTGCTTTTATTTTCTTTTTCTTCGTTCTTTCCGGAAAATTCCGTTTCCCATCGCACTGCGATATTTGGACACAGTTATAATTTGTAAAACGCGGAGTGAGATTCTCGACGGGGCGGCATTTCCAGTGCATACTGGCACTCCCTTTGCAGAGCGAAAATTCGAGAAATTCACACAACTTATTATTTAACTGGTTTGGTAGCAGGGTTCCGTTGAATTTGAGACATAGTTTTCCTTTTTTTTTGTACACAGGGAATATAAGGCGTGCGATCTCACGGAGGACGAGCGAAAAAAAAAAACAATTTTATCACGGACACGTGCACACGATAAGTGTCCGTGTGATAAAAGCGCGAAGCGAGATTTCCAAAATATGGGAACGATAAAATAAGACACCAATGATGTAAAATGTTGCGATGAATCCGGAGAGAAAATATACTTGTGTGTGCGTGTGTGGTGTGTATATGTATGTGTATGTATATATATATGTATATATATATACACATATATATTCACACATATATTGACGCAGGTAATAAAAAGTGATAGTTCATAGTTGAAATTTTAATAGTTGATTTTTAATTATATATATAAGAGAGAAAAATGAAAGTTTGCCAATTTAATTTTAGAAAATTTTGCGTACAGAAAAAAAACGAAATAGTGAAATGGTGAAAAGTATAATTTTAAATATTCTCAGACGATGAGTAATAAAAATCAGGTACTTAGTCTAAGAATATATATATATATATCGGAAAAATTGACAGTACTTTCGATATTTTCAATTTTGATAAACAACAAGAGTCGATCCGTCTTTATGACTGTTTATTTTTTTGTCTATATAAGTCTAAAGATTACGGTATACTTCAGTGTTAATTTGATTATCATATAAAAGATGACAACATTCTGCTGGGCGTTTCGTCTTTTCCTTCGCAGTATATCTCGCGCATGTCTTCGATCGATACCCCCTTACATTCGTTATACTCTGTTCATACAATAATTTCATTATTAAATCAAATTTGTTAGTTAAACGACTCGTTCATCAAACTCACAGATGCATGCATGAAAAAAATTACATGGTTTAACAAGATCCTTGCGCGTCTGATAGGTCAAATGAAATATTCTTCACTAGTGTCGAAACCCTCGGCATATTTAAATTGAGCCGAAAAAAAAAACGGTAATCTATGTGTCTGTTGAGTAATGTGAAATTGAAAAATGCTAGCGCTCGTTAAACACTTATGCTGGATATGCACGTTGCGCGTGTGAGAGAAAAAGAAGACTACTAAATTTCTCATGGTACGCAAGAGGACAAGTACCCAGGTAGCATAAATGTCCAATTGACGTCGATAAGTTTTCATTTTCAGGATATCTTTAAGACATTACTGTAAGATAACTATTCCACGTCTTTCAAACGACATCCCGTTTAATGTTGTCGTGAAGTTATCTTTTTTTATATCTTTTGGCGGTGAAAACGGATACCTGTAAGGTATCACAAATTGTTATCCAATTGATGACTATTTTCAGATATCAAAAAGTTATCCGTCTGCTGTTATCTATTGTATCTAATTAAACGTCCGAAGGATATCCTAAAGACTAATCGCATAAGATGTCTTTTTCATGATATCTTACGGACATCCGTAATATGTTGTCTTTTGAAGTATTTGGAATTGGCGGGAGATAGTGAAAAAGCATCCAAATGTTGTCCGAAAGATGTCACTTAACGTATGAGTATTATACTCTCACCGGCTCGTATACCTAGTCCACCATTATTCCGATCACCGACGAGCAAAGTGTGAACAAATAATTGATAAAGAAAGAAAAGGTGCTCAAACATATACACGTGAATATATACGCCTCTAATATTTTCCAATTCGCCTCTATGCGTATTCTGAAAGCGTACGTTTGCTGTAAAGACATCATCACACGTTTAATAAAATCCTATTCATAACAGTTGTTCATTTTCTTTTTCAGAGGTCGTACGAAGCTCGTTTCGTGACGCAAAAGTCAAAGACTTTGAAAATCTCATCGTGGACTGGCTTCGCCGTGGGGGCAATCATCGGCTAGAGCCTGGGAAACTCGCCTCCGGCAGAAGGTGTCCCCGTAACGACGATAAAAATTAATGAATTTATTTTTTTAGTAATAATACATTGTATTTCATTTTTAATTAACTAGCTGATCTTTCATTTACAACCCACTTTAAAACCGACATACCACTATCTTATCTATCTCTTCATCGAAATCCACGTATTCATCGTCTAGAATATTTAATATAGCCCAATATTACCTATTTTTGGTTATTACATGGTAAACATCGTTAATAACCAAAAATAGGTAATATTGGGCTATATTAAGTATCCTAGACTATTAACAAGTTGATTCTGATAAAGAAACGGATATATAGTTTTAAGGCTTTCACGGCTCTTTGTGTTATTACAAAAGTATGTGGCTTACAGATGAAGGCCGTGTTGAGGATCAGCGTTATGCTGACGTTTCGCAAGCGTTACAGTCTGCATCGTTAGGGGCTGAGAGTATCAGCCCCTGAATAGAGTATACGATACTGTATCGGAGCATCTCAGCCCTGAAGATGCAGACTGTAACGCTTGCGTAACGTCGGCATAACGCTAATCCTCAACACGGCCTCCATCCGGAAGCCACATAATTTTGTAATAAAATGGATATATATAAATATATATATACAGGGTGGACTATTTAACGTGACCACCCAAAATATCTCCGTTGTCTTTAGAGTGACGAAAAAAATGTCAGGAGGTAATTTGATTGATTTCGAAGGGCTGATACAGTGGTGAAACATTCATTTTTGTCAAGTTCATAGTTTTTGCGTTCTCCAGGTCATCAATGGGTTTTCAAATGGGAACATGTTTTTTTTTTATTAAGACGTAGCTGATATTCAGACGAATCTAACGACCTTTGATATCATGACCTTGAAATGATTTTTCCCCAAAGTACACGTGTAAAAACGGAAAATCCTGATGGTATTGACGATAAGAATATCCGAATAATGTAATTGAATTTTTTGTGCAGAAAATGTATCACAACTACAAGAGAATCATTCATCCGACGTCTTCAAAAATGTGTCGAGGTTAATGGCCATCACTTCGAACATTTGTTGCAATAAATTTTCTGCACAAAAAATTCAATTACATTATTCGGATAGTCTTATTGTCAATACCATCACGATTTCCCGTTTTTACGCGTATTGTTTTAGTGAAAAATCATTTCAAGATCATGATACGATAGGTCGTTTGATTCGTCTGAATATCAGCAACAACGTCTTAATAAAAAAAAAACTTGTTCCCATTTGAAAAACCATTGATGACCTTGAGAACGCAAAGACTATGACCTTGACAAAAATGAATTTTTCACCATTGTATCAGCCCTTCGAAATCAATCATATTACCTCCTGACATTCTTTTCGTCATTCTGAAGGCAACGGAGATATTTGGGGTGGTCACGTTAAATAGTCCACCCTGTATATCGCCAATAAATAGATATTCATTCGATATCACTTTTTGGTACAATTTAGATGACGTTTTGTTAACTTTATGGATGTCTTTTGGACAACTTTTAGATGCCTGTGGCAGCTTGGCATTCTCATGCCTTTAAGAAGATGTCATTTGGATATATCGATTTAAGGCCATGTGTCACACGTCCAGTCGGTAAAAATCCTACTGCCAAGTTTTCTCCTAGACGGATCGTATTTCGGGTAAAAGAAGAGAAAGCGGTTGTTCGTCGTTCAACAGAACGGAACGTGTTTCTTTTCTTTTTTCTCAAAAATCAACCGTTTCAGAAATCATTGGGAATCTGCAAATCAGCTATCTCTCTCGCACTCATGGCCACTCGGTCGGTGTGACACTTGACCTTAATAATTTTACGCTAACGTATTGACGACCGATAAAAATTAACCTCTGGTTGTCAATTTGTCAACCATAAAAAGTTGCCGTATAGTTAACTAATTGGATACGAATAAGTTATCGGCGAAGCGATCATTAGTGATACGATTTGTAATACTAAAAGGCATCTTTTTGGACAATCAAAAAGTTATCCATATATCCGTTTCGGGATATCTTTCGGCTACTATATGGATAACATTTTGTATAACCTGGGTATACATGTGTACACTTGAATATATATACAGTCGAATGTCTAGAGAAGAGCAAAAAAGTTCGTTATATCGAACTTATTGATTATATTTTCCTTATATTGAGGTTTTAATAAAAATTGCTCTGATTTTAACCTTTCTTCCGTAAAAAATATATATACCATATATGAGTACGATAAATATAGGGATCTTTTTTAAAAAAAGAAAAGTTTAAATTAGCGCAATTTTTACAAGCAATTAAAACAATTAGAGCATAATGTATATAACATATTTTTAAAAGCGGATTATTTTTAAATTAAACAAATATTTTGTTTAATTTTAAAAGTTTGCAAGTCTAAAAAGGCTACGTAGAAGCAGAGACGGGGCGAAGGGAACGAAAGGAAGAGAGTTTACCGAGAACGCTTCGTTATACAGAGGTTTTGTTCACAAACATTCCTCGTATAGAGGTTAAAGGCCCTGTAAATAAATTCTTTATATCTATAGTTTTTTTTTCGTTGTATCAAGGTTTTGGGTGTCTATCGAAAGAGAATGGACACATCTCTTCGTTATATCCAGGTTCGACTGTATATATATATATATATATATATATATATATATATATATATATATATATATATATATACACATACATACATATATATATATATACATATATATGTGTGTATGCTGCTCGTTTACTCGACGCATTGGCAATTAATAAAGCGCAACTGCGCGCGATCGGAGTAACTGCAGATCCCAGCTGATCCCAGCTTCTCTGCCGGCGACCGATCTATATACTGTCTCTGATACGGATATACATATATATTGAAAAAGTATTCTGTATATTCCATCTCCCGCTCTTTATATCTCACTTTCTCGAACGTACGAGAGAGAGAGAGAGGTTATGTCGCTCGAATTTCACGTTATGTTGCACGAGCGAGAGAAACGAAAATTCCGTTCTATTTTTAGTGAAAAGAAGAATCGAGGCGTTATTCCTTGAGTCACGAAGCATCATTCCGCTTGGCTAAGATGAGTCCGGAAGTCGTAGAAAGAAACGTAATAGTTGCGAGATAGCGGTCCTCGCAGTGGAGAGAGAAAAGGAAAAAAAAAAACGAAAAAGAACAGAGGAAAAAGTGAGTTTCAGTGCGCGATTCAGACGAGACTAAAATGGGTAGAAAGAAACCGCATCCATCGTCGAAAAGTAAACATCATCACAATCATCAGTCGCACCAAAAAAAACCAACTCCCGCACCCAAAAATAATGAGACAAATATTCTGTGCGAAAAACTCTTTAGGCGTGAGTATAAATTTTATAAATCATTCTTCATCCCGTATCTCCTCGTATCTGTCGCTTTTTCTTCTTTTTCTATCGCACGTAAATAAATATTTTTCTACCCATCTTTGTTTTTTTCCTCGTCGTTCCTGCGACGTAGTCTGCAGCGATCCTGTCGACGTAGCTCGTCTATGGGATAATTATATCGAACTGACGCAAGTCCTGGAGGATATAAATCGTCTCACTGAGATGAAGACTCGCGAAACAAAAAGATCGCAGGCGATAAATCGCTTCCTCCAATGGCTCGGAGAGAACAAAGCCAAGGTCGAGGGTACCGGATTGTCCGAATTTCCCAGCTATGACATGGGACTCAAAGCGGACAAAGACTTTGCCGCCGGTCAAATACTTCTAGAGATTCCGGGCAAAATAATTCTCAGCACCGAAACGGCGGCTCCCGAATTAGCGTCACTTCAAAACGATCCTCTCGTACAGCACATGCCGCAGGTAGCACTCGCCATTGCTCTTCTCGTTGAGAGGCACAAGGACAATTCGAAGTGGAAACCGTATCTGGATATTCTGCCCTCAACTTACTGCACCGTTCTATACATGAGCGCCGTAGAATTGGGCGAACTCAAGGGCAGCCCTACCCTAGGTAACTTGTTACAGAAATCAACGAATTTTAGCATGAAACGACAAAATCATTGGCATATCATTCTCAATCTAGGATAAACCTACCAATGAATGAACCATTAACGACACTATAGGATTCAAATGGACCGTAAAATGAATATATTATCAAAAGAAATTATTTCATTCATATAGCTAACAAAATATTTTATTCTTATTGTGAAAAACAATTCTTCGAAGTAATTGTAACAAATAATATTGGAGAAATTGATAAATAAGTAGCACAATGACTAAATCGCCAGTGAATGGATGAAATTACCAGTAAATCGACACTCGACCATCAGTAAATGGACGTGTATTGTACATGAACGCTATAAAGGATTACGATATTATTTATTCTTTTTATTGAATGCTACATTTGGAGATCATTGTGTTGCACAAAAATTATAATACTTTTATACATATTAGTATTATATTTGTTATTGCAATTCCGTAGAGAATACACAGAGCTTTCTTTTCATCTTAACGTGATATTCTCAACAAAACTACCAAAGTTTGTGTCGACAGAGAAATCGACAATTTTGTCAAAATAAAAAAAAAGAACGAATGAAATGATTTTGATATTTGATGAAATGTACATTGTCGATTCTTAACAGTAATTAATTTTGCATTTTTCCACAAATGAGCTAAACATTTCACTCTGCTTTGAGAATATTATCAGAAAAGAGCCCATATGTTAATCCACTGGAACGAGGTTGAAATACAGCACCAGTGAATAAACATGTCTAATTCTGATCTATTATTACAAATTTATTTGAAATTTTTGCGATAAATGAAAGATTGATTCTATCATAAATAACAAAAGTAATACTTACCCTCAAAGCTCATAAAAACTTTTGTTTTCGACTTTAGAACACCTACTGTGCACATCCGTATCATACCTAAGTTGCACGGTGTGCAAGTATCACAAACTAGAAAAATTCCGAGTGGCTTCAGAATTCAATATCCAGGGAAGGTTACAGTCGAGAGGCATGAAAAACTTCGGGCATTTTTTTTAATATCAAATGGATACTTTTGGAAATAGGCTTCAACGTATTTTATTCTACTATCAATGGAGAGTAAATTCTAATTTTATTTATTTAAAAAGAATCGAAAATAGCGGCTCCAGCTCCCGTCAAATAAAGCCATGCACGGCGTGTTTTGGTCTGTGCAGGGCACATCCACAGCCTTGCCAGTGCGGGAGCCATCGTGTTTGGGTTTAGTTAGTCCTGTTTGGATTTGTTTAAGACAGTTCATCTTAAACAAAAACTGGTTAAGAATGATTAACCTAGACTAAATTTGGGGGGCCTTATTATATTTTGTTTTTTAAAAACGCCCTGGATAACAAAATGGCAGCCGTTTGAAAAAAAACCCAATTTTTTTACGCGGTTTTTGTTTGCTTCAACGGACGAAAAAAATATTTCCAAATCAATTTTTGACGAAAAATCGCTTCCTAATGGCGAATTGAATTTCCTTTTAATTACGCAGAGATTCATGTAAATCGGTTCATCTGTTGAAGCTGTAGAGCGCACCTCGCGCTAGAAAATGCTGTTTCCAGAAAAACCCATTTAAAGTTTAACGTTTAGGCTGTAAATTCTAAAATACTTTAAATATGAAAATGTACTTTCACCCACGTGTTCTAAACACTTTGAGGATGCAAATTATATTTGAAAAAAAAAAACGATTTTTTCATCGTCGATAACGGTAACCTGCCCTTAAACTAAGAAATTGGTTTCAACGAGACGCGTGATTTTTTTGCTAAATTATAGTAATTCAAGTTTTTACCGAAAATTCATATTTTTTACTTATTTCAAGTATAAGAGAGCTTTCGTCCATTCACTGGTCGGTGTACCCTATTGCGAAATGTACTTTTTGTTTGTTTTTTTTTTGGTGAAGCTAAGGATTCTCAAGGTGTACTAAGGATTCTCCAGTTTTTATTCCCCAATGATATCCAAGGAGCGTTGGGCGTTTCACAAATTAATGTTACAGGAGAATTATTTATTTTAAACATACATAACTCCGGTGAAAGTACGACTTCGGCGATTCCGTGAGTTCCACCGCATCGTTTCTGGGAATAAAATAATTAAAATTCAGACAATTTAGTACAGATTTTCATGGAAAAGGATCTCCTTAAAGCATTCCTTTCTCGGATGGCCGTATTTCGTCGGCGTATAAGCCGAGCCCTTTTGAATCATTAATCAATTACAGTAGCGTTTGATAAAAATGAGTCACAATCAATTATTATAGTCAACGATAAACTGGAATTAAAAATTTCGCACAAATTTTGTAGATCTGCAGATTTTTACATTTTCTCTGAAAAATCGCAGTTACGAAAATTCTTCAGCTAGTCATATTTTTCCAAGTTTTATCATTAATATTTTCCTTAAACATTCGGTGACCAACTGTTTTTATTGTCTTTACGGAAATTTCAGAATTTTTTGCACGCCTAGAGCAGTTTATATCGAACATCTAGAATATAGTCTATAGATTATTAGATAAAAATGGGTCATCTCCATAAAGTACCGTATGGATTAGACGATTACAATTAAATACAGAAAGCTTTTTCAGAACTTTTCGCCTTGTTAACGGGTTTATTCGAATTTTTAGAGACAGCGATAGCTTTGCACGTGACACCAACGTTATGTCACCGGCATTTTTTCGGCAGATTATTCCATGGCATACTCTACCTGTGTGCCAAGTTTCACCCAAATGGGAAGGGCAACTGCCACTTTTGGTCACTGGCGGCGCTAGCATAGCACGTCCCAAGCGAGCGGTGTCTGAACGTTTGTTTTCAACCGGACTGTCAAACTTATTTATTTACGATTTCTCTAATTATTTACGGCTAGATAGCTATTTTTTTTAATGGCTCAGTATTATGTTTAGGATGTACTGCTGACGGAACACAATTTTTTCTTAAGAATGACGCCAGGCGCAAACAGTGGTAAATAACTTTGTCCTTTTTCCTCATCACCTTGGCCTCTCTGTTTCTGAGAATGGATTTCAATTCCTCGACTCTTAAATACAAACAGCGACGTGGGCCGCTCTAAAAATGCCGTTTTAATAACGGAAGCACACATTTTTTTTCAAACTAACGAAAAATTAACATTTTTAGTGTTAAAATATTCTATTTTCCGAAAAATATGTACAATCATTCACTTTCGGGGACGTGACGTGACTTTGAATTGATTGGGACGTGCTATGGTGGTGCCATCTGCGCCGAGCTTTGCGTTGCCTTTCCCATACGTTCAGCCCTTTCGGCGTGATTGGGAGTAACAAACAGTCTTTCCAAGTTATCCCTAGGGAATAGGTTCAGCCGTTTCGGCGATATTGATCGATTAACAAACATACAAATAAACAAACATCACAATTTTCGTATTTATAATATTAGTTAGATTTCGTTAATCACCAACACTTACCTCAGTCAGTCAGTCTACCACCGTGCCTGGAAAATAGGCCACTTTACCTCCTTTCTTTATTTCTTACTTATTTCTCTCTTATTGTTTATTTCGTCCCTGGTTCAAATCCTAAAGTCCACGCGGATGAAGGTGCGGGCATAAGCTAGTTTCAAATATAAATCAGCTTTCGTCCATTCACTGGTCGGTGTACCCTATCGGGATGACGAGGTCAGGATTTTACACACAATTGATATATAGTCTTGCCATGTTTGAGTTTTTTTTAAGTTATTGAACAATATTCATTCAACGATATTATTGTTTGAACAAAGTACCGCCGTTGGCGGCCAATGGGTGTAGGGTGTAAATTCATGTATTTAGCGTTATCTCAAATGAACAGTAAACAAATTTACCTTCAGTGTATTAATAATTTAATTGAATAGGGTGTAATTTAATTTCGTTTGATCGGATATTTTTATGAAATTTTGGAAAATAATCAAAACGGCAAGCTGTATGAAAAAATCTTCGATTTTTTTATGAAAAAAAAGCAACGTTAATTATTTGTTATCAACCAATGGATAAACACATCGAAAAATGATCCGATCATATAACGATAAATATTATAAACTCTGTTCGAGTTTGCAGTATTTCGGACGAATAGGTTTGGAGATACGACTTTCACCCTTTTTCAAATACTAGCTACCGTACACGGCTTCGCTCGGGTGCAAATTAATTTTTCATTTTTGATTTTGATTTGGTACAAATCAATTTTTGACCGCGCATGTTTGCGCGGTCAATTTTCTCACTGCGCATCTCACATTTTTATCCACTCGGTCTCCCAATAACCTACTATGATGATACGTAGTTTAAGGCGTTACGTGGGTTTCGAAGCCAAAAAAAAAGCATATTTTCTCTATTTTTTTAAATATAATATATAAATTATTTTATTGAAAATGTTAAGCACATAAAACAGCAACATTTCAACAATATTTTTAAAAAATTTCATCCAAGAATTTGGGAAATTCAGCCGGTGGGACCTGGTTTCCGGAGACCCCTCAAAAAAAGTGTCCTCGTGGTGGTCAGGATAACTCATGATAGCTTTATCTGAAATTAAAAAAAAACCAATTTTTTTCTGTTAGTAGATAAGTATAGCTCGTGATTGAACGAAGGATTTTTAAACAAACTGAAATTTGAATTTTTGGTAGAGTTGTATGCAAAATAGTTCAATTTTTGGTACAATTTACACTACGTATAGCCTTAAAATAAGTTATAATCGAAAAAAAACCTTCGTTCAATCACTAGTCAATGCTATTTTGAAGAAGTGTGCAAAATTTCAATAAGATCGGTGCATTAGTTTTTGAGAAATGTGTCCACCGACTTCAAAAATAGTGTTTTGAGAAAAAGGCTCTCTCTCCCAAAGGCTCCTCTCTCTCCTAGACTTTTACTCCGATTGACTTAAAACTTTGAGAGAAGATTCTAGACATATTGTACTATTAGATAATAAAATTTAAAAAAAATGGATTTTTTGAAATTTTCAAACCCACGTAACCCCTTAAAGCCTGCACCAAGAAATACACGGTACAAATCGGACCATTGGTTCCCAAGTTTATCGGGTACAGACAAACGGATGGACCCTTCCGTTTATAAGTGTAGAGATAGATTCGAGAAAAACGCAAACAAAAAAAAAGAGTTGTAAGGGCAGCGGGATGGTCCGCCGTAGCGCAGTGAGCGATCTCCGAATCTTCACGAAAATTGTCATGACTCGGTTAATTGTTGGAATTTTTACAAGATATTTGTTTCAAATTAAAGTCAAGATCCGAAGCTATAAAACTATGTAATGAAAAAATCGTATTTTTGAAATTTCAAGCTTATGCCAACTCTTAAGGAGGTACGATTATTACGACGATACCAACTTTCGGGCCTGAAATTTTGATATGATGTTGACGAAAACGTTATGCAGCCTTTGGAAAAATTTGAGCTGTATGGAACGTTCAGTTTTTTTCGTAATAAAATTGCAAAGTCGAACACGTTGGAGTTAGTGAAGCACGTCGTCTTATGGAGACGGTCGACCGGAAGTGCGGTAATCACGGTTTTGCTGCTCACGTATTCAACTAAAGTCGTTGGAAAACTGAAATTTGATAAATTAGACATAATAGATATTGTAAAAAATCGAAAATTCGAACTTCACCGTGTAGTTCAAGCACTACATTATAAAATGGTTTCAATTTCCGGTTGAATATTATCATAATGACGAAATAGTACCCGTAGATTTGTCAACATCGGGCGTAACAGCTGATTCGTTTGGTGAGCATAACCTAGCTCTGTAGTGAGATTCTGTAACTCGGTAGCAACAGTTTTCGTTGTCGCTAGCTAGCGACGGCCAATCGCATGCACGATCAGAAGAACGGGAGCCTCTTATTGGCGGTCGCTAGCTAACAATAATGAGAACGATCGCTACCGAGTTTCAGACTGTCGCTACAACTTGGAAATCATTGTGAACACTCCAGAGTCGTTGAGGATCTAATTTTTCATTTTTTATTAGTATATATGCAATAAATAAAATATTTACCACAAATTTGGCACATTGGGATCGACAATACGAATATTCAACATAAGTTAACATAAATCAGAACACCCGTGGAGTAACATAAATTTAGTCTCTTTGTTGACCCCGAGGAAGTAGTCGTACCTTCTTAACTCCTGCTAAATTCATGATTTTTCATGAGAAGCTGCTAAATAGCCTAGCTTTCAATCATTTTTCTCTCGGAACGGATGTAGTCGAGCTTGTAAAAACTGCTAAGTTGAACTTCTATCGTACGTATGTACGTCTACAAAAAAAAAACCAGTATCCTTCTAAAAGAATGGATTTCATCGTTCCCGCAAAATGAAAACTACATTTGCAGTTATCAGTTTCTCAAACGTTTTGCGATATCGTTGTGTCTCCTACAAAGTTAATATTTGTATTTATTTTACGAGCCGATTCCTGTCGCTTTTTACCCCACTTCATATTTTCCATTTCTCGAGATTCTCCGAGTGTCGCCCATGGCTGTTCTTTTCGAATGTACCGATCTATCGTATTTGCACGAAGACACAGAAGAACCGTGCCAACGCATGTGGCAACATTTTACCGAATTTCCGCGTCGTATCTCGCAGGCAAAAAGTAATTCGATAATTCTCTGCACAGAATTGGCGTTGAAGCAGAGCAGAAATATCGTGAGACAATTCGCCTATTTCTCGCAAATGTTCCACAACACGCGCAATCCAGTTTCCGATTTGCTGAGGCCTCACTTCAATTGGGAAGAATATAAGTAAGTACTGAATAAAAAATCGGGATGATACACAAAACCATCGCAACAGGTAATTTTCGACTAATATATAAATTATTACAACGATGTAATACAAAACGATATTTTCGTGTATTTTTTTTCTTTTTAAATAAAAAACCATCGTATCATACAGGAAAATAAATATACGGTGACGTAATGCACATCAACGTTATAAACACTAATTTAACAATGCTTCGGAATACTGTCCAGTATTGCACAAGCATTTATGATCATTTATGTTTCTTTTTTTTTTTTTTTTGGTGTGTGCCACGTTCGAAAAATTGAATAAATATCGAATAATTCCTTCTCGTGGAAATATTACTCGAGTGAAGATTAATCTTCGATAACGAATTTCATCTCCGATACAAACCAATGATTAATTAATACTACGGACATTGGGATGTTCGAAAAGGCGTGTGTCGCTTTCTGTTTCGTTGCTCGCCGAAATCTTTCCCGCGACTCAAAAATCTTTACATACGCATTTGTATAGATTTAATTCTCGTTGTACTTCTGACAGTATAAAAGAAAGATCAGCATTTCACCTTCAAACGTTGCTCAGTCGGATGCAATTATTTCGACGAGTAACGAGTAATTAATTAACTGTGAACGAGCCCCACGATGATGTTCGTGACCCCAATACAGATCGGGTTTCAACACAATTGTGTATACATATACCTTATAATATATTATTATAATATTGCAAAATATAAAATACAGAGAAGTTTTTACAATAGAATCCTTTTTGTGTGCGTGTGCCTTAATACTCTGTATTTTTATAGTATTTTATATATTATAACAATATGTTATGAGAGTATACAGGGTGTAAGGGAGGTATTGCAGAAAACTAAAAAAGGGTAAAGATGAGGTCATTTAGGATCGATTTGACCTGAAACAGTATCCAAAGTCTAATGGTTTTCGAGATATCCGCAGTTTTCGCTTTTTATAGGTTTTTGCACGAAGTAGCAAAATTCCTTGGTATGATTTAATCCAAGATTTTTTGCTTGAGGGAAATCACACTAAGTAGATGAGTTTTCGAAATAAATTGAAGCCCCGTGGCGCGTCTATTTTTTGTTCTATGCGCGTTCAAAGTTACAGTTTTGTTTTGTTGAAATGATATTTTTAACATTTAAGTGAGGATACTGACTGCTAGAAATGGAAAAGTTGATAAAGGTGTGTTCTATAGAACACAGAATCTTTACATAACGAATAATACAACATTTTGTACGGACGCCGGTGGATGTGCGGTCGGGGTTCGCTTGCGGCGATACTTTGAGTTAAACAGCGTTGTGCGTGGCCAATATTCGGAGCGGTGACCGCTTAGCCGTGCACCAGCTGCCGCATCGACCAGTGAGCGGAAGGCCAATCTAAGGCAAAGTCTATACCGGTACGGTTTTTCCACCGTTTCTCCGTACCCTCGGCAAATGCGGTATATTGTAACTTAAGGGACTATTCTACTGTGAAGGCTCAAAAATAAGCTATTTTTTAATAATTTTTTTTTAAACCGTTGCATGTATCGGTACAATCTTTTTTTCGCTTAGCGGTACACTCTTATAGAATAGAAAACAATGTTTTTGTTGCATATAAATGTATATTTATTTAACAATTTATAATCGTGTAAAGGCATGAAAAAAGTATGTCGCTGGCGTTGATAATTTGTGCTCTCCAGGTAATCTGAAACGAAAAATTCAAAAAGATTCTTAATCTGTATGAGTATCGCTATTGCTCGAACTAAAATTTCTTAAAAATATTAATTTTTACTTATACTTTCGCCCGAATTATAACGAAAAAAAAACGTGTTTTTTCGAACACTTTTGCAAAAAACGACGCCATTTTATTATTTTGCAATATAAAATAATAATTCTAGTTCGGGCGATAGCGACACTCATACAGATTAAGAATCTATTTGAATTTCTTATTTCAGATTACCTGAAGAGCGCAAATCATCAGAGCCAGCGACATACGTTTTTTCATGCCTTTACACGATTATCAATTGTTAAATCAATATACATTTGTAAGCCACGACAAAAAATTGTTTTCTATTCTGTAAAAGTAAGAGTGTACGTTTAAGCGAAACAAAAAGTTTGTATCGAAACATGCAACAGTTTTCGAAAAGAAAAAAATATAGAAAATAGCTTATTTTTTGAGGCTTAAGACATCTGTGGAAGTTAGGTTAAATTAGCGAAGTGCGGGTAGGGAATGATAGGAAAGGGTTCAATTCGAAAGGGTAATAAACTAAAATTAAAAAATATATATAAAAAATACAACATTTTGGATATTTAACGTAATAAACTCATACGAATTTCGCTATTTGGTGCAAAAACCCGAAAAAAAAACCTATCAAAAGCGAAAATCGCGGATATCTCGAAAACCATTAGACTTTGAATAATACTGCGTTGTATACCCGGCTCGAAAACCCGGTATAGGTAAATACATATCCCGGTCATTTACCTATACGGAGAGAAAATAAATTTAACCCTTAATTCCCCGACGATCCCAAAAATTTTGAATCGTTGGGAAATTAAGAGTTGAAAATCAAATTCGTTGAATAGGAATATAAGTTTATCAACTGGATTGATCTTAAAATTGAATTTACAGTGGATCGGTCGTACCTTAGGACAGAACGGTTTAAAAGCCAACCAAGGACTGACTCTACCTCGGTAACTGCCCTTAATACTCGACTCTGTTTGTCGCAATGTGTCCTAGATCAAACATGATACGAGGCTTGGTCAGGACGTGTCGCAAAGTGCATTTTTTTGGCGTTTGCATTTTAGCGAAGGTATAACTGTTTCGCAAGGAAAGCAGTAACCGGTCTGGAATGCCGTTTCGAAAACGCTTCCTCGAACGATCGATTGTTTTCTTGCGTTGCACAAATTTTCAGGTACAACAATGGTTTCAGGTCAAATCGATCCTAAATGACCTACTCTAGAAGCATTTTCAATTGTTTGCACTACCTCTATAACACTCTTTATATACAGGGTGGACCATTTAACGTGACCACCCCAAACATCTCCGTTGCCTTTAGAGTGACGAAAAAAATGTCAGGGAGTAATTTAATTGATTTCGAAGGGCTGATACAGTGGGGAAAAATTCATTTTTGTCAAGGTCATAGTTTTTGCGTTCCCAAGGTCATCAATGGTTTTTCAAATGGGAACATGTTTTTTTTATATTAAGACGTTATAGCTGATATTCAGACGTATCCAACGGCCTATGATATCATGACCTTGAAATGATTTTTCACAAAAATACACAAGTAAAAACGGGAAATCGTGACGGTATTGACAATAAGAATATCCGAATAATGTAATTGAATTTTTTGTGCAGAAAATTTATTCTAACAAATGTTCGAAGTGATGGCTATTAACCTCGACACATTTTTGAAGACGTCGGATGAATGATTCTCTTGATCTTCAAATAGTTGCTGGTGTGATCGCGGCGCAGGTTATCCAACGGATACAATAATGCCAATAGTCGGAGATGTTTCTGTTGTTTTGTAAATACTGGCATTGTAACGTAGTAAAACTGTAGTAGAGTGAAGAATGTTTACCATCTACCAATATTAGTATCAGTAGACAAGTGTATCCATCCAAAGTAACATGTAATAACCGTATCGAAAATGGCATTGTACAGTCAAGCAGAGAAAGTGGAAATGATTCTGATTTATGGTGAGACCGACAGAAACTGGCAGAAACGCCGGCGAACATGCGAGAACGAATTACAAGAACCTGCGTCGCTATCACACCAGAAACTATTCGAAGGTCAAGAGAATCATTCATCCGACGTGTTCAAAAATGTGTCGAGGTTAATGGCCATCACTTCGAACATTTGTTACAATAAATTTTCTGCACAAAAAATTCAATTACATTATTCGGATATTCTTATTGTCAATACCATCACGATTTCCCTCTTTACACCCGTATTTTTGTGAAAAATCATTTCAAGGTCATGATATCATAGATCGTTGGATTCGTCTGAATATCAGCTACAACGTCTTAATAAAAAAAAAAAACATGTTCCCATTTGAAAAACCATTGATGACCTTGAGAACGCAAAAACTATGACCTTGACAAAAATTAATTTTTCACCACTGTATCAGCCCTTCGAAATCAATCAAATTACCTCTTGACATTTTTTTCGTCACTCTAAAGGCAACGGAAATATTTGGGGTGGTCACGTTAAATGGTCTACCCTGTATATATATATATAATAAACGACCTTTTTTCAACATCCTAACAGACGCTTAGAGGAGTCCGTTCTCACTGAGAAAACGTTTTTATTTCATAAAGTCCGGTATAGTCTCCCAACTGTCGTTAGCATCGTCCAAAGAGTCGTTTTCAATGTCGCTCCTCGATTCGAAGTTTTCGTCAATCTCAGGATGATCGTTGTCGCGTCTCTCGGGTCTCTTGTTTGTCGATGTCGCCACGACGTTGACCATTATTGTGTTAAGACTGCTAGAATTTGATAATTTTCTCGCTGTCGTGGTGGGCGCTTGAAAAACAGATCGTGAAAAATTGTTTCTGTATGTGTACCTCTGCTTCTGTCGTATACGACAAATGACGAATATAGCGCAAAAAACGACAACGGTAACGCCGAGTATAGCACCACTCGCTATAATGCTCGGACGTACTTTCGACAAATGATTTTTGTCGCTTTTGTTTTTCGCAACGATCGAGTGATTTGTGGGTATTGTCTTTATTTCCGTGAGATCGTTGTCGATCGGATTGATGATCGCTTCCTCGGTGATTTCCTCCACCAAGCCAATAACCACGCGATGCGTCGGGTACTCGGGATTCTTTGGTGTCGTCTCAACGACATTTCCATCCGGCAGGACAGGCGTCGATTTCGTTTCTTTAGGATTCGTTGACTTTCGAGCGTCAGTGAACACGGGACGACGAGAGAAAAATGGTAGCGAATCAAAGGATCCCAGTAAATCCAATGATTGCTGACTTTTATCGTTTTTATCCATCGTCGCGCTATCCAATTTCGTTCTTTCACTACCGACGAAGGAAACGTTCGTTTCTTTCTCGGTCGGCTTGGCCTCGTCCAGAATTTCGTCTATCCCGATGTCCGAGATAATTCCGGCCGTGGTGACGGGGATTCTTGGATATTCGCTCGTTGTCGAGACTCTCGACGTTTCGCCTTCGTCCGTTCGTTTGTAATTTCGCGAATGTACGTTCTCACGAGATCGCAATATTTCCGCGAGATGTACTCTGCTCGAGCCTCTCTGGCGTAGCTCAATCAATTCGTCGATGCTCATGTTTCGGGACTTTAACAAACGCTCGAGGCGTTTTGCGCTTGAGCCCGTGCTGAAGAGCTCGAATATTTCGGCGCGTGCCTCCGGCTCGATGTTCGATACAACGAGCTCGTACGGCTCGCTGCTTGCGAAACTCTCGTTATCTTTCGATGAACTTCCGCTCGCGCTTTCAAACGGAATTTCGTCAATCTTTATCGTTGTTTTTTCTTCACCGCCGTGCGTCGCTCCCTTTTCGAGCTCGACCTCATCGTTGACACTTTCCTGATGAGGTTCGTCGCTCTGATAGTCTAGATCCGGCAAGCGAAACACGTCGGAGTTGGCGAATTCTCGTGTGCCCGTATCGCTAGAATGTATTTTCGTTCGATTGTTCAGTAAGTTAGAGGTTCTTTGAGTGCTACTCAAAATATTCTCTATACTGAGAGTCGAGCCTAAGTCCTCGTTGAATTTACTCTCATATCGTTTGCTTGTAGTTTCCTCCGATCGCGAAGCAACAGTCGTAGTTGCGACTTTTCCCATGGTAAAATCTGAAAATTCCATTATCTCGTCGTCGTCAAGCTTCGACGAGGATTGGCTGCTTCTCCGAAAGTTCTCATCGTTCTGGTAAGTCTCGACAGAATCCTCCGCAATTTCATCGTCCTTGCGCGGACTCGACTTATCCGCGATAAAATTCTGACGTGGCAGAATGATTGGTTTTGTGAGTCTCACGATGGCGGAGAGTTTCTCGTTCTCGCTAGAACTTCCATTCTCGCTGATCTCATCGGACGACTCGACCGAATCAATTTTTTCCTCCGACTTTTCGGCGTTCCGTTCGATTGTACTCGCCGACGTTCCCAAGTCATTCTCACTTCGTGCGATCGTTGTGGTCTCGGAGCTCATCGTATTCGTAGGGTCATCGATACTCGATTGCCATTTCCCAGTAGCTTCCTTCTTACCACTTCCGTTCAAGTTTTTTGCTTCAAAGACTTTCGATCGCACGCCAATGATCTCGGCGCTGTCATCTTTAGCGACGCCTGATTTAAGAACGCTCAAAACTTCCGCTTTACCGCCGAGCAAATCGTTCAACGTGAAATTTCGGCGTTGCAGAAGCTCCGAGAGACTAAGGCCCTCGATCTGTTGCATCTTCAGGAGAGATCTCAATTCGGCGTTTTCGGATCCTCTCCGATTAGCCGTATTGCCCATCGAGCCGCTACGTTCACGAAGTGCGTTTACGCTCTTTTTCTCGTTGGCATCTGGTCGTCGCGTTGTTACTTCCGGTATTTTCATAAAGCCGCGACTCGTCGACGACGATTCGTCGAGATTCGACGACGAGGTATCCACGTATCTCTCCGTGCTCCACGATATCGAGTAAGTTGGTGGTCTCGTCTCGACGAATTCGTAACTCTGGGGTGGGCGACGTTTTCTCGGACGTGGCTTCTGATACTCCTCGTCGTTCAGCTCGTACTCGTTCGGATGCGTTTGGAACGCGTCGACGTAACGCATCCTCGAGACATTGTCCGGCTCAATCACGTACGTTAATTGCTCATTGTTACTTGTTCTTTCAGTTCTTCTCGTCGGTAAATCGGAATTCTTCGTTAATTCGGCTGTCTCCTTAAGCTTCGAACTTGACACACGTGACTCGGGAATTCTTTGGATTTTTTCACCCCGCAAAATGCCATCGGCCGGCGAATCATCGTAGCGGATATTGACGTTTTCGTAATTCTCTTCGAGCCGTTCGTTAATTTCAGCATAGAAGGTAAAGCCTCGATCCTCGTGAGCAATGGGAATTTTCGTCATTCTTAATTCGTCCTCGATTCGAACTCTCGACAATTTCGGATCTTCGGGATCGATGATCTTCTCCGTGTGGCGGGAAGACACGAAGGCCCGAGTCTCCTCGGTCTTCGCGTCCTGGCTGTTGAATTTCTTTCGTCTCGAAGAATCGTCGAAAGGCACGAGCGGCAGTGAATCGCCATCTCGCCATTTTGGCTCCAATGCCGAACCACTGTTTCGCCATTTTCCTATCAAATCCTCGTCCTCGAACTCGTCCGAATCGCTTCGCGTGTAATCCTCGACGTCCCGGCGATCAACTCCCGTCCCTACGTACTCGATGCTTCTCACTTCGGAACGATATCGCTGGAACTGAGAGAGCCAAGGAAATTAGGAGATTGAATGTAAGTGTTGTTCAGAAATAAAAAATATTATGTGGGTTTTATTCCGAGGACTATGATCACGTCCGGAGCGATAAAATTCTCGTTTCATTATATATAGGGGGTGTTTGGCGCATGCACCGAGAATTTTTTTTGGGGGATTAGGGAGGGGGTGGGTCATTTGCTAGTGTTTTCACCCTTAGACCCAATGTCCTAAGGGTCACGGTCATTGAGATATGATTTTTTTTCTTCATTTTTTCTTAAACTACGCGAAATTTTGCCTTTAAATCGTCATAACTTTTTTGTTTGTGGTTATAATAGCACGAAATAACTTTTTTTGTATGCATACGGAGTAAAGAAGGCGAATTTGAGCAAAATTTATAACTCACGTTTAATAGAGAAACATCGGAAACATAATAAGTCTTTTCTTAACCCTAACCTTGGCAAACTAGTATCTCTTATTTTGATCACATAATTAATGATTTCTATGACATGTAGCATACCGTTAGAAAGGGTATAAACCAGAGAACTTTTTAAACTAAAACTAAGTTCAAAATAGCTTTTAGTTTTTTTTTTATAATGAGTTTAGAAGTTGACATTTTTCATATATTTACACATTTTTTAAGACTTCGGCAGCTCACAAGTTACTTTGTTGAAAGCAATTGCACCAAATAATGATTTATTTATAATAAATATACATGGCAGAATACAACAAAAATTACTTCGTGCTATTGCAGCCACAAATAAAAAAGGTATGACAATTTAAAGGCGAAATTTCGGGCAATTAAAAAAAAAATTGAAAATCATATCTCAATGACCGTGACACTTAGGATATAGGATCTAAGGGTGAAAAAACTAGCAAATGACCCCCCAAACCTACAAAAAAATTTGTCGGTCCATGCACCAAACACCTTATATATATAGTAAACTTCGGTGAGTTGGTTCATTACTTCATTATTACCAATGAAATGCTCAATTGGAAAATCAAACATAAGTATAATAGAGGTACGTTATTAAATTTAAAAAACATCGCGAATTATGCACCAATCGCCATTTTCAAATGCTAAAGAGTTTCAGAAACATACTGTATTTCACTTCTACGTTATTCTCATTTATACGTCATTTATACGTCCCCTTGAAAAATGTATAACGGAAGTTTCATTGTATATACAAATTAAATAAATAAGTAAAATATTATCATGTACTTTTGTACGTTTGTATACAACGGCGCGCGGAAAACGCCCCCAATTGGCGACGAGTGTCGTGGATGGTGTATGAATGTGAGAAAAAACCAAACATATTATTAATTTGTATGAGTATTGCGATATTTCGTAACATATTCAGCAAACAAAAAAAATACAAAATGGCGGCATCCTAAACTTTGATTATCAATTTTTTCTATTTTTCTGACCATTCTACGAGTTATATGAATAAATAAAAATGATGTCGACTCAATTCTGCTACCAACGTTGAAAAGCAGTCTACTGGAGGTGTATGCCAAATCTAAGCTCAGTCGGCCAATTGGTTATCGAGGCATCATGGTTGCTGATTCGAAAAACATAGTTTCTTGAAAAAACGCGTTTAAGGAGGTTGGAGCGTTATCCTCAATCCAAGATTTAGAAGAAAAAAAAAATATATATATATATATATGTCATTGTCCAGACTATACTGAGTCTTTGCGAATTTTTTGAAATTTGTTCACCACAGAACACCGGAGATAAGAAGTACTTCAATATATGTAACTTTACGTGCAGTTAGATGGGTAAGACATTGGCGTTACGGGTGACGTATTTTTTTTTGGCTATTTAGCACCAAGATAAAGGATCTCTAGCAGCGGATTATTGTAAACTAAACCATTGTAAACCTTGAGAAAAAAACCCCATCTTGCCCACCGAAAACCATATATATTGAGTATTGAACCATCAAGGCTTGATAAAAGATTACGAAACTTTTTAATCTTTGATCTCTTAATATTTTAAATCTTTTCAACCTGTTTAATCCAATAAAAGATTACGACTCTTTTATAATAATCATCAATACTGTACCTTGTGCCTTTCAAGTTGGTAGTAACACGACAGTTTTTCTTTTTCACGTAATAAAAATATAAAAATGCATTATTTAGCCCTTTAATTATATATTTTATAAAATATCTTAATCTACAGAATAAATCTATACCTCGTATGCATATTTTTAGGTTTTTTGAAAAAAACTCATAAACCGTCATTTGACTCAAATGGACCCCTCCAACCGCCTTAAAGGTCGCTCCGTCTCGACCGCGTTCCCCGAGCGTACTCCTTGTAATTTCTAAAACTCGGCTAATTTGATGAGCATCATCAAACTGTTTTCACAAATATATTCAGAAAGGTCTGTAGAATAATAAAATAAAAAAAACGTTTGTTTTTCTTCAAATTTCTGGACAACACTGCTGCCTTAATATTCTAAATCAGAATAAAATGTTCACACTGAACTACAGTAGAACCTCGATTTTCCGAACACCCACCGATCGGGTAACTCCGTTATCCGAACGATGGTTTGCTTTATCCGAACGTTCCATTATCCGAATCATGGCACGAAATTGCATACATTTTTATCGACTCGAGCTAAAGGGTGTCTCAAAAAAATCTGACATTTTAATTTATTAATAAAACCTATTATTTATTTGAAAAGTGCGAATATTTTTATTTTAATGTGAGGTACAAACATGGAGGTTATGAGTGGAACACAATATCCGATGAATGACCGCCTCGTCCCTGTTTGCAAACGTTCACTCTTTTGACGAAATTTTTAATAACATTTTGTCATAATTGCGAACTTATTTCATTAATTGTGTGTCCAATTGCTTCCTTGAGCTCCGGAATGGTCTGTGGATCATTGGCATACACTTTTCCTTTCAAAAAACCCTAAAAAAAGAAGTCCAATGCCGTCAAATTGCACGATCTTAGTGACCCATTCACATCGCCACAACGCGAGATAACACGACCATGATAGTAGTGTAGCTAGGGCGGTTCTAACTCAGGGATCTCAGGGGGGAGCGGGACGGGGGTGGGGGTCCAGCGCGGTGAAGCTGCGGTATGTATGGCGGGGGGGGGGCAGCGCGGGCAAGCCGGGGTGTGACGTCACAGGGAGAGGAGGGTCCAACGCGGGAAGCCGGGTCTAGTGGGAGAGTGGGGATGTGACGTGTAACGTGGTGGGGGAGGGAGGAAGGGTCTAGCGCGGAAAAGTGGTGGGCACGTGACAGCTGAATGCGGGGCTGTGACGGAGGAGGGGCAAGGGGTAAAATAAAGAATGTTATGAATCAAAGGACAATAAAACAATAGTTTATTAATAAAATTTAACAAAGACATTACATTGTTATACATCAAATCATAAGTGTGTGTGTGTGTGTGTGTGTGTGTGTGTGTGTGTGTGCGCGCGTGAGTGTGTGCGTGTGTTTAGTTTCAGCAGCCATACAATCATTCTGAAACAAAAAAAAACACATTTTTTCTTATTAATCTATTCAACACAATGATATTTATTATAATACTAAAGTTTAAAAATAAAACTCACAAGAAATGCGATATACATCTAAACACGCTGGGCGCAGGTCGGGTGGGTAAATTTGACAAAGTAGTCCTCGGCAGCCGTTACAAAAGATTCCGCTCATCGCCACATATCGTTCGCGATAGTGACCACCCGTTCTGATTCCTTCGTCAAACATGTCCCGAATATCAAACCAGCATGAAGCACAATACTTCGTTTGACCATTCGGCGTAAAGTAAATATAGTTTATGCAATACACAGTCTCTGCATTTCAACGATTTAGATCAGGGATGTCCATTCCAATTTCACGCACTTCATACTGTTCACTATCACTACCGTATGCGGAATCGACTGATTTAGTATCCAGTTCATCCAGATTATCAATGTCCATTTGATCGATACCGTCATCGTGTTGAGCGATCATTTGCACTTCATCATCACCGGCGATGTCAATTAGAGGTATTTCACCATCGACGATATTGACAACTTCGTCGTCATCTGCGATATCAACAATTTCCACTTCATTTTCGATCACCTCATCACCAACCAGATCAATAACTTCATAAACTGTGTTAACCATTATTATTATATTTTTCTTCTGCGGCTCTTTCGTTTCAAAAAATGACACTTCGGAGGTTGGAGACTGGAATGGTGAAAACGGCTGTCCCGATCCCTTTTAAGATTTTGATTTTTTGGCTCCTCATAGGGTTGTAGTATGGTGCGGATGGTTAGTAACATATGGAAATGGTTTTCCTCTTTAACATGTAGAAATTAGTCGGGACGTATAGAAAAAATTAACCATCCAAAATGTCGCATCCCAGCCGGGGATGAATGTAAAGTTTTTTTCTTAACCATCTCTAGGGGTAGGCATATGCTGTGCAGAAAGAAAAGTGACACCCCATCGTGGAGGTGAAAGCTAGCCAGCTCTGACTCGTCAACTTTTACGATTTCCACAGAACAGTGTCAGGACACGGATACTCACAAAGCTGGCTTATTATAAAGAGCATCCTAGTGTTTTCAGATTGCTGTGTATGCGCAACTTGGCGTAGGCGCCCTACCGGGCCGCATTCACACTCCCGGCACCATGTTGAATATTAGGTCCAGATATCGGGTGGTGTTGCATTTCAGTCGTAAATATGACTTATACTCAAAAACCCATAAAATCCCGTACAAAAATGCTTTTGAAGCGATATCGCTGCAAAAAAAAATTTCAACCGTCGAGGTCTTGGCTCCATTCCGAAAGATAATGTCAAGATGTTTGCATGTATGCGAGTACATAGTTCACCCCGTCTCGAATCTCGCTGATGAGACTTGAGACAGGTATTGACAAGTCCGGATTAAAACATGTTTTCTTGGTCAACGTTCATAGCCACTCTCCCAGCGATTGGAAATTTTTTTATGGCTTAGATATTTAAAACATAGACGAAAACGGTATATTTCTCAGAAAAACTGTAAACTTTAGGGAACGTTTCAACCACCTCGTCCGAAAGTCTCAAATTTTACGACTCTTTTTTTTCTTAGGTCAAGCGCCAGGGGCTTTCATGTCCTATCGCTTTGCATGTGCAACTCGAGTGTGATCATTCGGTAGGCACACCCTTGAAAACCCAGAAAATTTTACTACAGCCTGCGATGAAGACCATGATCCGGGGAAAAAAATGGATTTCAATTCTACAGGGCTTTAGTTTTACATCTCTGAATGATAACATATACAGAGGGAGAGCAACACCAAACCTTGATGCTGACACTTGACACCGTACAGGTCTGAACAAGTCAGCCCCATGGTTAAGGAATTTTTTCTTCGTTAACGCCACTCTCCAAGCCATGAGAATTTTTTTTATTGCTTCGATATTCAAAGGATATATGAGAATGGGGTGTTTATTTTTTTTTAAACTATAAACTTTAGAGATCTATGGATAAAGGTCTTTTTAAGGCTTCCGCCGCGGACCACTTGAGCGCTGATGTACGCCTGGAGAGCCCATAAATTTGTTACGCATCTTGACCGAAATGTTCTGTTTCCATTTTCCTCGGCAATCTATACCAACGCGATATTAGAAAATTTTGGTGGTGGGGGTGATATTTTCTGAGATGGTCGGGAAAGACGAAAAATGTCTAAAGGGGAAAAGCATTTTTTAATCATCTGCTGCGCTCAAAACTTTACACTTTGGGTCGAGCAGTCGGCTAGTTAATATTATCTCTTTCGGAAGCCTCTTTTCACCAAATATGGAGAGCAACGCGGAGAAGTCAGAACAAATCTTGCATGGCCAAGCCGCGCTTTCAAGTTCGATCGAAGATTTTGCTGCATGGGAGCAGCGATGCATCGAGTTCATCGAAGGGCTGGAAGCGCAAAGCCGAATTAAGCGCCCGCGATTATTAATGGGACATCAACACTCACTGATAGCCCAAATAGCGCGTCTGGAAGGATTGAGGAATTCTGTGCGTAGTCATTTTATACACACGGGCGCAGGACATGGTGATCATGGATTAATCTGGCGTCAGATTGACACATCATTCAAGAGTCGGATATTGACCGGTTCTGTAATCAATCGCAGTCACATCGAGCCGAAACATTTTCTCAACGATCCTCGCGACCTAGTGCTTCAACATGTACAAAATGTTATCTGCAAAGACAACAGTATTAAAGTTAATACAGTGCTTAATGGTGAATTCGCGAGTGGTGACAAACATGCTAATAAAAGTGTCAACACGCGAAACTGTGAATTATTTAACACAAGCGATTTGAATGAGTGGTACGAACAACGCGTTATGGAGCCTACTTTAACCTTGCTCGACGAATTTCAAGAGCGAGACAGTGGCTGGGCTTTGCGGAAAATACTTAAACTTTCAATCAATATAAATAAGTACAATCCAATGCGCGCTGGGTGTGTCATTTCATTGCCGCGGGAGATCATGATGAAGCGGGCTGTGATTAATGTCAAGTCGAACGATAACGCATGTTTCGCATGGGCAGTAGTCGCCGCCTTATACCCAGCCGAACGAAACAGTGACTGTCCGTCTTCTTACCCTCATTATTCAACAGTACTGAATCTCCAGGATATTGAATTTCCAGTAACCATCCATCAAAATAAAAAATTTGAATTTCAAAACAATGTATCGGTCAACGTGTATACCACCACCACAAAAAAGGACATTGTTCCAATACGCGTGACTCAAAATAAAAAGGAAAAGCATATCAATTTGTTATATACGCAAGATACCGAGGACAACAATGTCGGGCATTTCACATGGATTAAAAACTTGTCGAGACTCGTGAGGGCGCAACGGAGCAAAAAGGAGCATAAAAAATATATATGCGATCGGTGTGTAAATTTAACATTATTAATACATATTTATATCTACTTAATGAGGAAAACAAAAAAAAATCTATTTTTTTTGCAGGCGTTTGCATCACTTTGGATCAGAGGAAAAATTGCAATCCCGTGAGGTCGATTGTGGAGCAATAAACGATTGCGCGATCCGACCACCGAATGACACCAACAAGTGGTTCCAATTCATCAACTTTAGCCGGAAAGAGCGACACCCCTTCATTGTGTATGCCGATTTGGAGTGTGTGTTCCGGCAAACGAAAATCGTTCATTTTTTTTTTGAGGCTTATTTTGGATTCCTTTACCAATAATTCCAATAAAAAAGTTGGGGATCCCCATACGGTGGGAGATACGATTTTTGTCAACTTTCACCCCGCGATAAGGGTAAGTTCCGGCAAACGAAAATCGTTCATTTTTTTTTTGGGGGCTTATTTTGGGTTCCTTTGCCAATAATTTAATAAAAAAGTTGGGGATCCCCATACGGTGGGAGATACGATTTTTGTCAACTTTCACCCCGCGATAAGGGTAAGTTCCGGCAAACGAAAATCGTTCATTTTTTTTTTGAGGCTTATTTTGGGTTCATCTACCGATAACGCCAATAAAAAAGTTGGGGATCCCCATACGGTGGGAGATACGATTTTTGTCAACTTTCACCCAGCGATAAGGGTAAGTTCCGGCAAACGAAAATCGTTCTTTTTTTTTTGGTGGCTTATTTTGGGTTCCTTTACTAATAACTCCAATAAAAAAGTTGGGGATCTCCATACGGTGGGAGATAAGATTTTTGTCAACTTTCACCCCCTACAAGGGTGAGTTCCGGCAAACGAAAATTGGTAATTTTTTTTTTTGCGACTTATTTGGGTTCCTTTATCGATAACTTCAATAAAAAAGTTGGGGATCCCCATACGGTGGGAGATACGATTTTTTTCAACTTTCACCCCCTATTAAAGGGCGGTGCCCTTTGCCAAAATCCTTTAAAATGTTTCCTATTATATTTTATAGGCGCCCAGAAGTGAACTATGCAATAAATTTATTGAATTTCAAAAATTAAAAAAAAAAAAAAATTCGTTGCGCCGCAACGTTGCGAACTTCAGACCCATTACTCACGACTACATATTTCTATTATCCGAACTAGAATCGGTCCGGATGGGTTTGGATAATCAAGGCTCTACTGTATTTTAAATAAAAATTCTTAATATCCCATTTCATTCTTACAAAGATCTAGCATAATTTGTCAGAGGGGACATGGTTTAAAAAAAAGGGGGTCAATTGCTCGCCGGATCATTACAGTTCCGTAGCTCAATTGGGTACACACGCAATTATAATATCAAGTTGAACCTTCATTACTTTTGAAAAGTTTGCGGTTGAATCTGTCATTTAGTAGAGAACAATATTTCATGAGCAGGAGTAATTATCGAACAGCATGTAAACATTGTCGGAAATATTCCATACCGACTCTTGTCAAAATAAAAATCCCGTTTTTGATCAATTTTTTTTCTTTAAAACCAATTATTTCATAACAACCGCAATAATCTTCATTCCTATTCAATCTCTGAATTTTTTTTCGAAAAGTATTTACGATTTGTTGAGCCATAGGAAAACAAGAAAAGAGACAAAATGATAAGGATTCCCGATGGTTACGGCACCCTAAAATTCGAGCTCAAAATATATCCCATTAAAAAAACCAAAATCCATTCATTATCAAAAGAAATGACGTGTTGAAAATATTCGGAGAGATTTTTCCTCGGAAGGATTTCTCGCGCTCGCGCATCGTAGAAAGCCAAGTGGCAAATTTATCGTAAAATATTTCTTGAGTTGCCGCGCGAGAGTCTTACATGTGGGAAAGAAAAAGAAAATAGACAAGATTGCGTTGCACGAGGAGAAACGTTGAAAGATGCGTGTGCATAGTTTCACCGCGTCTTGTTTGCTTGGCGGAAAAGTGGCCGATTGTGACGCGCAAGACGACAAAGGTCGTGAGAACGAAACTCCAATTATAATTCTGCTCGGGGGAGTCGGGAAAGTTG
This sequence comes from Ophion ventricosus, assembly GCA_963932345.1. Lineage (NCBI taxonomy): Eukaryota > Metazoa > Arthropoda > Insecta > Hymenoptera > Ichneumonidae > Ophion > Ophion ventricosus. The sequence continues at coordinate 19,847,347 of OZ010714.1, forward strand.
CGCGCATGGAAAGTCGTGTGGCGAGAATTGGCTCTTCCTGCGAGCTGCGATAAACGATAAACGCAGCGAGCAATTTCATCCGCTCGATATCTCACCGATAAAACGAAAAGTGTGCGAAAAAAAGTATAATCCGTTTTTATTCGAATGGTCCAATGCTTTTGTTCCATTCCGGTGCTCGTTCGCGTTCTCCTCGAGAAGGCATAATCGATCGAAATCTTTCATCGAGATGGAACGTTTTTAAAAAATAAAAATGTTTCCACGCCACGCAATTTGCGAACTGAGGTAGCTGCCAATTTGTCATGAGTCGTGGAATCTGGTTCGGTGACCGAGGTTTGAAAACAATAGCGAAGTTAATCGCCAAAGTTCAATGAACACGATACTAAAAGAAAAAAAAAGGAAAGTTTCGCACTGTAGTTGTAATTCACAGTTGCACAATAATGCAACTTACGACGGGAGCTCGTGCTAATTTCGACCTCCATTATTTTCAAATTTGACGATCCATTCGCACAGAACATACAAAACCAATTTTCTTTTATTTGGCGTTATTTTCCAATATCCTTTTTATTACGTGCAGGCATTTCAGGTTCTCTTATCAAAAAAATATATACATCAATGGATAAAACGAAAATACTATGTCACATGCAAAAAATATTAATTTCCAAAAACGCTTTATTACAAATTAAAAGATCGTATAACTATATTTTCATAAATATTTATTAATCTGCATTGTTTGGGTTTCTTTGCTTTTTTTTCGATATGAAAAGAATGTTATTTTTACAATTTCGAATTGCTTTTGCTCGCATTTCTATGATGACTCGGTTCTGCAGGAAGTCCTTATATAAAAGGTGTCCTAAAATTCACGCAAGAAGTAATTTGATAGAAACCGCAGATTTTTAATTAAAAATTGTAATTTTTTTTATTGATTTATAAAGTTTACAGTATCGGATTATCTATGGAATAACATATGCATTTGTTTCTCAACAATCACTCGTGGATTTTCTGAACCCCAAATGCGACAATTTTGTCGATTAACGAAGCCATGAACATGAAAATGAGCCTCATCGCTGAAGATAACTTTGTTCGAAAAATCAGCATCCACTTGTTGTTGTTCCATAATCCATTCAACAAACTCTCTTCGTTGTGCGTGGTCAGTAGGCTTCAGTTCTTGAGTCAATTGAACTTTGTAAGCATGAAGATGCAAATCTTTTGTGAGATTACGCTGTAGAGAGCTTCTCGAAATGTCTAATTCTTGACGACGGTTCCGAATTGACGTGTCTGGACTCCCAACAAAACTCTCACGAACTGCTTCGGTGTTTTGTGTTGAACGACTTGTTGAGCGACGACCAGAATGTCTAAGATCACGAATTGATCCAGTCTCCCTGAATTTTAAAATAAATCTCTTCACAGTTGATGAAGTTAAATCACTATTCCGACCATATTTTGTACGAAAATTGCAAACTGTAGCTGCCAAACCTTCATTATTTTAAAAATATCGCTCAACAATGAAAACGCGTTCTTCTTTCGTGTAGCGCTCCATTTTTAATAACCCTGAACTGTCAGCTGTCACGCTGTCTTTTTTTTTCGTTGGCAACCTCTACCATACAAATGGCGCAAAATTCAAATCTTGCGTAGATTTTGGGACACCCTTATATACAGGGTGATTCATAATAACCTGTACACCCGGATCTGGCGGGTTCAGAGGGGTAACCCGAGTCTAACTTTCAAGGCTTTTTTTTCCTTCAAATAGTTTTTGAATGGGAGCGATTAGAATTTTAGTGTTCGAAGGATTGTTGTAGTCTGCCCTTAACGACGACGCCACTCGAGCGCCGAGTCTGAACGCGAGAAGCGTAGCAGACGACGAGCAACGTAGATAGGCATCTGTCTCGCTTGCCGGCCAATTTGACGTTTCGTGTATCGTCTGCTATTATTTTCTGTCATTTTGGACACGTAAGTTCAGAGAGCGAGTCGAGCCCTGTTCGTCGCACTTTTATTTAATTAGCGTCTGTTATCGTCTATCTCTCATTAATCAATATCTATCTCCTTTCTCATTCTCTTTTATGTTTGCGAATTTTTTTGTTTTTCCGTCCATTCTCTCTCTACGACTCTAACAAGGTTAATTTTTAATTTTAATTTTGATTTTAATTTTTAATTTTAACTTTAATAATTTCATCATTGAATTTATCGATTTCATTTTATTTTGAGGTAATAAGCCCCGACACGTGCGAGGTGCGTTACTGAAATGGAGCCTGAGTCATTATCCGCTGACGACAAGAGAATAAGGATGAAATCGATGCTTTGAACGGTTTTCGCATATTCTACCAGACATTCCTATATCGATCCTCTACCGATCATTCGCCCAAATTCGTTTTCGATTTCATCTTATTTCCGGTCAGAGTGAATGCATCATTTGACCGGTGTTTGAAGATACAAGTTTAATCATACAATCATTGTCTATGCGACCCAGCCGAAATTGACGGCTGGCTTGGTGTTTCAGCATGAGTGAAAAAACAAATCACGCTCAGCCGCTCGATTTCGCGCTGCTCAACTCGCTCTCTGAACTTGCATACCCAAAATGACAGAAAATAATAGCAGACGATACACGAAACGGCAAATTGGTCGGGCAAGCGAGACAGATGCCTATCTACCTTGCTCGTTGTCTGCTACGTTTCTCGCGCTCAGACTCAGCGCTCGAGTGGGGTCGTCGTTAAGGGCAGACTACAACAATCCTTCGAACGCCAAAATTCTAATCGCTCTTATTCAAAAACTATTTGAAGGAAAAAAAGCCTTGACAGTTAGACTCGGAGTACCCCTCTGAACCCGCCAGATCCGGATGTACAGCTTATTATGAAACACCCTGTATATATATTATACAGTTGGGTACAGCAGTTTTGGGCCATCCTATTTCTCAGACAGATTGCATTGAAATACAACGGTGGGGAAAAGATAAATGAGTTATGACAACAGGTATTCACTTATATTTTAAAACAATTAATTATATACATACACTGCCAGCCAAAAGTTTGAGTACACCAGTCGAAATTTCTTGGCGCACTAAAAGTTAGATAGCGGACTCAAAAATAAAGATAATCAAATTTCCCAAGCGGCGTTTTAAAGAGGACAAAATTACCTTCATTTTGCCCTTTTAGAAATTTTTTTACAATTTTTTTTTTGGGCCCGGTACGCCTTTTCGAAAATGGCTATTTTTCAGCTTTTTTTGCACTAAATTGCGTAAAGTAATAATCATGCCTCGTTTTTTAATCCGAAGTTCTTTATATTCAGTCAATTTTACACGTTAAAACTTTTTGGAGCAGGAAAAATTCAAAAAAATTCTCAAAAAAACTCAACCAAGGATGATTCTCCGAGTTCTAGTCGAAAAAATTGTTAAAATAATATTTGAAACAATTCTGAAAAAATGGTTAAAATAATCTTTAAAAAAATTCTGAAAAAATTGTAGTTAATTAAAAATGAAAAAGTAAACAAATTTTCTTTCTTGATAGATTGTCCTAGACCCCATAATTCCCAAATGGAGTCCCTCCACTCATGAGAGTCCCGGCCAAAAATTGTAAAAAAAAAATTCTGAAAAAATTCTGGTGTGAACCTATGCAACTTTTTATCCTCTTGACATTTTCTCTGAAACCCCATAGTTATTGTACTGCGTCTATTTTTCTAAAACATGTCTTTTTTTAGCTAAAAATGCAATACTGGGGCGAAAAAAAATCGTACGAAACTTTCTAAAAAACGAAAATGTAGGTTTTGATACCCTCTTTAAGTTTGTCATGGGAAAAATGAGCGAAAAAATTTGCCAGAAGTTATGCGGGCAGTTTTGGACGTGCAAAAAAAAAAGCTGAAAAATAGCGATTTTCAAAAAGGGTACCGAGCCCAAAAAAAATTGTAAAAAAATGTCTAAAAAGGCAAAATGAAGGTAAATTTGTCCTCTTTAAAACGCCGCTTGGGAAATTTGATTATCTTTATTTTTGAGTCCGCTATCTAACTTTTAGTGCAGCAAGAAATTTCGACTGGTGTACTCAAACTTTTGGCCGGCAGTGTATATATTGTTCTTAAATATTTGATTGTCTATCACTTTTTATTTAACGAGTGTGCGAAAGTATTGGGCCACATACTATGAAATGTGAAAAACATAACATGTGAAAAACATAACAAAATCATTTGAAAGTAACAAAACGATATTCAACCTTCTTCACTTGACTCAGTACTTTGTTGTCATGCCCTTAGCAGCGATAACTGCGGCACATCGACGAGGCATCGACGCTATTAGTTGTGAGATCCGTTCTTGTGGCAAGTTTTCTCACTCATGTCGCAAATGATTCCACAATTCCGTCTCGTTAGAGTGATTTCTTGTCCCAACACGATCTTTTAGGTCTTGCCACAAATGCTCAATTGGATTTCAGTCCGGTGATTACGATGGCCAGTCGAGAAGGCGTACTTTTCTTTGAAGAAAATCTTTTACAAGATGTGGAACATGTTTGGACTCGTTATCGTGTTGAAAAACCCAACCACACGGCATTTTTTTCATTGAAAATGGGAGCATATGGTCTTGCAATATATTTCTGTACATTGTAGTGTCCATGTTGCCTTGAACTTCTACCAGCCGATCAACGCCGTCGTCAGAAAGTGCTCCCCAAACTTTAATGTTCCTACTATTGTGTTTTACGGTAGGACTTTGATACCTTGCCTTGAATCTGGTACCTGTTGGACGTCTCACGTACTGCCAACCATCACTTCCGAACAATTGAAATTTAAATTCATCGGAAAAAAATACTTTCCGCTAATCTGATGCTATCCAATGCTGATATTTTTTGCAGAATTCAATCTGGCCTTTTGATTTTTTTTACTGATGCGTCGTTTTTTTTTACACAAATGCGTCCAATCAGTGCTACAACCTTCAGCCATCGGGATACTGTACTTCGATTAACGTCGGCACGATTTTCACTATGTAATTCTCTCGAAATACCTGCTGCAATTTTTGGTGGATCTATAACGCATTTCCTTCTCATAATTTTGTTAACTTATTCCGTAGTTTTAAGCCGTCTATCACTTCGACTTTTGTCACACAACGAATTTGTTAATTTATATTTACGGATAATACGATTGATCGTACTTTTCCCAATGGATAAAGTAGTCGCAATATCGCGATAACTTTTTCCTTCTGAAGAAAGTTTTAACACGATTTTACGGACCTCAATATTCAGGTGTTGCTCCATCGCGGCGGAAATTATACTGATTTTTCATTGTCATGCATGCTTTGAAACTAGTATGAAAGAAAATGCAAACAAACTGTGCATACGAAGCCGGACGCGATAGCGGCCCGATACTTTTGCACACCGACGAAACTCGTTCGACGCTATACACAAATAATATGCCATACACAAAAATAATAAATTACACTATTATTCATATACTCTCTTAAAAATTTGAAATGATTAACATTCAGGTATTAAACATTTTATCAATATACTTAAAAAATTGGGTGACTCGAAACTTTTGCACCCCACTGTATATCTACATGAAGCTTAGCCAATAATTGGGATAATTATGCTCGTCCCGTGCACGAGAGAGTACACGCATATTCTTGATACATCTTCAGGCTCACCTGATTCTCATAATTGCGAGAGTTTCTTGAAATTTCCGTCGTTCCAGGTTGATCCTGCGTCGCGGAATTGTCGATTGTTATCAATAAAAAAACAATACACGACAATTTCCACATAGCTCCACGACGATTTGTCCGCTCAAAACTTCATCACTCAAAAAAAAAAAAAACGGTGCGAATTATCCGCGAAAAGTTATTGTCGTAAAATTCCGAGGGTCGACATTTTTTGCCCACCAAAACCTACAAATTAAAAGTAGAGTCTCTTATTGATTGAGGACCTTGGTGCTTTATTCAAAAAAACATGCACGTAGAACGCTGCGAGGCACAGTATAACGAAAATTATACTCTTACGATTGCACTGAATCCAACGTTCCATAAAATTCATACAGTCTTACATTTATTTACTTAAAAAAAGACGTACAGAATTTTATTGACCGTTGCACTTATTTTGCAAATTGTGGGAATTTATAAATGAATTTAGAAAAATCGATTTATCGCGGTTAACAATTAATATTGAGAAATGACACTCGGCACGGAGCAAAAAAAAAGAATGGAAATAATAAAATAAAACGCCGCACTTTGCGCGTAACCGGGGCCGGTTCTCGCATGAATTGTTTTTCGGTGTGGTCGGTGTAAGTTCCTCTCGCAAACTGATGAGTGTTTTCTCTCAGCTACGTCGTAAGTAAGCCGGTGAAACTTTAGGATACTTCTAGAGGTTCATAGATACACTCGTTCCCTTCCTACTCCATGAGGATATATCTCTCTCTCTCTCTCCCCTCCCCTCTCTCTCTCTCTCTCTCTGTCTCTCTCTTATTCCCGCGAGTCCATAGGAAGATGAATTTCATCTCAGAACGAGCAGAACTCCCGTGTGCATATCTCGAAACCATTATCTGCACCGATGGGTAAACCTCTTCGCGTATACATTCTAATTTCGATAGGCTGAGATGGCGTTTATTTGCGCCGATCTACCGTTTTCTCCTTTGTCATTCTCTCTTTTTCTTTGTACCGATTACGGTCAATGCCTTTTTCCCCCTACACATTATTCCCCTAATGAGGTTAATCAAACGGGCAGATAAATTCCGAAATTCGATTAATAAATTAATAAAAATTATTATTATCGCTTTTAGACGTTTGAAACCGACAATTTTAATACTAGTTATTAATAAATCCCTGAATTTGTCTATCCTATTTCCGGTAATAGGAATCTATTATTAATAAATTTATCTTATTAATGAATGTACGGAATCTATTATTATCTCTTTCAGGAAAGTGAAAAAGTCAAGAACTAACAATTACTAATAAATATATGGAATTTATGAATAATAAAAGATTTAATGCATACAAGTCCTCCAATTAATGTCATCACCTAAGACAATTCTAATGTAAATATCAAATTAAAATGTTGCGCTGACGAATTATCATCTATAACTCAATGATTCATTTGCTTTTTTTATTCGCGATAACAACAAATATTACTTTTATGTACGTAATTGGAACAACCAAACGATCGGGCGATGGAAATGAATTAAAATATAGTATAACATATACCCGCGTTAAACCGGGGAGCTTTTCGTATATAAATAGATATAGTGTCAATAAGGAAGATATAGAATGTTAAGGGAGGTTCCATTCTAGAACGGCTAGCAAATAACACTGAAGATGAGTTAATAAGGAATTCGAGGATTTTTCCATAAAAAAATAATCGCGATATTAATCTGGGCTTTTCGTATTTTACTAGTTATTCTTTAAACAACAACAAAAAAGTTATATAATTATGTAACACATGAATCTATTGACAGAGTTAGTGGTGCTTTTTATAGCGTTCCTCGAAAAGAAACCTTTGACGATAGGACGACTAGCGCCGCAGTTATTAATGTATAACCACAGAACCAAAGTTTTTATGAACTACGTAACATTTTTAGGTAGTAAAGCTACGAAAGACGAATTTTTTTTCTGGCATTCAAAGTCAGGCATAATTTTTTCGTGTATTTTTGTAACGATTTTACGCTCCTTAAAAATTCTTAAATTATAACGAACTAAATATATTACAGTTTCAATGCTTGGAAAAAGTATGAACTTTAATAATTTTTAAAAAATTCAATTTGGTCAATCAATTTTTTAGACATTTGGCTCACCAGTTCGAAAAAGGATATTTCAAGAAAAATGCGTTTAACCCTTCGTGGTCACACTTCCAAATTCAATCGCGGTGGTTACACTTGGGTCGATTCTACCCAGTCAGTTTTCAAAAAAGTATTGTGACCAAACTATCCATCCGAAGTGGTTCAAAAAATTACGGAACATGCTTTGAACTTTCTAGATGATGTACGAAAAATTTATTTATAAGAAATAAAATGGCGACATTAGAAAAAAATCATAAAGTGGTGAAAACGCAATAAAGACACTTTTTCGCTCAAAAAATTATGGTTCCATAAATTTTCAACAATTTTACCCAAAATTTGGACGTGATACTCCTTAGGTATGCCACTTTTGGGAAAAAATATTAGCAGAGTGCGCGTTCCAAAAAAGGTATTTATTCCGACATGTGAAGAGGGTCAATTTTATGGTATGAGGATACTTCAAACTCCAGGTAAGATGGTGAATACAGTCCCATTCGAAGTCGGCAACTATTATATATTTACGCCAAAAATTGATCGACAGGTCGATTCTACCCAGGGTGACCACGAAGGGTTAAAGTTTTCCATGAGCAGAGCAACTAAAATGTTTACGTGTAATTTTCAGTTTCCGGTCCGTGCATCCTTTAATTTGATCATTTACGACGCTTTTGTAACTAAGACTACGTGAATAGTATTAAGGGCACATTCCAGTGTGACTGGCTTGAAAATTGCGTATTTTCATGATTTTTTTTTACATAAAATTCGATAATCAGTCCGATTTCTTTTTCGTTCATTCGAATGACTTATATTGTACATAGAAATATTTTTTAATGTTTTAGTTTTATTTTTTATATAATTTTTCTGGCCACTGCAAAATGCTTAAAAAAGTAGCGCCTGACACGGTGGAATATCCTACTTCTCCAAAAATTGTTTGAAAGAAAAAACTGAAAAGATTATTAACCAGTATGAAAGATTGTAGAGGCGTACGGAGAATTTTTTTTTTCGATGGAAATTAACAAAGTGGTGGCCATTACAGAATTAAGTGTCAAGTTGGGCATTTTTTCGACAGTTTTTCGTTAACAAAAAAGTGAAGTTTTCAATTAGAAAAAAAAACGCTTCCGTGCGACTTTGAGGCATGGAATGAAGAATGATGTGGCAAAATTTAAGACGGATAGCTTGAAAACTCGTCGTTTAAAAAATTCGGCTGTTTTGAAAAACGTCGTTCACCAGCGCCAGCTCTCACAGCTGGTCGAATCCCTCTTTCTAAAAAAGGCTGCAGCGACCGAAATAATTCGAATTTTGCGACCAAAATTTAACAGCATGTTTATGAAAGTCCATATTTTTTGATAGAGCAACAAAAAAAACGATTTTCAGAAAATTGTACACTGGATGGTTCCTTAAGAATGTGTTTCGTCCAGCTTTCGTCCATGAAATTCTCATCGAAAATTGATTTGCGAGGAGAGGGTCCACTTCCCGTACAGAAAATTGTTGGGGAGTCCCCAGATCCTACCACATCTTTCTAGGGATTTGATAGGGATGACGTCGCACGCAGGGAATCCACATTGGAATTCAAGCCGATTCAGCTCTATTTTCCGATTGACGTTGTTGGAAAAAATTTTATTTGAAATTCTCAACCGAAATTTATTGGATGTCCCAAAAAAAAAATCCTCGTAATACCGTGCACAAATTTATCGGGGAATCCCAAGATGTACCGAAATCTCTGTAGGGATTTGTTAGGAACATAGCACATAAGGAGTCGTCATTGAGATCCAATTAGATTTTGAACTGTTCCCCGATCAACGCCATATGAGAATTCTTACCATGTTTAAATCGAAAATAAGTGAAAAGTGACCAGAAAAAACTCGGCATGTTGAAACACAACCTGCACGTTTCGTATGACGTTAAAGTTTACGTCGTTGGAACGCAACGATTTTCTTTCATCATTTTCCATTTCTTTAAATTTTATCATTATCCCAAGTCTTTTTTTGCCTCTAATCCTCTAACTCCTCTAAAAAAGGAACTAAATCTCTGATAAGAAAACGTGAAAATTTTTTAATGATTTGTCCAGCCTAAATCGGCCGAAAAAAAAAATGAACAATTAAGGCAGAACACCACTGTGACCCCCTGTTTTTTTGCCATTTTTCAAGAATTTTTTTTTGTGGGAAAAAAAAGAGATATTCGAATTTTTTTTTTGTTTTGTTCGTTGTTTATTGAAGATACATAAAAAAAAATTTCAAATTTTTCACGCCCCATGGTGACGCTGGGGAAGCTCCCGCGTCAAGTACTGTTGCCTCTGCAGTGGTTCGCGGCACGCAGCAGAACTCTCTTCAAAGTCGATCTGAAAAAAAATACCGAGTGTTTTCGTTAATAATATGATATTTTGAAGAGAAGTACATAGGGATTTGAAAAAATATTGATTTTTAAAAAATAGGCACGCTTTTGAAATTAAAAGACGATTTTCGAGCAAAATTTCTCGTCGAAAATAGGCTATAACTTTTTTTATTATTGAGATATCGAAAAAATCCTATGTATTTCTTTAGATAATCTAGTTTTATTGATGCAGTCCAAATTTGAAGTCGATCGGATAAAAATTGCTCGAGTTCTGCTGCGTGCCGCACTCAAAAAAGTGGTTTTCGAGATATTGGCAATCAAATATTTCATGGTTTTACACGTGTTCTTATGGAGAGCAGTGGAAAATTTCACGTCTCACGCAATAACTTCGAAATTTTTCTACAGATTATTTTTTTTAATTCCCAATTATAGAGGAACATATGACGAAGTGGGTAAAAAAAAATTATGAATTTTGACCGTCTAGTTTCAGAGATACAGCGATTTGAATTAAGCAATGACTAGCGACGCTAGCGACTGGAGCAGACTAGAACTAGATTACCGTAGTGTGTGCATATTCGTATACGCAGAGTATCTACGTATTAGTAGCCAGAATGTATAGTCTGATACAAAAGTGAGGCTTAGGTAAACATTATATTAGGCGTTTTCATCATTACTTTATAAGTTTTTACATCCCGATAAGATGTACAATCTATATTATAAGGATATTACGCAATATTTCGAAGCGTTCATCGATTGAGCGAAGAATAAACTTTTCAACGTGACTGTGGTGAGACTACTACCGTAAAAAGAAATTTATTTTCTTTGCATTACAACGATGCAAACTTCAACATCATCACTACACACGTGCACACTGCACGTATGTAGTGATATATCAAAGTGCAGTAAAATAAATAAACGTCAATTAAAGTGGATTTTCAGTGACGTGATTCAAATTGATTTTCAAGGAATCATTTTTTAAACATTTTATACTTTTTAAGCATAAGATTTATATTTTTTGAAGATCCACTGACTTTATATGTGTATATATTGTTTAGAAAATTCAACGTACAGAGTGAAATGGTATTCATCAAGAATCGGATCGGATTCTATTCGTTAATATGGCTGTCCTTTAAGATTCGAATTGGATTCGTACATTGGATTCCAATGGGGAATCCCGATTAGAATCCAATGTACCAGCGTAACGTTTTAGTATAGAGATCCAATGCTGTCCCATTAGATCCTTATAAGGAAGTACAGCCAAGTATAGGATTTCAATTGGATACGTACGAAAATTTTTGCACGGTTTCTATTGATAGTCGATGCGGTCCAGTCAGGTATAAAAGTAAATATTACACATTTTTCGCGGATCAAAGAAATGAAAAATGTATTTTAAAAAATCGGTTTCTTGAAGTTTCGAGACCGGAAACGCCCCTTAATTCAATTGGTTATCAGACGCTGTACCGAAATCGTTTACATAATCAATGTAAAATTGATCACTTGCTCGATTAAGTTTGGGCATTGCGGTTCCAAGAAAAAAAAATCAAGTTTAATTGTATTATATTACCAAGAACAGGCTTCTACATGGTCTGTATATAGTTCTCCTGATCTAATATTCGAAGCCCATTTGCGCGTGTGTGCGTACACATATACAAAGTAGAGAAAGTATGGCGAAGATCTCACGATCTTCAATTCTTCGCACGACCTTCCCACATGCACTCGAGTGTATATCCCTACTTTCATCACGATAATCCTTCTCACTCTCGTTCAGTTGTAAAACGAGATTTAAAAAAAAACGGTATCTTCACGAGCGTTTTTTTTCCGGCAATTCATTACAGCACTTTAGACGTTATAGTTGTTCAGCAATATTATGCTTTAAGATTTACAGCTACGTTGGAGCATTTTGCTGACCTCGTCCATCGTTAAACCAACCGAAAAGCCGGTGGTTCGTTATAAAGAAAATAAAAATAAAAAAGAGAAAAGAAAAAAAATGATCACTCGCGATCATAAGAACCGGAAGATATTTTATACTCGTTTATACGAGATACTCTCACTATTCCGTCTTGCTGACTCAACGCGTCGTACAATTCAAAGTCATTATTCACCGTGTGCGTGTATTATAATTACTTATTTATCTCCTATGAATTGTTTATTTCTCAAATGGTGTCGAAGCGATTCTTCGTATTCAACCTTGTTCCAAGCGCGAAAGAATATTGCCACCTTGCAAATATCGCCAGAGACACTCGGTAAATCGTTTTCGAAACTTTTTTTCGAGTGTCAATTCAACACAAATTTCTCGGGTAAGCAATTATCGACTGCTTCCGGTACACACCACTTTCTATTCTATTTTTGGTTAGGTCGTACATTTTTATTCACTAAATTGCAATAAAATGAAATGTTGAAGAGTAACGAAGCTTGTATTTAATTAACTATACATTATTTTCGGATTCTTTAAATTAAAAAAAAAACACTGGACTACCACCTTATAAATTTTGCGAATTACGAGTCGCAGAAAGTTCTTGCAGACTTGTCCATGGGTTTGCATCTTCAGCTTTGTGCACTTTCACACGTTTGCACTTTCTTGCTTCCCCGGTAGAATGAATCGTGAAGCGAAGAGCCTGCTCTTTGGTAAAGCTGACGAACCTTGCAGACATCGCGTCGAATAATTTGGTGCAACGACGCAACACGTTCGACGATGATGTTATTAATTTGCCAAGCGAAAGTTCGAAAATTCGAAACTCCCGATATCATTTTAAAAAAAAACGAACGTGCGATTAATGATGATTTGACAATACCCGGAATAATAATTATAACGATGTCTGAAATGCATTCTCCAAAAAATTGCAGTTTCGCAAAATCTCGATACGTTCGAAAAACCTATTTGCCTAAGTAAGCTTGTAAATTATTTTTCAAGGATTGTCCCCAAATTATTACGTCGATCCGTAACATTTCTTTACGGATCTTTTTACGCATAAAAGGTGCAGAAAGATTTTTTTTCCTGTTCAAAGGGCTATTCTACGGTAATGGCTCAAAAAATAAGCTATTTTCAATAATTTTTTTTTTAACTGTTGAATGTATCGGTACAAATTTTTATTTCGCTTAAAGGTATACTCTTACAGGATAGAAAATAATTTTTTTCGTTGCATATAAATTGACATTTATTTAACAATTGATAATCGTGTAAAGGCATGAAAAAAGTATGCCGCTGGCTTTGATGATTTGCACTCTCCAGGTAATCTGAAACGAAAAGTTCAAATAGATTCTTAATCTGTATGAGCGTCACTATCGCCCGAACTATGATGATTATTTTATATTGCGGAATAACAAAACGGCGTCGTTCTTTGCCGAAGTGTTCGAAAAACGTTTTTTTTTTCGTCATAATTTGGGCGAAAGTATAAGTAAAAATTAATATTTTTTACTAATTCTAGTTCGGGCGATAACGACACTCATAAATTTAATAAACGGCATTTTGAAGGGGAGGAATTTACCTTTATTCCGTTTTTTTTAAACTTTTTACTATTTTTTTTACGACTAGTACCCTTTTACGAAAACGAACATTTTTCGCCTTTTTTTTATTCCTTTTCTGGTGGACCCCGTTTATAGACAACATTTTTTTATGCATTTCTTTGAGCGGAATCATAAAGGGGGAAGCTCAAGCTTCAATTTTTCTTTTTTTTAAAGCTTTGTACGATTTTTTTTCTAAAGATATTTTGATTAAAAAAAAGAGACAATTTGAAAAATAACGTGTAACGCGAAAACGACAAGGATTCAAGGAAAACCTCAAGATAGTAAAAAGTTGAATCGGTTTTCGTTGAGTCCGCGAACATTTTTTCAGATTTTTTTTTCGATATTTTTTCACCTATTTTCCATAAAAAATCAGATGATTTAATTACCGTAACTCGAGAAAAAATCTGAAATAATTCGATTGCGTTGAAAATAGAAAAATAAAAAATATTCCTCTCTTGAAATTTTACCGCAAGCCCTAAGTTCTTGAGTTCCGGTAATTAAATCATGTGATTTTTTACCAAAAATAGGTGAAAAAAAAATTTCGGAAAAAAATCTGAAAAAATTCTCGCGAGCTCAACGAAAACCGATTCAACTTTTTACTATCTTTGAGCTTTTCCTTGAATCCTTGTCGTTTTCGCGTTACACGTTATTTTTTTAATTGACTTTTTTTTAATCAAAATATCTTTACAACAAAAAAATCGTCCTAAGCTTTAAAAAAAAACAAAATTGAAGCTTGAGCTTCGCCCTTTATGATTCCGGTCAAAGAAATGCATAAAAAATGTTTTGTCTGTAAACGGGGTCCACCAGAAGAGGAACAAAAAAAGGCGAAAAATTGTCATTTTCGAAAAAGGGTACTAGTCGTAAAAAAAATAGTAAAAATTTAAAAAAAACGGAATGAAGGTGATTTGCCCCCTTTCAAAAAACCGTTTATTAAATTTATTTCTGTCAACTATCGGCGAAATGGCATAAAAAATCGTTCCGGAACTTTTTTGAATTTTTGTCCGGAAACTTTTCGCCGGTAGTGCACTTACAGTGCATTTATTTGCAACAAAAACATTGTTTTCTATTCTATAAGACTGTACCTTTCAGCGAAAAAAGTTTGTACCGATACATCCAACAGTTTTCAAAAAGAAAATACTAAAAAATAGCTTATTTTTTTAGCCATCACAGTAGAATAGCCCCTTAATTGAAAGGGTTAACACTTCATCTAACGATATTGCAACGTTAATTATTGTTATCTGCATATGATCGTAAAGTAGGAAGGTAATTATTGTAACTTTCGAGTGGGATGGGTTAACGTATTTCAAGTAATTGGAAGTGGTTATAAGAGTCGTATGATACGGTAAATGTGATAATTAAAAATCCTACCATTGATTGAGTCAGTTTGAGTAATCAAATCGTAAAAATGAACTAATGATTTTATTTTATTTTCTTAACGATAGTAGTTTTTTTTTTAATTTGATCTCGATTGGAACATCAATTTGGACTTAATTGTTTCAAGGCTCGTTCATTCTAGTTGACATTCGGTTTAGTTTTGTCAATTAATTTATATTGAATAACAAGAATAAATTAAAGACGCACTCTTTTGTAAGAGAAGTTTTTTCAATAGCCATTTAAATTTAGCAATCACTCTTCGTTTCTGAATAACTTCTGTGTTCGAGAAGCATGTCGGAAGTAGCCGCGTGAATGTACATTCGTAAAACAGCGACGAGTTGGCACGGAGTTCTTGTCCCCACTCCTCGATTCTTTACGAGAGAGAAAGTCCTCACGAGACAATAATATAATCCTTTTTATTTACATTTCTGACTTTCTAGGTCAATCTCGCCCGAAAATGAGATTTACAAGCATCATAAACGTATGCACACACACGCACACACAAATATGTTTGAGTGCAAGATGATTTTCTCGTTCGCTTGTAGGCGGGATTTTCCACTTCTTCTTTCAACCCATAATTCAAGAATGCTACTCGTGCTCGTAGCTCCTTTATCGCCCTATTAAAGAAACCGATAGAAAGTCAAGGGAAAATGCATAGACGTTCCTCTCGCGTCTAGCCTGGTTTACAAATTGCGCTTCCGGTTTGTACCATCCTCGCAATTCTCGCCAACTATTGCAAACAATATTTTTATTATATCGGATAAATATATTTTTTTATTACCCGTGCCAACAACATTTCATTGCTCGCGTTTTCTAGTTGTATTATTAATGATGAAGCCTCGGATAAATTAGTTTGGCCAACCTTTCACGCGATCATAGCGATTGAACGTAAAATATTTTTCTTCCTAACGATTATGTTGTATACAAAAAAAAAAAATTTGACATATTGTAATATATTTTTGCATATTTTCAATTGACATTTTATATAAAAGTGAGAATGAAGTAATGAATATCATACAGGGGTGAAGCTAGCGATGTTTGATCTTCTGAAAACAATGAAAACGCTAAACATTGAACTTGTAAAAATCGATTTTTTAATATTATACGGTATAAAAAAAAACGAAAAAGCTGTAAAAACGTACGCGGTTGAACTAAACTGCACATTCTGAACAAAGGGGTATATCTTCAACCCTTTAAGGCCGAAGGCTCTTTCCTGGTGAAAAAAAAAAATGGATTTGCGCTGATGCAATATGTTACCTGTCTCGGAAAATAATCGTTCGACGGTATACAGGCATTGCTGCAATAGACAAATCATATTTGCCTATTGTAGCAACGTCGGAACGATTATTTTTAATCCAGGCGAATAATCGATTCTGGCCTAAAAAATCGGTCGCCAGAATATCGATACAAAAAAATCGATTTTTCGCATCGAGAAAATCGATTCTTCTGAAGATCGATTCAGAATCGAACATCCCTAGGTTAAGCGTTCTCGATGTAACTAGAACAACGGCCTCATTTTCTGTTCACGTGTTCGATAATTGCCGGCTAAATTGGCGAAAATATTGTCTTTCAGATGGGCCGTGTCGACGGTAATGACCAGACAGAATCTTATACCGAGCAAAAACGGGACACAGATGATCCACGCGTTAATCCCGATGTGGGACATGTGCAATCACGAAGAGGGCGAAGTAAGTATCGCTATATAACGACCGTCATTCAACATAAAAGTCTCTCTTCTCCATTAACGATCTCAATGGGTTCCGTGCTTTCAAAAATCGAAGAAATTAACACAAATTTATAGATTTCAATAAAATAAATATAAAAGTTCGTCCAAACAATTTATAGAATACTTATGTCTGGTATTTTATTTTACATTATGTTGTTCGTTGAATTGCCTTAAAAAACGAGGGGTCTTTTGTATCAAGACTACAGAAGATTATTGTTAATAACGTCTGGTGATATTTGACGTATACAAGGTTCGTGTTTCCATGCGGACGTATAGGGCATAATAAAATCAATGTAATTTCTTTCGTGCCTGATCCTCGGTAGTCTAAACGCCTAACACCACTGTAGTGGCCTAAAATAAGCATTTTTTTGACAATTTTTTTCGGACGGAAGGAAAGGTTATACAATAATAATATTCGAGGAGGTTATTAAGCATGTATTTAGGTGTACAAAAAAAATTTTTAAAAAATATTTAAAAATGGCGACACCAGAGCCATTCTCTCGAGGCGAGTTGAGTTTGCGGCACGCAGCATAACTGGTGTAAATTTGATTCTGGAGAAAAAAAAACACTAAATCTTGATGTTTATAGCTAGAGAAATACGTAGAGGATTTTAAAAATATTGATTTTTGTGAGATTGGCGAGTATTTGAAGGAAAACTTTCAATTTTCGACAAAAAAGGACTGTTTTTTGTTAATAAAAAATGTTTAAATTAACTTATCGAAAATCCCCTACGTACTTCTCTTCGAAATGTTGTTACAAAGATATGGTTGAAAATTCAAAGGAATTTAAAAAAAAATTGTTTGTTTCGAGAAAAACGTGTTTAAAGTTTTGAAATGTGTTATACACATGAAAAAATGAAAAATTCGACTGTTTCAAATTTTTTACTATTAATCTGCCGTCCCGGGATCATAGAACTGCCCCTCTACGTTCAAATATCTTTGTTCATCCACTTTCCTCAAAGATTTTATCGCCGAGCGTGCTTCTTTCGCCGCATTTGTCGAGGACAGCTCGGCGCGCTTGATTCGCTTAGCATCGGATTCAAGGCAGAAATTATATGATTGGGCGCCAATATCTATTTCCAAAGTTTTCATGATCCTTAGAATATTGGTCAGGCCATCATTAAAATTGCATACAGCAATATCAGTGCTCATATTCTGCACTTTTTTACCACTTGAATAGGCTTTTGGGACCAAATTCTTTCTAACACTTTCTAACGACAATGTAGTAGACGTTAGAAATCAATAGGCTGCTCGGAAGATACATTAGGCTTTACCTACCAAGCGGGGGTTCATTGGACGCACGTAGTCGTTTCGGAGGAGTCCAACGCGTTAGGGGGGGAGGTCGAAATTATGATGAAAACAAATTTTTTCAGGTAAAAAACTTTTTGCCTCATTCTCGAGAGGGTTCAAAGCATCTTTCAAGCAAAAAAAACGATTTTTTGAAAAATTTACGGTGGTGTTAGCCCTTAAGGAGTTTCGAGACACTTAACAAAATCTTACCATTTGATTCAAACTTATACAGTAAATTCTTTGTTATATACTGAATATTTCCTCCAAATCTTAAATCGATTGTCTACACGGTTTCTAAAAAATTTACAATTAAAGAAACACTTTTTAACATAGAGCATTTAACATTATGACACTGATGACGGATCTGTCATAATGTACTGAGTCATTCGAACGTTTTTCATAACATTTTGAACATTTTTTCACAGTATTTCGTGCGTAAAATTGCCAGATAACTCTAGATGTTTTATACAAACTGCTCAGCGCATGCACAAAATTCTATTTTTATAAAACGCCACTGTAATTTACTCTTGATTGAAAAGGGCCTTCCGCGAAAGGAATCCCTTAAGGCCATGTATCGCACGTGTCCGACCACTTCGAAATTTTGAACCCTAATTTCGACCAAACGATACAATCAATTGAAATTAAATTCATTGTGTACATGTGATGTTGCTACAGGAAGAAACGGTCGAAATTTTTTTCGATTTTCAAATAAACTTTACAGATTGGACTTACCAAAGGATAAATTGTGAATTACTAACTGATGCTACGAATTCATGCATATATCATGAGCGTTCAGCTCTCAACAATGAAAAAACACATTTTGAGCGTTCTTTTAACGGATTTTATGAAAAAACTAGCTGTGCCCACGACTTCGTACATGCAGATTTTTTTAAACTTTAAATTACCATATATTTTGATTGAGTGAGTCGATTGTGATGAAATAAAAACTAAATGTTACTTCAAGTTGAGCCTTACATTATTCTGAAAACTCCATCCAGATTGGGCCAGTAGTTTTTACGTTATGCGTGCACAGGCAAACAGACACGCAGAGTTTACAGTTTCATTATATATATATACATGACGGAGAAATTGGGGTTTAGAGATTTTTTAAAATAAAACTAGCACTGTTGTACCATCAAAACACAAAATATTATCGCCAATCCTGAAAATCTAGTGAATAAGTCTTCCGAATGACAGCGATCCCGCATGGTGAACGTGCCCACATATACACGCATCACATACGGACTTGCAGCAACTGTCGTCTATTGAACCTCTGCTCTTTGCTGTAGTGTGAATAGCAGACGGTTGCTACAACATTTGGTGATAGTTTGCGGCGGCTGGTACTACAAAAATTACGAATTCTGAAATACCATCGTAACCGCGTCGAAATTTCGCAGCGGCTGGTATATGGTCTTAAGGTAGTAGTCTCGCCACAGTCACGTTGAAAAGTTTATTCTCCGCTCAATCGATGAAAGCTTCGAAATATTGCGAAATCTCCTTATAATGTAGGTTGTACATCTTATCGGGATGTAAAAACTTATAAAGTAATAATGAAAACGCCTAATATAATGTTTACCTAACCTTCACTTTTGTATCAGACTATCCATTCTGGCTACTAATACGTAGATACTCTGCGTATACGGATATGCACACACTACTGTAATCAAGTTCCATTCTGCTCCAGTCGCTTCGTGGCGCTAGCGTCGCTAGACATTGCTTCATTTAAATCGCTATATCTCTGAAACTAGACGATCAAAATTCATGATTGTTTTTACCCACTTCGTCATATGTTCCTCTGTAATTGAGAATTAAAAAAGAAAAATCTGTAGAAAAGTTGCGAATCTATTGCGAGAAATGTGAAATTTTCCACTGCTCCCCATAAGAACACGTGTAAAACCACGAAATCTTTGATCACCAATATCTCGAAACCGGAACGGTGAATCCTTTTGTAATTTTGTATATAATAATTTAATAGTATCCTGAATGAGTCCTTAAAATTAAGAAAAAATCTATAGATAAACTCCTTGGCGAGACTACTACCTTAAAACATTTCTAAAGATCCGTATTTCATATGAAATGATTTAAAAAAAAGCTTTCTATCGATCAATTTTTTATTTATTTGCTTTTTATGCGTGATTATTTATTTTTTCATGCAACCCATGACCTTCTCCTGTTCTTGCAAGATAAAAAGACAAATCGTAGATATAGAATAAATCGCTCAAATAATAAGTACGATCGTGTGGAAACCAAAAAAAAATCAAATTTAATTGCTATAAAATGAGTGTTTCGATTGATTTACATCATATATAGATATTTGGAAAGAATTTCAATCATCTTTTCGATCTACGAAATGTATTTTGAAAAAAAAAATTGATCCGCTCCGTTAATATTTTGAATTTCCATTAATGTATTATTTTCTTTTTCCTTCAGATAACAACCGATTTTAATCTCACATCCGACACTTGCATCTGTTACGCAAAACGATCGTTCAAGCAGGGTGAACAGATTTTCATAAATTACGGACCGCGGACGAATTCAGATTTCTTCGTGCACTCGGGTTTCGTTTACGCGGACAATAAGAACGATGGTTTCAAGTTGCGTCTGGGAATAAGCAAGGCGGACAGTCTCTACAAGGAACGCTCAAGTTTGTTGGAGAAATTGGGCTTTGTCTCGTCGACAGTCACGTTTTTATTGATGTCCGGCTCCGAACTCATTACCGAAGAGATGCTCGCTTTTTTGCGTGTTTTTTGCATGAGAAAAGCCGAGCTCGACCATTGGCTCGAGTCCGACAAAGTTTTTGATCTTAAGCACCGTGATTGCGCACTCGACACCGTTGTCGAGGAGAATGTGAGAAAATTCCTGCTCACGCGATTGAAGCTGCTCGTGGCTAATTATCCCACGACGCTCGAGGTAAAATACTCGCTATCGGCGTAACAATATTTTTTTTTCATTGGTCAAACGAATAATGATGAAAAAAAATCCCCCCCTCATATTTTAACTCTTTTTCCAGGAGGATCTTACGCTGGTGACGAAGCCTATGCTTCGTGAGAGGATGATGCCGATACAATTGAGAATTCTGGAAAAGAGAATACTCCTCGATGCTCTCGACTACGTGGAACAGTGGATGAAAGCCTAAAATTTACGCTAAAAAATAATTGTGACACAATCGTAATGTACAAAAGTTCGCAGTCATTGTCATTTCCGATGTTGAAGCTCTGGCATCGATAAAGCAGGGAAAAATACAACAATAAATAAAGATTGAAAATGATTTAATCAAATATCATGGAATTTATGTAACCCTGTATCGATCGCGTCAATTGATATCGTCGTGCCTGGTGACTATGAGAACATATGTAAAAACATGGACTTGAATTTTGCGTCATAGGAATGCAACGAATGTTCTTTTCAATTTCTTATTTTTAGTATTATCCAAAATAATATTTTACAGATTTAAGTTGTAGCTCGCTCAATGAGAATCGTAAAAAATATTTGCATGCTTTTCGTAGCTCGAATCGGCCAGTGGAAATTCGGGAAATTAAAAAAACAAATTATTTTCGTTGCATTGCAACGATGCAAATATCAACGACACTGTAAAAACAGTCTAATGTAATAGATATCTTTATTTTCAACAATTTAGTACACTATAAATCAACGAGTTCATTTTTGCAATGAGTTTCAATGAAAATCCCGATGCGGGCGCGCGAATTTTCGTATACTACGATTAATGGTGAATGCTTGAATATTTCAACGGCACAGGGTGTTCCCATAATTTGCCTTGTTATAAAGAATTTAATTTCAATTTAACATCATGCGCGCGCAACGTAGACCACGTACTACTATATTTTTGCAATTAAATATAAAAATGCGTGTGTCGCATTCGTTTGGGACACCCTGCAATTGAAAAAAATGATTAAATACGTGCATATATATACATATATATATGTGTATATGTGTGTGTGTGCGTGTATGTGTATGTGTGCAGTATATATTTACGTGAATGTCTTACAACGCACTGTTACCTCTTTCTCTTGTTTTGTTGATTATTAATATATTTATGCAAAATTTATGTACTTAAAATGTTTTGAGAGAAGAAAAATTAATAATAACGTAATCGTAATGCTATTGTGTAATTTGATTTTTAATACATAATATATAACACGAATATATTTATGTAAAGTGGGCATAGGTACTTTCACCATTTTTTTAATCGACTTTTTGAGATGTGCCAGTTGTGGATCTTTCGAAGGAGATGAAACCTACTGACGAGGAAATAAAACAGAATAAGATTTAAAAAAAGATATACATTTACTCATTACAACAAAACTTTTGTGCAAGATCGTAAGTTCGCTGGTCGTTTCTGCTACCACGAAGATCATATGATCGCTATTATTCATATGTTATAATCACTATTATTATCAATTATGTATTATTGTTATTATTCAATGTAATATCCCTGCCAGTTATTATTTATACATTTTTCAGTTCAGAATTGTAAAGTTTACCAACTTTGTGTCGTTCTAGTGACATTTGTATATGTCAGACGAACTATGAAGGCTGAAGATATTCAAGAGAGGGATTCCGTTGGATCTTTCTGGATCCAATCACAAGCCCCCACTTCGCATGCGCTCGGCCGACAGTTTTTTTTTTATCGTCATCATTGAGGAATTCACCACCAATTACATAAAAATTAATATTTTCGACATCCCATACCCTATCAAAAAAAAAGCTCTTGTAAATTAATAGAATTTTTAAAATATTTTTGTAAATTCAAATTTGCGTCAGTTATAATACTGCGTGCCGCAGAGCGTCTCAGATTCAACATGCCTCGCAAAAATGGCTCCAGCGTCACCATTTTGGATAATTTTTTTTGTTCACTTGACGATATGACTAATAATATCCTTGAATACTATTATCCTCTGACTTGTCCTACCACAAAAAAAAAACGCGAAAAATAACATTTTTAGACGTTTACAGTGGTGTTACCCCTTAATATTTTTTAAACAAAATTGTTCATTATTTTAAATTGTATGAGTTATTATTATTTTTCATTTGGTAAAGAATAATAAATCAAACGTTTTATGATTATTATTGCTGAGGCAAACATCGCTATTACGTGAAGATATATATTCTTTTTTATTATTATTATTGTTTTTAGTATTCTTTGGCTGGAGAATGAAATGTTGAAACCTATAATAATTTTTAAGTAAATTATAACTGATAACGTTTGTGAAATACAAATAAATTTAGTTTATTTTTTATTCGGTTTTGTTTAATAAATGATAAATGTATAGTGTGAGTTCTGTTGTATACTTATTATTGTCTGGAAACTTATAGTCTTAATTTATGTTTAATTTTGTATAAAAATATTTGTATCGGAAAAGGCGGATTCTCTCAGCTTGCCCCAGGTGTCCCAAGGGCTAGGCACGGTGCTGGGCATATTATCGTCACCGAATTATCTGCGTCATTAAGCTCATTATTTTATAAATTACACGATAAATGAATATACGTGCGGCTAAGTTTACAAAAAAAAATAAGTATAAAAAAACGGTTGACCACCGAACGTTTTTATTGGGATACCAATCACTACCAAACGATTAAAAAAAAAACATTTAAAAGTTGAAGTCATGGAGACTAGGTACAGGAGACCAAACTCCAATGGGGCGATAGTGAATAAAGTATATCCGCAAGTGCGAATAATAAGGATGGCGTGTCAATCGAACGCCCCCATAAATATAGTAATATATCGGTCAACTAGGTGAAAGTGATCGGACGAGATTCTAACCTCACACAGACCGTGCGTAAGAGTATTCGCTGTGTGCAATGCCATACTATAGCGTCTGGCTAGGACTTAGGGCGCTCATGGTGGCCGGATTTCACACATTCTACCGGACATTCAATCGTTGTCTTATAGAGCTTAGCAATGGAAAAGCCACGCAAAGGAAACGTTAGTGTTGTGTGAAATCGTGCAAAAATATATTGAGATCCACGAGTAGAGAATTCAAATTTTATTCGTTCCCGGCAGCAAGTTATAAAGCTGCGCAAAAAAAACTGTGGATAGATTGGGTTAATAAAACGAAGGATATTTTTTGAGGTTATGTTGATTCGTCTTTTGAAAGATATGCATGCCAGTAATTTTGTCACGCGAATGACAGTTGTCACCTAACCCCAAAACAGAATGAAAAGTAGCGAAAAACGTATTTTAAATGTTTGGTACTGTAACACAAATTTTTTATATTGCACTGTTGTGGTTCTACTTACCTTAAAAAAAACTATTTTATTATAAATATTCAAATTATTGAACGTAAATAAATAATTTTAATGTTCGTGCGTTGCGTGTATAATATTTCGTCAGTAGAGAATTTTCATATTACACCGGCACGCGGCGCCACTTGATTCTGCGCACACAGCGAATACATATGCAAAGTATTGTATAAAAATTAAGAGAAAAGTGTTTTTTAAGTATATAATTATTTATGCAATTGATTGATTAGAAATTTAATCATGTTTGCAGACTAAAGTTTTGTAATACATACTCGTTTTTGTACTCCGATAAATTACGTTCGAAAATAAAAGAAAATACATTTTTCAATAAATAAAAAAACGATACACCCGCGAGCTGTCACTGAAAAAATTATGCTGCTACATCAGTACTGTATGCGTACCAATTATGTTAAACTTTATGACAATACTGATACTCAATTAAGGTTAGATATAGGTTAGTCATGTGTCCTACAATCGGATTCGATAGTTTTTTTACATACGAAGTATACATCGCATATTACCTTCGAAAGACCTTAGCACCACCCTTAATATTCATAATTTTGGAGACGTGTTGAAAGGTCGAATGTGGCCTTCTGTATCTAGGCTCCATGTTCCATATAGTGCAAGGTCCGTGGATTGGTAGCATTAGTAATGCTACCAATCCACGGACCTTGCATATAGTGGAGAAAATAAATCATGGAGGCTAGAGTAGGGAAGTCCGAACTCTTATGGAGAGATTTGTAAAAAGTGACTACAAAAACGTGGGCAAACAGGGATGGCGCCACTATCGCTAAGACCTCGAGAAGTGAGCTGCGTGTGACAGACGGAGAAAATAAATCATGAGAAGTGAGCTATGTATGAGGTAGAATGATATTTGAGAAGTGGGCTGCGTGTCAGAGAGATGTAAAATGATATATACCAGCGAGATCTCCTTAAAGGCGTAATGATAGAAGAATATTTTTAATATAGCAATGCACAATAAACAATGTGCATTCATTGCACAATTAACGGTGAAAAATGTCGAAAATCATAATAATGCAATACGTAGGGATAGAAAAATATTTTTATTATAACAATGTTTAATCGTACAACGAACGACAGAAAATGTCTTAAATAATACTGATGCTTTTTTTTCTTGAATCAATTTTGACTTTCTTAAGTGAATACGACGGTAAATTAATCCCTACTGTCAAAGAACAATGCTTTGCGATCTGTTTATATTAAAACTCGCAAACAGTGAAACGGTAACGCGATAATTCTTACGATAACGATATTTAACCCTACAACTCATGACTTATTTTTTTATCGTCAAATACATGACGGGTGTATATGCACCCCGTACTTTTCTCTGTCATAAAACCGATCCTACTCATTTTTTTGCATAAAATTGAGGTGC
Organism: Ophion ventricosus; assembly: GCA_963932345.1. NCBI lineage: Eukaryota > Metazoa > Arthropoda > Insecta > Hymenoptera > Ichneumonidae > Ophion > Ophion ventricosus. The sequence goes on from OZ010714.1 coordinate 19,872,950, forward strand.
GAAGGGACCCCAGTCATGAGTTCTAGGGTTAAATAAAAATGAAAAGAAAATCACACAAAAGAAATTGCAATTACTGATTACCGTAAGGAATTTACAAAATTGTCCTGTATTGTTTTCTTGTACAACGAACGGTGGAAAACGTCTCAAATAACAATGTTTTTATGGGAATGAATTATTCCCAGCCTATGAACAATGCTTTGCGATCTGTATATATTAAAACTCGCAATCAGCGAAACGGTAACGCGATAATTCTTACGATAACATATTTGAATGAAAAAAATAAATCATACAAAAGAAATAGCAATTACTCATTGCCGCAAGAAATTAAAATAATTGCCCAGTATTTATGTTTCGATTTGAGAAAAACACTGTAATAACAATATAAAGTCGAAGCGATATTGCTTGCTATCATTTTTTGAAGATAAAAACATGCTTTAATGGTTTAAAGATAAAATATCTGTGTCCTCTTGTCAAGGCTGGTTTGTCTTGAAAATTCGATTTTAACAATCCTCAAATTTTTCGAATATTGTGTGTATATTATCGTATTTGCTGGTATTTGCCATGGAGGCTGGATGCGTATTCGATCCTCTTCCATCTCTCTTACACGAAATTCATACGTAGCTCACTTCTCGAGGTCTTAGCAATAGTGGCGCCATGCCTGTTTGACCACGTTTGTGTAGCCACTTTTAAGACATACAGTTCGGACTCCTCTACTCTAGCCTCCCTGGTTCAGTAGCTCGCGGTGGGGGACTCTCTCTAGCAGACCACTCTCTCTCTCTAGGACCACGGAAATTCAGTCCCGAGAGCGTTGAGCTAGGGAGAATTCACTGTATTCTCCTACAATCGATGGCCCTGTTATTGTCGCCACGCAAAGGAGCCGACCATGTGGCGCTAGTAGTCACCCGCGTTACCCCCACTCCGCAAAACATCTCGCCGCATAATTTCAAACCTTCCGCAATGAAAACCTTGATATTTTCTTTGGTTTTCAGTTTTCCTGATCTCGATTTTTTATTTCAAAATGTTGAATTTTTAGAAGCTTTTCTGCAGTTTGGTGCAACAAAAAGAGTGGTCTGGTGATTCGTCATCAGTCATTGACTAAAAAACATTTTCGGTGGTTTTCGTTTTTATATTTAACAATACCTGCGTGCATGGTTCTTGGCTTCACATCGGGTTATAAATCAAACAAGGAAAAGTCACATTTTTTCAATGTACACCGTGAATCAGAAGCCCTGCAATTAGGATAAAGCCATCGTACGCACAGACATATGCATTAATCCAAACGCGCGTATGCGTCGAATGCAGACGCTGCATGACCGAAGTGGGGGAACGTGGGTGACTACTAGCACCTCTTGTGGAGAGAAACAATAAAACGGACACGATATGCTAGCAGTGTTGCCCCCCTGGTCCCCTTTCAAGACCACAATTGTTTCCTCAGTGGGCTCAGTTCGACAATTCTGAGCCTTTCGAGGTTGTTATACTCGATGGCAGAATTCTTATACCGGGGGGATTGTACAGACTTAAAAATACATTCTCCTCACAAGATTCTTTATTATTATTGAATCAATTAGTACTTTTTTTTTCACCAATTAAATTTTTATAACAATAACGATAAATAAAAATAACAAACCTGGTTCCCGGGGTCTTGCAGCAAATTATGTTTGACAGTGGTTGTCACCTGTTTTTCACTTCCAAATTCACAAATTTTCCTTTTTTTTGCCAATGACAGAATGCACGTTGTAAGGCATTAAAAAAATTCTGTAAACTCCCAAAGAGTTTCGAGACAATTGGTGATGTGTTACCATTTGATTCAAATTTATACAGTAAATTCTTTCTCATATACTGAATGCACCGCCCAAATTTTAAATCGATCGTCTACACCGTTCCTATAAAATTTACAATTAAAAATATCTACAGGTATTACACAAAGTGCAACTATTTCATGGCCCTGAAAATGTAATCAGGATTTTCGAGTGATAAAAAAAAGGTACGTGCAAATAATATGAGTTGCTCTCTCTCTCCCCCCTCTCCCTCTCCCGGCCTCTCTCTCCCTCTCTCGTACTGTAAAAATAATTATCATCCTGATAACATTGTAATGTACACATCAAAATTGAAACTTGCAATTTGCAATCACAAATTACTCTACATGTAATGTGGCATTTTTCAACCAATCACAGGCATTCAGCATGTCGCAGTCTCACCAGCTCTGCTACAATACAGCGGCAGTGGAGTGGGGGTTGCGTTAGTTTCGTGTGACATCTCGCTAAATCAGACCCCCTATATACATCTTTAAAAGCATTTTCAATGCTAAAGCCCTTTTTAACATAAGATATTTTAACTGCCTAAGCTCATTATTGAATGGCAGTTCTACGCACGGAATAATAGTGTGAAAAAATGTTTTAAATGTTATGAAAAACTGTCATATCACTCACAAGGGGACCCGGTCAGACGACAACCGAGTTTAGCGATGCGCTTTTACAGGATAGTAGATAGGTAGGTACTGATGTTCCTTGAAAAAGACCATCTTCCAACTTGGCCTTAATTTTGAGAAAAACGAGTTTAAAGTTATTGAACTCTTTATATCCTTTGCGAGTATCAAAATGGTCGCAGCAGCTGGCACTCAAGTGATGAGCGGCCCTGACTACCGCACGGAAGTCTCGAGTTCGAGTCCCCTCGATGGTACTTTTTTTCAATTTTCAATCCGTCCGTTAATTTATTTTTAACCTTTTTTATGCTATGTATATTTTTCGAAATGTGTTTGCTTGGGTTAAATTATTTTTAAATAATGAACTTATACGTGGATAACCAGGACTTTTATTGTTTTATTATAATGCAAATACAAAAGCAAATGATTGTTTATTTGCTTACAGTTATTTTATTTGCAGGTATGCGTGGTACGAGGCAAAACTGATTCCGGAAAAAGAATTTTTCCTCAACGTTAACCAAGTGGCTTTTCCCGCAGAAGTTCGAAAAAAAGATGTGATTGCGAAGAGAACGAAATAGCTTTCGCACAATGTTCATGGTGCCATAGTTTCCTGTGTTTTGCCTGCTTTTACGGTGAATGTCATCCCAGAAATTGCAAGCGTCAATAATATATTATATATTTGAAGCAAATAAACATTCATTTGCTTTTGTATTCGCATTATAATAAAACAATAAAAGTCCTGTTTATCCACGTATAAGCTCATTATTTAAAAATAATTCAGCTCAAGTAAACACATTTTTTCAAATGTACATAGCATAAAAAAGGTTAACAAAATTAACGAACGTATTAAAAATTGAAAAAAAAGTAGCATCGAGGAGATTCGAACTCGAGACCTCCGAGCGGTAGGCAAAGTCGCTGACCACTCGGCTGCCAGCTACTGCGATCATTTTGATACAAGCAAAGGATCCAAAGAGCTCAATAACTTTAAACTCATTTTTCTCAAAATTAAGGCAGAGTTGGAAGCTGGTCTTTTTCAAGGAACATCAGTACCTACCTACCTACCATCCTGTAAAAGCGCATCGCCAAACTCGGTTGTCGTCTGACCGAGTTGCCTTGTCAGTACATTATGACAAATTCGTCATCAGTGTCATAATATTAAATGCTCTTGTTGAAAAGGGTTTCGTCAATTGTAAATTTGATAGAAACGGTGTAGACGATCGATTAAAAATTTGGAGGATACATTCAGTATATGACAAAGAATTGACTGTATAAAATTGAATCAAATGGTAGCACTTCTTAAAGTGTCTTGAAACTCCTTAAACAAAAACTAAAATCTTGTGCACGATCACAAATTCGAATCACACGACCGACGGTCAGCTCGGTGTCATGACTACGACAGGGAAATCAGATGGAAAGAGTGAGATGGAGAATTGTAACATTCTCGTACTTCTTTATGCAGTACGTGTCTAATCAACTGTATTATGAGAATCGTATTACTAAAAAAAACGGACCCTGCTATGCACCCACGTAACCTGGCCCTTCGTGACGAATCCTCCTCAAGGAGGAACACTAGTCTACACTAGTCTTTAGGGTCTCTCAACTGGGGTAATTAGTCTGACATCTCAAAGCTTCTGTTTGAACTTCATTAAAGTAATGAGAAGTACGTTTGGTTGGTGAAAACCCCGTTTTCGTGGTCTCTTCCAACGTTTCTCTTTGATAATATAAGTAAAATTCGGTTCGGAATAGAATACAAAATGAATTGCCTTTTTTCCGAAACACTAGTCGATGAGGGAAAAAAGTCGGAAACGATTGTCAGCTATCTCAGTCGGTATACCACTTCACTTTAAGGTGATGTGGCAAAACGTATTGGAGCGCGCAAGACACGCGGGGCTAGAGGTCTCAAATTTCGTATCATGAAAGTACGAATAAAACGTATCTGAACGGGGATGTTGTATCATTTTATTGGCATTGATATATTCTTCGTGTTTCGCTTGACCGACTTAACGAGAGCGGCGAGGTCGGCACTCATTTTTCCATCCCGTTTCGTTTGTTTTCGTGGCGATTCCTGAAAATTCGTAATTGAAACGATGTGTTGGAACGTGCATTAGGCTAACGCTGCTAACTATTGGGATCTGTCAAATGGCGATATGACATTTGATGGCGGAAAATCAAACTGTACTTAGGGTAAAGCCTTCAATCGAAATTATACGTAGCTCGTTATTGTTACCACGCGGCAACCAATGAAAGGCGCTCTTTCTGCTGTAATCGTCCATGCGATTGGCTGTTCTTATGTTATTTATCGACAACGGAAAAAGTTGCTACCAAGTTACAGAATCGCGCTACAGTACCGGTATGGGAAACGCCACTAACTTGATCACATTTTAAGGTAGTAGTCTCGCCATAATCACGTTGAAAAGTGTATTCTCCGCTCGATCGATTGAAGCTTCGAAATATTGCGAAATATCCTTATAATGTAGGTTGTACATCTTATCGGGATGTAAAAACTTATGAAGTAATAATGACAACGCCTAATAGAATGTTTACCTAACCCTCGCTTTTGTATCAGTCTATCCATTCCATCTACTAATACGTAGATACTCTGCGTATACGGATATTTGCACACACTACTGTAATCTAGTTCTAGTCTCCTACAGTCGCTTCGTGGCGTTAGCATCGCTAGACATTCCTTAATTTAAATCGCTATATTTCTGGAACTAGACGGTGAAAATTCATGATTTTTTTTACCCACTTGGTCATATGTTCCTCTGTAATTGAAAATAATAAAAAATCTGTGGAAAAGTTTCGAAGTTATTGCGTGAAATGTGAAATTTTCCACTGCTCCCCATAAGAACACGTGTAAAACCGTGCAATCTTATCTTTGATGACCAATATCTCGAATACACAACGGTGAATCCTTTTCAAATTTTGCAGGTAATCACTCAATAGTGTCCTGAATAGGTTCTCAAAATAAAATAAAAAATTTATAGAAAAACACCTTGGCGAGACTACTGCCTTCAAATGTGCCCAGCCTTCAAAATACGTTCTACTTCCACACCGTTGTTAAGAATTGGTACCAGCCCAATCACAAATTCCACTAATAGTTATCATTATATCACAGAAAGTTGCGCTAAACTACGGGACTGTTTACGTTTCACGGTTCACCCTCACCCTCAAACCACCATGTTTTTTCAGGCTCCACCCACCTGACAAATCCCAACTGAATCTCTAGAATGATGCTGCTTTTTAGGTAGCTTAAGAAAAAGACAGGAAAAAAATGTACCTCTTGAATATTTGGATCGGCACGACGTTTCAGCTTTTCTGCAATGAAAGCTTCCGTTCCTTTGGTCTTTCTGTAATGCGAATCGGCAGGATCGATATTGTAATGATGAGACGTGTATAGTGCCGTGAATCTCGGATCCGTGACGTCAACCTCGAATTCGTCCTGGATCGTCGTTTCCTTCTCATTCTTTTTGTTTTTCTTGCCGAGGCGTTTTCTCTTGGACTTCGAGAGACTGGCTTCCTCTTCGATTTTCTTGATATTGAAATGTCTCTTTCCGTCCTGGTCATCTTTGTCCAACAAGAGTAACTCTAGTTCGGCTTTTCTGCGTTCCTCATCCTCGTCATCGGAAAAATTCGTTGCACTAGTTTGATTATACTTTTTCGTTTTTCCCGTTTTATCCTTCGACTTTTTGACGTTTTTCAGTTCGTCGGCAAAATACGGATCATTCATGTCGATGTCCGATGGCACGGAATCGTCACTGTTCGAGTCTACTGGATCACCCTCTTTCCGTTCCCGTAATTTTTTTCGTTCTTCTCGCTTGGCTTTCTTCTTTTCTCGGCGTTTCTCAAGATATTGCTCGAACGGGGTTAAAGTTTCTGCTTTGCTCAAGCTTTCTTTCACTAATTTCTCCGTTTTTTCTTTCGTCCCAAGTCCCCAAGTGAATTCGAGCTCGACTTCTTGCTTCTTCTTAGCTTCCTCCTGATCCTCGATCGATTTCAACAAAAGCTTGTACTTGTCAATTGGATTCTTGCTCGTTTCTGCGTGATTCTCGGTGTCGTCTTCTTCATAGTTTGGATGTTGTTCCACTTCTATAACACGTAGCAACATCACGAAATCAGAGGCACTCGTAACGAAATAATATAAATATAACATTTTTGACATGTACAAATACAAAAAATGAGCAACCTGATTCTTCGTCGCTTGTTCCACTAGCTAAATAAGCTTGGATATCGTTCTCGTTGATCTCATCGAGCTTTCCTGAATTAATTTTTTGGGCTATCTCCTGACGTTCCGGATTCGTCTCGTCCCATGTTAATTCTACCTTCACCTGTTGCAGAGCCGTCGTCGTAAATTGCCTCGGCTGATACTTGGAGAGGTCAGGCAATTTGTCACACACTTCTCTGGGCTCCTGTATGAAATGAGGACGAAAGAATTACAAGACGATCTGTATTAGGATCAAAGAATTGTGGCTAATATAGATCGAGAAAGCTACGTGTTCGAATTCCATATCGTCAGGAATAAAACGAAGATCGAGTTTCGTAGACGTTGATTCGTACTCGATGCCGTCGCATTCCGTATATATTTTATTCGCCGTCTCCGGTGAATCACAATCCAATACAGCGTAATAATACTTCAGTCTGTTGAGTTGATACTGTCGCATTTTCTCCATGTGATATTCCGATCCTTCTTCGTTCTGTTATGAAAATTTAATTCAATCCACAACGTATTACGGCTTTTGAAAAAATTTATACTATTATCTAAAGACTTAGTCGCATCGGCCAAAGAGCAATTATAGTAGTTCGACAGTTTTTTTATGATCAGATTATTGATATGAAATACGCTTCTCCACCTCATCATCGGTCTCGACTTCTTTTCCTTTTTTATCCGCATCCACCAGTTCTATGGGTCCCCTGACTTCCTCTTCCTTCATTCTTTGCAGCCCAAAGTCGGACGGATAAATCTGCAAAATTCTCATAATGTATCGAGTATGCATGTTCCTATCATGGCATTTTTTTTCAACGTTTCTCTGAATACATTTGTTTTATGGGCCTAGCAGATGAATAAGTTGTAAGGTATGAATATTTTACCGTTACTGATTTTATTAAGCCGCCCGGAGGTAAAAAAGAAGTGAAGAGCACTACGAGATCTACAGCGCGTATTCTATCCCAATCCATATTGCACGCAGCCAAGCGGTGGGTCGTCTCGTTTGTTGTTTCAGCCTCCTTGTCCAACTCACCCCAGTCGTGTTCAATCTCTTCTTCTGTGTCTGTGGGTATGGTGTCATAAAAAATGAATTCAAGTTATTTTGACCAAACAGCACAAGCGGAAGGATTCGTCGACGGTACGCAATCTTACCATCTTCGTTTTCTGTAGTTTCCTCATCGGAAGAACTGTCCGTCAGTAGAATTCCTTCTCCTCTGGCATAATCAATCGTCAAATCTCTCAACTTCTTTTTAACATCTTTTGTTATCTGGTTCGTATCGTTGTTATCCCTGACGAAGAGTTGATTCTCATTCTCCGCAAGTTCCGCATCCTCGGCGCTAGAATCTCCTGCAGAGTCTTCAACCGCAGCACCATCATCGTCGTTCAAACTTGTCTCAGAGTTTTTGTCATTCTTCTTGACAGAATGGACAGATTTATTTGCGATTTTTTTTCCAGTTTTCAGTTGTTTCTTCACTTTGGCAGAGCATGCTTTCACTTTCGACAGGTCTTTTTCTTCGTCCTCTTCCTCGCTGCTCGATAAGTCGTAATACTTTCTGAGATTCTCAGTTGATGTTTGATTTATTGGTCTACCGCGTTTATCAATCGTATATTTAACGGTGAATTTTTCATCCTCGAACATGGAACGGAATCTATTATCAATTTTAACTTTGCGCTCGCTCTTCGGTATCCTTCGGAATTTTGGATCCTTGGCTATGTGCGCAAAACGCTTGTCCTTTAGCATTTCCTCCATGCTTACTAGAAATTACCGAATTGACGAGGAACAATAGATTTCTTTGAATTGTCCCCCTTCTCTGAAATCCTGAGTGAAGGAACAACTCCGTCGGATCACATTTAAGTTTTTTAGGTTAGGTCAACGATCGTTGCTTACTCCAACTTACCGTTCGCGTCAATTCTGCCGCGTTCTTTGACCAAAGAAAATAATGTATGTGCGTTCAAAGTCCTTTAGAAGAGAAAATAAAACCATCTACTTGTTTGCTCTTTTCTCAAAGTTCGCGCACGTGGGAGAGCATCGCGGAACCGCACTTTGGAAACTGGGATGGTCGATGGTGGGGCGTGGGCCTCTTATTGGAGCATTTTTTTCTCCACTCTAGCCTCCATGTACTGAACGACGTAGTGTGGCGGGATATAGTTAGGTTAGGATAAATGTTCAAATGTCACACGTTATTTTTACTAGGTTATTTCACATTAGAATACTTTATTATTGTTTGAGGGTGAATCATTTTTGGATAAAATCATAATGAAAGAAAATTATGTTTTATAATAAAATTTTGTTTTTTATAGTATAATCAACTCTTTTCGCTTTTCTTTTTTCGCTCGTATTCTTTATAACTTTTGGAATTACGAAGTGGAAAGTTTAATATTTGAATTGAGGTTATGATTGCCCCCCTCGCGCTTTTTCATAAATAAAGGAAAGTGGAGGTAATGCTTCTCCGTTCGTGTGTTACCACCAGAGAGAATTTAGGGGAAATGGCTACTACAGAGCGTTGAGTTAAGGCCATGTGTCACACATCCAGTCGGTAAAAATCCTACTGCCAAGTTTTCTTCTAGACGAATCATATTTCGGGAAAAAGAAGAGAAAGCGGTTGTTCGTCGTTCAACAGAGCGGAACGTGTTTCTTTTCTTTTTTCCAAAAAATTAACCGTTTCAGAAATCATTGGGAATCTGCAAATCAGCTATCTCTCTCGCACGCATGGCCGCTCGGTCCGTGTGACAAATAAGCGTGGGGATGACAATACAATGCATTTTCGGGAGACTGCCAACTTCTTGCGTATAAAATTTCATGTAAAAATGAATGACTATTGGCAATTTTCAACTCACAATATTGTTAAAAAATATTTCGAAGCTGGGAAATAATATCAATACTTTACATTTTGGCAATTAAATATAAATATGTTATAAATTTATTTAAGAAAAAATAACTGATAAACTTGCCAACAGCAGCATTCTCTCCCACGGCCCATTTTCTGACAGGCCAGGCCACGCCAAGACCACGGTCTTACATACAGATCGGGAAACTCTCATGGTGGGGGTAGGTCGCGTATTGTAGACGGTTTACCCGCTTAGGCGAAGGACGGCGGTTGCGGGGAGGGATCTCTGTCTCATTCCCACCCGCGGACTTCCGCCACGGTGCCATCTTCGTACTTGTACATACTTATTTATTATAATGGCAAATTTATAACACATAGCAAAAGGCGTTCCGGAATGAATATACTCGGAAAAATATATCATGAAGCACAATCGCAACTATAACTTTCGAAATCTAAAAGTCCGACAAACATAAACGATTTAAAAAGATTACATTTCTGCTTGAGGTTTGGCGAGTTTGTTTTATGCCCGCTTCGTAGTCCCGATATTGCGAGTTTAAACGCCCATGCCTTAAGGCCCCTCTACACTACTCGCGAAGTTAATCCAAGTTGGGCGAGGACGAGAGTGTAGAGAGGCATTCGTGCTTCTTCGCCTCGCTTTGCTTCGCTTCGGGCGACTTCCGATCGGTGTCGGTATTTTGGGCCGAGTCAAAGGACCGAAGTCGCGCCCGACTCGCCCAACTTCGATTAACTTCGCGAGTAGTGTAGAGGGGCCTTTAGATTTGGTAAATTCTTTCACGAAGTTTGTGAATGGGGTAATATAATCCTTAATACTTTGAATAAAAACTAGCTTTTTTACATCTTTTTTTATTTTATTGTGATTTCTTGGGTATGCCAGATTGTAAATTCAAGGTAAGTGCAAACAAAAAGAAAACTCATTTGATTACATATTTAAGGCATTACTGGATAGGTATTAAATAATTTATATCTGAAAAAAAAAATTTAAACAAGCTTTTCTTTAATGCACTAAACCGTAGAAAATCTTTTTTTTTTTAACAAGTCACCTATATGTGACTATAAATAAAAGCTTGGGGCGCTCAACTTTTTAAATGTTTAATAAATTTGATTTAAATTTGAAATTTGAAATTGAATTTGGCACAATAGTAATTAGAGAAATTGTTATCACACGTTTAAACTCAGTATACCGATTTTTATTAAAGAAATCTAAGGTTGTTTTACAATAAATTAAATACACTGGATATGTTAACTAATTTATGTAAATGAAAAATTATGTCTAAATTTTGATCACCCCAAGCTTTTATTTATAGTCAAATTAAATAAAAGCTTGTTTAAAATTTTTATTTCGATATAAATTATTTTCTACTTTTTAGTCTTTAATTGATTTACTAGACCTCTGAAATTTTTTCAAAGACGCATTAATTCTTCCGAACAAACCGGTGTTAATATTGGTTGATTGTCAGGAGAAATCCTGGAGAACTGATAGGTGTCATCTATCATAGGTGTTGGCTCACCACCTATTGTACCTTACCTTTTAACCTATTTTATCTATTGAACCCTTTTTGCATGCACCTCTCAGATGCATGTTTGCATAATTTTTGGGCTTTAAGTGGTCGGGAAGTTTGTGAAATAACGATTTTTCATTTTACCTCTCATAGAAAGTCGTTATTTTTTATTTATTTATTTATCATAGTTGAATGATGCATTGTCACCTCTTAGTTGCATGTTTGCAAAACTTCAGAGTTCTAAGTAGTTGTGAAATATCGATTTTTGATTTTGCAGCTCACAGAAAGTCGTTATTTTTATTTATTTATTTTTCTTTTTATGGTGAATCATGTCACCTCTTAGATGCATGTTTTCAAAATTTCAGCGCTCGAAGTAGTCGGGAAATGGGTGAAATATCGGGTTTTCAGGTTATGTGCATGGATCCCGATGACCATGGAGCCTAGATATCAAGGCTCCATGCCGATGACAACGGGTGGAGATCCCCCCTCCGGCGTAACCGCCGTCCATTGCCCAAGCGGGTAAACCGATCGCAGCAACTCTAGCGGCCACCATAATATTTAAAAACGTCTCCAAGACGCGACCTACCCCCACCACGAAAAAACGCTGGAGTTTCCAGACCTGTATGTAAGACCGTGGTCAAGCCACGCTGACCGGCCGTGGGAACGGTTACGCCTATTGTGGCCTGTGCTGAACTGTCGTCGCCCGTCCGATGCGATCCATCGGGAGTTGGTAAGTTCAAAGGCGCGGCGCGAGGGGCCTGTCGTGACCTGTACGGGCGCGTCGGTTCTCGTTCATTTCGTCTGCGGCCGTATGATGGAGTGGACGAACGAACTAACATTCGAGTTTTTAAGTCTTTACGAAAATGAACACGCGCTTTGGAATAGCTCGTCGCTTCAACGTAAAAATAAGTACGATGTCCATGATGCGTGGTTACGGATAAAAAGTAATTTAACAGATGGAACAATACCCATCACGGAATTAAAAAAGAAAAAAGAGAACTTGATGTCGACGTACAGGAAATTAAAAGGAAAAATCAAGAATTCTATGAAAACGGGTAATGGCACCGATGATATATATAAACCGGAATGGCCATTCTACAACATGATGGCAAACTTTTTGGATGACGTGTATAAACCAAGAACTACTAAAACTACAGTGGTGGTGAGTAACTTTTAGTAGTATCTGTCACATTGATATGACTATTACTATTTATTTATTCATTTTATTTAATTAAAAAAAGTAATAGTACCTACGTATAATGATATCATTATTTGTAGGTATTTATATTATTATTTATACCTTATTATACCTTTTCGAAGTATTATTCGAATTATTATATTTTTATACCTTTTTAAAAACCTGGTATTACGCCCTGCAATAACATCTATCTCTAAAACAACAAATTAATAGTTATTCTGCCACGAAACTGCGCCATTCGTTACAAAGTATTCAGCAAAGTTATCTCTGATGGTATTGGCGGTAACGGCTGCTTTTCTTGGTAAATCTCTCAGTGGTAGTAGGGAACTCATTCCTTCTTGATCATTTCGCCAAGAGCCAGGTTGAATTACGCCTTCATTATCAGTGTCAAAAATACCAACAGGTGTGTATATTGGCCTTGATTTTTTAGATCCCCTTAGAAAGTTGTGTAATAAAACACAAGTCATAACTATGTCGGTCACCTTGTTGGGTTGTAACAAAATAGGTTTCCTCAGTACTCTGAAAACAGCAGACATAATTCCAAAAGCGTTTTCAACTATTCGCTGAGCTCTTGACAGACGATAGTTAAAGACTCTTTCTTTTGTTCCTTTGTTATGATTCCCAGTATATGGCTTCATCATGTTAACAGTTAGGGCAAATGCACTATCCGTTACAAAAACGTAGGGCATCTCTTCTTCTTTTAGTGGTAAGCGATCTGGTAGTGGTAAATTCAATTCATTACGACATAGTTTTTTGTAGAATTCTGTGCTTCTGTACACACCACCATCGCTTATTCTTCCCTGGCAACGACAATCCACAAAGATAAAGTTATAGTCAGCATCAACCAAAGCTAAAAGTACAATGCTGAATGTGCCTTTATAGTTGATTAAATCTGAATCACTGTGTATGGGACTTTGTATCACGACATGCTTGCCATCTAATGCCCCTAGACAATGGGGGAAGTTCCACGTACGGTTGAATTCTTCTTCAATCTTCAACCATTCATGTGATGACCGAGGCAACTGTAACAAAATAGTATGTTTATTGTAAGCAAGAGCCTAATTGTCTTAGATTTTATCTTTCGCGTTCTCGAAAGATAACAACTTGGACAATTACGCCCAGATACAGAAAAATACCCTCATCCTAACTAATATTATAAATCTGACTCTCTGTCTGTCTGCCTGTTTGTTACTCAATTACGCCAAAACGGCTTGATCGATTTCAATTAAATTTAACATGTAGATAGCATATGGCCTGGGTTAAGATATAGAATACTTTTCATTCCAATATCTAAAATTTTTCTAATTACAATATTATGCAGGGTGGATGAATAACTATTAGCACCTTGGATATCTTCGAAACTATAAGGTTCACAGAAATATTTGCTGAAATGAAATTGCACAGTACGAAAGGGGCCATCCGATAGCGATAATAGTTTTTTTTGCAGGTGGAGGTACTTCGGACATTTGAAGGTCAACTCCATTTTTTTAAATGGATCGGTATGTTTTTTTTTCTGTATCATGAAAGAGGAGCTTAAAACGAGTTCAACGACCTATAACATAAGGTCATTGAAGGTCATAGAAAGTACAGAAAGGCGATAATACTTACAGTTTCGGTAGTAAATAAAATTACTACGTTTTATAGTAAGTGTTCGAAATGACGACCATCAATATCAATGCGTACGATATTATGTACGTTTACACATTTCTTAGACAGGTACAGAAAGTACAGAAAGGCGATAATACGGTTTACTTCACTGAAAATAAACACTGTTTCAAGGACACTTTAATAAGTTTGCAGGATAAGATAAACATGATAAGATTAGTATCGATAAATCGGTCAATCGAGTACAATGTATTTACTACCGGTTTGTTTACTACCGAAACTGTAAGTATTATCGCCTTTCTGTACTTTCTATGACCTTCAATGACCTTATGTTATAGGTCGTTGAACTGGTTTTAAGCTCCTCTTTCATGATACAGAAAAAAAAACATACCGATCCATTTAAAAAAATGGAGTTGACCTTCAAATGTCCGAAGTACCTCCACCCGCAAAAAAACTATTATCGCTATCGGATGGCCCCTTTCGTACTGTGCAATTTCATTTCAGCAAATATTTCTGTGAACCTTATAGTTTCGAAGATATCCAAGGTGCTAATAGTTATTGATCCACCCGGTATACTCAAAGCTAATCGAATTATGAAATGAAAATTATTATATAATAAATTCAATTAAAAATGTAAATAGCTTATGACACATAGGATACTTTTCATTTTAATTCTAATATCTAATATTTTTCTAATCTGTATGCCTGATGTTTGTTCCACTATTACGCCTGAACCGATTTTGATGAAATTTGGCACACATGTAGAAATTTACTTCGATTAAAACATAGGCTATAAAAAATACATCTAATATTTTTCTAATTCTAATATTTGACTCGAATCTAATTCAATTATGAAATTATCAGTCTTATATAATTCTTATTATAGGATACAAACAAATCAAATCTAATTAAAATAGATGAGAATTTAATATCAAATCTAATATAAATATATCTAATATTTTTCTAATTATAACATTCGTGTAAAATCTAATGTAATTATCAAATTCAAATTTTTATAGAATACAACGAATCAAATATAATTTATATTTGATAAAATCTAACGTCTAATATTTTTCTAATTATATTTTTAAAAATTTAATGAAATTTTAATTCTCATAGTATACAAACGACTCAAATATAATCAAAATCGAATAGAATTTAATATGATATCACATATTTTAGTACAGAAAAATATCCTTATAATAATATATTTCGTTCTTGTTTACTTTCAGATATCAGATGAGAGTGACAAAGATAGTAGGGATGAAAGTAATGAAGCAACCCAAAATTTCGAAAGGAATGAAGAACAGGGCATTGCGTTAAACACTCCGAAACTAATATCAAAGAAGAAAAGGAAACTTGATGAGACTCAAAACCGTATGGATGAAGCGTACACTTATCTCAAACAATTAAGACAAAAACCGCGAAAAGATATATCTACGATGTATTGTGATTTGTTAGCTGAAAAATTGCGGTGTCTTAAAGAACACACACGAGAAGTAGCTATGTTAGAAATAGATAAGTTGGTGTATAATCTGAAACAAGTAGAAAATGAACAACCCACAAAACATTATGATGCACAGATGACATAAGTTGTCCATAGCCCCTATCATTCGCAGCCATTACCACATACTCATCATTCTTTTCACTCACAACTACGAGGTCCTGAAACCCATCCTAATCCGCAACAATCGCCAAGTGGAAGTATGGGCTACCAGGGTACACAAAAATCAACAGATACACTATCACTAAAGGACTTTTACGAGTGTCAAAAAGCAGATATATTATTTAAATAAATATTATTTTGAATGCAACAACTTACTTTTATTTCTTCCGATAATTCTTGTATTAAGGCTTTGCAGACGTCGTCAACGCATCTTGAGACCGTTTGTTTTGAAACCTTAAATAAGTATGAAAGGCTTTTGTAACTATCTCCAGTGGCCAGAAATCTGAGTGCAATAGCAAACCGTTCTTGAATTGGAATGCACTGTCTCATGTTCGTATCAATCTTTGAAATGTGTGGGCCAATCTTATTTAGAAGAAACGTAAAGTCATCTCGAGACATTTTGCAGAAACTTCCAAATGTGTTGCTAGGTTCCCATACAAAATTGCTCAGCATATCCGTCGCACTATATCTGTAAGTAATAAAGAAAATTACGATTTGATTGCTGGAGACCTGCATGGTATTATTTATAGGTTTAGTTAACATTACCAACTTTGATCGGCTCTTGTTGAATGACGACATCCACCAGCGACGTTTCCTCTGCTGTCGTTTTTTTTGGTTTATCAATTGTTGACCACTAAATAAAACCACAGCGGCTGCACACACAGCCATGCGCTCCGTGTCACTTGACATGTTGGAATGGCAAAAACAACAAGCCGACGAACACAGTGGGAATTGCTCAGCGTGGGACGCGATCATTCGTGCAGGCCTCGACCGGTGTGCCAAAGTTTGGCACAGCCTGCAATATGACAAGCAGTGGGACTTTGTTACTTGGCGAAAAACGTTTAACGTACATTTTATAAAGAGTTTTTGATTTGGAAAAGTCGTGAAAACGTTAAAAATTTCGAGCGGATGCATGAATACATTGTAATATAAATATAAAATGCTGTCATATGTAGGTTTTAAACATTCACCGATCTATAAATACCCACCAGTTAATACTTGACTGTGATAAAGCTTACTCAACAGAGCCGCAGTTATGGTGATGTCGTCACATTTAACCTACATGTTTCGTTAATGTCCGAAAACGAACCGTTCGAGCTCAAAATTCACATCTTTTATTCGAGTATTATTCATGAACTAAGTCGAGAAGCGACTAGATTATTTAACACGATATTCCTAACAAAATAATCACGATTTTCTCAGTTTTTTAAATCTAAATCTCAGTATTATTTTTGTCCCTAGAGCCCTATAACTGGTATTTACGAGGTGTCATGTGTATTACCAAATGGAAAAAGGTTCCACTTGAACATTGAAAATCTCTGAAACTATATTATGAAACCGATTGATTTTTGGAAAACTACTGCAACCGAAGTTATTCTCTCGGCGATATAAATTTCAACCCTCCACAATCATTTCGATTTTGGTGTCGAAACTCCTTAAGGTAACGTGAAGAGGTCCGCATGTGTGAAGAGGTAACGCATCAAAAACACAGTGAAGGCGAACAACAATTACGGTCAACTTGAAAAAAAAAACAAAAATTTTCTCTTATTTCCGAAACAATAATCATTCAAATGAAATTGCGAAGACGATTGGTAGCTATTGCGGCTCGGTCGGTATCTGATATAGTCTCATAAAAGGCTGTTTTGATTACGGCGTCCAAATGGAATGTCAATCAACGGCGACGTGCCCTAACCTCACAAACATAGTTTCAAGAGGACTAGCCAACGTATGCTCACATTCGTAATAAAAGATATTGTGACGGCTTCGAGACGTTTTATAATACGGTATCTTGAATAATCTCAGCTAACGAATTGTGATTTATTTCGATACGTTGTTATGAACACGTTCCCCTTTAGTTTTTCCCATAAACAAATAACCGTTATCTTACTCATATGAGTGTACCCATGTGAGTGTTCATCATTATTGACCGCTAATAACGAAACCTACAACAAATTATCGCGCTAGCTTGTGGCACAGCAAGTGCTTTTATTTTGGAATGGTTTTTACGTATTACCCTTCTCAATTGAGCTCTTTCCAATTGCTTCCTACAGCCCCTATATTCTTCTGATTATCTGATACACAGACTTTTACATCCACTTCAACCTTGTCGAAGTCGAAAGTCCCAGAATTCGTCCACCAGTGCCGGTCGAGATCAATTTTATTACTCATGAAAAAATAACTCATTGTTCACTAGTGGTACCGTCACATTGCAAAGAGAGCTCGGAGCAATGCGACCGTAACAATAGATTCTGCTTGCTTTTTTTTTCATACACATATTTTACAATGCAGTTTTTCGTGCGGTACGCTTTTTTACATTGTTTTGTGTAACTTTTTTTTCAGGTACAAGCCTGAATTGAAAATAGCAAAGTCACAGTGAGAACATGGACGTCAGTACGCTGTTCAGAGCGAGTGTAAAGACTGTGAGTTTGCGGAAGAAGGATCTGAACGAGGATGACGTCAAGGCGCCGACCAGAAGATGCCGAGAACAATCGTTGTTTTGCAAAAAGGCTCGGGCGGTGGTGACGCAAATCTTCAAATTGAGGGAGTTTTTGCTGGAGAAGCGTTCCGCGTATTTGAACTTCTCCAATCACTTGGCGATCAAGGGACGAATGACTGACGAAGAGAGGGATCAATTGGACCACGGAGCGCAAAGGATAATGACCGCTACTTCCCAACTGATCAAAGAATTGAAGCGCGATGTCGCGGGAGACGAAATAACCGCGCAGTGCCTTGAACATCGGGAGATCACGCTGTTTCTCGTTGAGGAATATCTGAAAAGCGTGTGCAAGATATACTCGGAGCAAAAGGCCATCAGAGTGAAGAGAGCTATGGAAACGCGAAAATTGGCGAAGCTGGAGCTCGATGGGAGGGGAAACGAAGAAGCGTTGTCGAAGCAACGCGAGACGGCGCGTCTGAACACTCTTAACGAATCGAGCGTCGAAACCAAAGAGCACAATGGTAATTCCACGGACTCGAGTCCGCTGAAAGTTGAAGAGATCAACGGGGACGTCAACGCTCTAAGCTATGACGAGGAATTGTCCGCAGAGGACGTACAAATGTTCGAGTCTGAGAACGAACAGTTGTACAATGAGCTCAACACTATAACGGAGGAAGTGAAACAGATAGAAAGCAAGGTCGTTCACATAGCCGAATTGCAGGAGATATTTACAGAGAAAGTGCTGGATCAGGACAAAGATCTGGACAGACTGATGACTACCGTCGTTGGATCAACGGAAAACGTGAAAAAAGCCAATGAACAAATCCGTCAAGCCATACAGAGGAATGCTGGCCTTAGAGTGTGGATACTGTTCTTTCTACTCGTCATGTCTTTTTCACTCTTGTTCCTCGACTGGTACAATCCTTGAATTTTTCTCTGCACCTCTCTCTCTCTTTCTCTTCGTTGGGATGTGTTCTGCTGGCAAACAAACTTCCATTAAAAAATTCTTGGCGAAAATTCCAGTGAACGTACGATTGTGACGGAATTATAACTCCAATTTCAACGTTGCGATTCTTGTTAATATGTGATTGGTAATTGAGAATAACCTTTTATTTTGTGGATTCGTTAATTCCAATAAAACTTGCGAATTATGCAATAAAAAATATTGACGAAATAATGCACGTTTTTGCCTTTTGTCTGCTCATGAAGTTACGGCGGAGTGCCACACCAACCAAGCGGCCATGAGTGTGAGAGAGATAGCTAATTCACAGATTTCCAGTGTTCTCCAAAACGGTTGATTTTTTGGAAAAACAAAAGACACTCCTTCCGCTCTGTTGAAAGACGTACAACGTCTTTCTCTTTGTTTGCCCGAAATGTAATACCTCTAGTAAAAAACCTGGTCTGTAGGATTTTGACGTTTATTGGTACACTTTTGCTAGTTTTATGTAAAAAAAAGTCTAAACCCCAATTTCTCCGTAATTTTTCTATACGATCGGTTGAAACAATGATCAAAATGTGTTTTTTTACTGCCCAGGGCCAAACGATCATGAAACGTGCATAAATTCGGTGAATCAGTAATTCACAATTCATCCTATGTTAATTACAATCTGTAAAGTGTTTCTCAAAATTTCGAAAAATGTCGACCGTTATGTTCTTTTTGCAACAATATTGCATGTACACAATGAATTTGATGTCAATTGATTGACATCTTAATAATCTCGTCCGAATCCTAATTGCAGATCAAATTATTGTGGCAGGGCCGTAAAATTATAGTGCACCCAAAAAAATTATAGTATTTCCCATTTTGCAGTTAAAACTATAATAAAAAAAATATTCACAAGGTCCATGGTCATTATTTTGAGATCAAATGATTATTTTATTTTCACAAAATAACAACAACAAAAAAATTAACGTTATTTCAATATTCACACTTCGTGTGTTTAGTTTTTATAATCGTAGTCTTCAGTCTTTTTTAACAACATACATTTTCAGAAATTGAAATAAAAAAAAACTTAAAATAAACAAAACTGTAAGTACAGGATACGGATTATTTCCTGTTGTTACGAATATAAAAAAGACTCCTTGAGCTACCAGCTACCATATTCGTGTATCAACGCGTCTTTACTGAGGAGAACGTAAGTGAAGCTAGCGCTCAATGATTTGCAGTAGGAGTGTGGGGGTGAGGTGTCTTGCTATCATTTCGTCGAATGTCACTGCCAAAATAGTTGCTACTCACTAATGTCGCTACAGTCGCAGGCAGACGAATTGCGCGCTCTTTCTCTCTCTAAGAGGTAAAATAGAACACACTTCCATTGTGCCACGGCGGTTATCGAAAATTTCATTTTTTTTCTTCCAAATAGCGGCTCCCAACAAAATTATCGTAGATTTGCATTACATAGTACGAGCGTTATGTTGCATAGTATGCATGGCCAAATTATGTGATATCTACTATAATTATGTAACAGTTGCCAATCCTGCGTTTGCGTGTGGGTTCAGATTTCTTTGTTCCTTTACGATCGTCGCGCTGCTCCCCGGCGCTTCCCGTAGTTTTGGGCGAGAACGTTTGATTGGAATTAGGGTTCAAAATTACGACGTGGTCGTAGTGTCTGATACGCGGCTTTAAAATCTACATCGGTGGAATGCAACGAACATTTTTTTCTAATTCATAATTTCCATTCTGTAGGCACAAGTGTGAGCTAAAAGTTTCGGCCGCAGCGTATATTAAAATCCAGTGCCTATATGATGCTGTTGGTTGTAAATTTTTGACGGAGCTTGTACACTCGGTATGTCCTACAGAGCGGCGCTGCAATCGTGCGTGACAAAAGACTGAAAGCTGTGACAGCAATGTGTCGAGCAAATGCTGCTAAAGCGAAATGAAATACTTTAGTTATAGTTCTATTGAGGGTGGTTCGTTGTAAAAAGCGGAAACGCTTAAAAAAATATAATTATATATATATATATATGCATGAATTGAACAAATTGAATTTGTTGACAGAATAAATTTATTTCAAATCCATCCCAGAATTACTGAAACTCGAAAAAAAATACACGCTTCGAGTTCCCAGCCACGCGCCAATCAGCTCGTCGCAGCTGGTTGTGCTCGAGTTCTGTGTGGAATCAAACGGTCAAATTGGCCATTTTTTTTCATTAATTTCACAATAGTACTGCATACGCGAGTGTTTTTATTTACAAATCCTAAGATCCGTTTCGAACCCATAATGAAAAATGTGAGCAATGTCCTAGCGGTTTATGTGTTAGGTATAGGGATCGCGTACAAAAAGACCCATATTCAATTGCAATTATCTCATAAACTAAATGGTGAATCGAATTGAAAATTTGGGCATCAGTCCATGAAGGTCATGTCTACATCATACTTAAATTTCAGGCAATTCCTAAGACTTGAACAAAACTACAAAACTACCTTAAACAAAATTTTGTTAACGAAAGTTTTTATCGGTATAACGCCGCTGTCCACTCTTGCGGCGCGTACGTAACACAGAATCTGCATGAGTGAGCAAACCAGCATATTATCACAGTTATCAACAATTACATACACATCAGTTTGCGGAACTCATCTTCGTTACTTTTTACAGAATGCAATGGGTGGAGTGTCAAAATATGTATCTTTCCAACAATCAAGACGTTGTACTATAAACATTTTATTTAATCTTCAAGATAACATTTTCCATAATGCAAATATGAAAGATTATATAAAGATATCGTACTTATCAACAGTTAGCAACAAATGATTGCGTGTACCGACGATGAGCGAATAACGTCTTATCATATGGAACATTTTTTTGGATTGTATTACCGATCATGGGTGACATCTAGTCGTCCTTCAAATGTACCATTCACATGCAAAATTTCGCGCTCATTTGTATGATGTGACAATGTACACGTTATATTGAGGTGACCATATTTAGCTCCTTTACGCAAAATAAAAAGTGACACAAACGTTTGAGCTCTACTAAATTTTTAACTTTTGATCATATATGTAAAAAGGCGTCGTATTTCAATCGTTAGCTTTTGAAAAATAAGTCTATTCATCCTGTTGGAGAAATTTTTCGACTTGCATTAACTGCAGTTACTTGACAAACTAGCGCTCTATCGTGTGTGCACCAGTAGAAAAAACAATAGAGCGTTAAAACAGCATGAAAAAAAAGAAAGAAATGTTACGAGGATAAAAATTGTAAATCCCTAAATCCATCTCAATCGCTCGGCCATTTACCTTCATTTGTCTCACCGCCACCAGATGCGATGAAAATCGTTCGTACGCTGTGTCCATGAAAAATACAGAGAGGGTGAGAGAGAAAGAAAGAGAGAGAGGCAGAGAGAGAGAGAGAGAGAGAGAGAGAGAGAGAGAGAGAGAGAAAGGGAGAGAGAGAGAGAGAGAACGGTCATGTGATAAATCCGTGCGAGAGTTTGACGATCCGCCCTTGAAGTTGGGCCAAACTTTTATCATAAAGGTGATAGATTTCTAGGAACGTCCCGAGTGGGAGAGAAAAAATGTGGTCGATCCATTTTCAGTCTCGGGGAAAATGGAATATTCAATGTGCACCTCCGCGACATTTCGCATTTCAACACGTTTTTCCTAGCCACAAGTGTTTCAAGAGTGAGCCCGAAAGACAAAAGATCATCTCGACAGATCGGGCCATTTTGTTTAACGCTCAATAATATATACAGTCGAAACCGCTTATAACGACCTTACTTACAACGTCGGTACTGCATGGTCCTTTTAATGTCGTTATGACCGGTTTTGACTGTATATACAGTACTGGACAAAAAAAGTACGCACTGGTCGAAATTTCTTGCCGCCCTAAAATTTGAATAGTGGACGCAAAAATAAAGGTTATTGAATTTCCCAAGTGGCGTTTTAAAGAGGACAGTTTACCTTTATTTAGATTTTTTGGAAAATTCTCTACGATTTTTTTTCGCCCCGGTGCGCACTTTTGAAGTTGGAGATTTGTCTGTTATTTTTGGCCGTCGAAAATTAACTGCCAAGTCTGTGGAAAATTTTTTCATCGGTTTTTTCTATGAGAAACTTAAAAAGAATATCAAAACCGACATTTTTATTCTTTAGAAAGTCTCGTACGATTTTTTTTCGCCCTAGTATTGCATTTTTAGCTAAAAAAGACATGTTTTAGAAAAAAAGGCCTCATAGAAGAACTGTAGGGTTTCAGAGGAAATGTCAAGAGGGTAAAAAGTTGCAAGGGTCCATTTAGCGTATAACTGCTATTGAAAATGATGGTCGAATTGGTACGTTGTCCGTTTTGGCGAACGAGAACGTTCGGGTTCAACGCAACCTATGGTCACTTTTTTTTCACCACGCTAGTCGCACTTTTGCTAGGTGATCATCGCAATACAAATGATTCTTTACACAGCGTGCGCTAACGATCCTTAGAGTTGATAATGGATAATATTGTTCAACAATTTTTATTTATTACTTAATACTTTATTTGAGCGATCGGGTAAAGTTCAAAAGGATATTATTGAATTTCGTGACGAAAATATTGCGATTTTTTTTTAAAATTAAACCGCTTCATTTGTAAAATGATGATGAATAGTACATCGTGCATCAAGGAGACGAAGTGGGTCTTTTACCACGAGTACTGCAAACATCGCGCGAGGGGCAAAAGCCACTGTCTCCGCGGTGCACACGATTATTTATGTACCAAATGTTTTCCGAGCTTTTGTATTGTTAAATACAAATGACTGCAAGCATGTGCCGTAACTGTGTTGCATAACATATGTAAGGTGTATCGTAAGCGCTGCGCGGGGTTGTAGGGGGCGGAGATCCATCGTATACACCAGACGTAGCTTTGAAATGTATCAGCATACACACAAATGCGTTGTACGTCGATTCATAGAGGTCTTTTGATTTTTATGGCAATATTTCATGTGTCGTCTTTGTCGCGGCTTCCTTTAGATCTGGCGGCGTGCTTTGAAGCCACTCATCGCGTGCTATGTTTGTCAATATCACTCATTCTTTATTTAATTTTTTTATTAATGATTTATGTCGCGGCAAGATCGACGATGCTTTGTCGCGATGTCACGTGAAAGTGTGGTTGTGTTTCTTCCCGCAAATAACGCATCAGCGTACACAATAATTCCTCGATCTAACAACTGAGGCCAGCACCTAACAACCGACAGGGACGTTTCACAATTTTTAAGTCCTAGGACGTAAAATACCTATTTTACGTGCCGTTTACACGCACGAAAAAGCGAGGTAAACATGGTTGTGGTATATAAAAATACTTAATTAAGAATCAATTAGAAGATTGATTTTTAAGGCAATCAGGCGCAACTAGGACCGTACACTGAGAGAAAAGTGTATAGTATTTACAAAAAACGCGCATGGTAAAAGAGACTATAGTCGAATTCCTTATAGTTTATTGTCACCGCAATCATAATATGGTTAACACAACTATAAGCGAAAAGTATACGTAAACATGCGACTTTGGTGGCGTGTTTGACTATCTGGTATCTCCGAAATTACTATACACTATTGTAAAAGGCTTTACAATATCGATATGGTTAATTCAGCTATATCACAAAATCAGCGCATAAATACTAATGCTGCCGTGAGAGCAAAGTACATGGTATTTATGAAAGACGCCCACGACAAAAGAGGGGATAGTAAAATCCCGTATAGTTTATTGGCACCGTAATCATAATATGGTTAACACAACTATAAGCGAAAAGTATATCTAAAAATGCAACTTTGGTGGCGTGCTCGACTATCTATTATCCCCGAAATAACTACTAACTATTGTAAAAATATTAACTGAATTAACTATATCGATATTGTAAAGCCTTTCACAGTAGTTAATAGTTATTTCGGGGATACTAGATAATCAAACACACTACCAAAACGGCATGATTAGATAGACGCTTATAGTTGTGTTAGCCATATTAGGATTGCGGTGTCAATAAACTATAGGGAATTTAACTATGCCCACTTTTACCATGGGCGTTTTTTTTAGAAAATACTATGGACATTTTTCTCAGTGAAAGTTTGTACTATTTATATGGTTAACATTAACACTTGTTGAGTATAAATTTTTACAAGATCTTACGAAAAGTGACTATACGAACACAATTATGGTAATCTTATAGTGAAGACGTAAATCATTTGTGGAACGTGTCAATAAAGTAGAGACAGCGGTAGCACGCTGTGATCGATATAGATATATTAGCGCATTAATTTATCAGTTTTTAAAATTCGATATTTCGAAAACCATTGCGTTGCGCCAAAAATCCATTTAAGCAGTGACATATATTATCAAAAAGACGATCTGTGCAAAATTCTACCTATATCGGAAGTAACAGTTATTCGGAATTGCAGCTGGAATTACTTTTATCTCTTATGCCAAATCTACGATCAAAATAACATAAGTACCCGGTAGCATAGTGGCAGCGTGCGTAGTATAGATAGGTAGGTCGTAGGTTCGAATCCATGTTCAGGCAAAATATTTTCTCCTATAGGAATCATTTCAGGAGGTCAGGGAATGACAAATTATGATAAACAATCATACAGGTAGTACTCTCAATTGAGAATTTTTCAATTTATGAATATTTTCTACATTTAGTAGACATACCATTCAATATGGTAAAAATTACTATTTTTTCATAGTGTAAGGTAATATCCATTTTATGAAAACCTACTATATTATATAGCATTGAACAATCAACGTATGCTTGTAACATTGTTGGTTGCGGTTAACATATCAGCATAGTTAACACAACTGCTAAAATATCATAAGCAGTACTATATTTTAGGCAGTAACCATGATTATAAAATATTATTGTCCCCCCAGGGAAATATGAAATATGGTTAAAATATGGTTGAAGTTACCATACATTTCTCTCAGTGTACACTAATCCGTTCGACGTATAACTGTTAACAGAAAATGATGACCGAATTGATAGTGTTACGTCCCGGATCCTGGTTTGAGAGTTGGTTTCACCCGATTGATTGATGATTGATCGAATAAATGTTCAGACGCATAGATTTTGTCTTAATACATATATTCAAATTTATTAAACTTTTACTCTTACAAATCTTATGGTTCGATACAAAGTTGATGCGCATACAATTGTTAGACAGAAACGGAGAGCGAGAGGGTTTAATTGCGAAAGTTGACTATTCGATTTGGAGATCAATAACAGAGTATTTGCTCCTTCGTGATTTAGAACTTAACAGAGTTTGACTTGTGAGGGAAAGAGCTTTTGGGGAATGCATTTTCTGTGATGCGTTCCTTAGGGGTTGGTTATTCGATCGTGTGAATCGTTCTCTGTATTCGTTCTAAAGAAATTACTCATTTGAAAGTGCCGGGAATCCCACCGCATGGAGTAGGTTCGGGAAACTTCCGACCGGCCGTTTGGCTGCTTCCGACCGATCGTTTCCGAGGATAAAGTACCATTCCAAGAAGTATTTTCGTAGCCTGAGAGAACGGCTACAAAATTCTATGTATAATTTACGCAACTGCTAAAATATCAATAAGCAGTAGGGTCAGAGTGGGATCACTGGCCCATTTTTTTTCAGAGGTCTAAGGCTGCCTAACGGTTCACACAATATGAATGAAACCTTGACTAAAAGTAAGGTATTTTCAATGGCTTCATTTTGTTACAAGACACTGAATGGCCTAACCCAATAGATACTGAGATAATAACCATTCTTTTAAATAGGGATTTGATCCACTGGGTACTTGGTGTTGTACACAGTGAAATATGCCTAATTACACAGTGGATCAAGCAAAATTTGAAGAAAATTACCCTGATCCACTGTACACTTGTAGGTATAATGGAGTGCTTTTCTCTGTACAAAGGGGAGTATAGTACAGTGAACTATTAAGAAATTAATTTAAAAAACAGCATTTTCTGACATTAATCACAATCATTTATTGAATATCAATCAACAATGAGTACCTACCTAAAGAGGTAGTACCAGTATCTATCTAAATGACAACGCGAAAATATTCATATTATTATTTACCTAACTATTATCTTGTGTTATTCTTATTAAGCCATTGAGTACCGATCCTATCTTTTTTTCTGAAGCGGGTACTGACAAGTTGCTACTTTTGTTAGGTTAACAAACACAATGCTCAAATACCGTAAGATAGTTGTATATTGGGTCATTAAATGTTTTTTTTTTCATTGTAAAAATCATGTGCGATTTTTAAAGCAAAGTATTTTTCTGTTTTTTTCAACAATTAACAATGATATAGCTCTTTGAAATTATTGTTCTGTTCGGCTCGGCAAAAACGCGCCATGAGCGTCCCAAGTTACCCGAGCGCTCTGTGACGTCACCGCTCGAGCGCCAGTATACGAACTACTCGTGTGATACGAGTATTCTGTCAACGATGGCAACGACAAAATCGTTTAAGCCTTGTTTCGTTCCTCTTTGTATAAATACGACGAAAAGTGCCCTTAATAGGTATTTCTGAATGTGCCACAAGGCATAAAGCGTCGAAATCTGTGGTTCGATGCAGCACGACGTGTCAACCCGAAATCATCGTCCATTTATTTTTGCTGTGAATACCACTTTGATGTCAGCGTAAACGTGTTATAACATAAACTGTATTGAAATATTTTTTTTTAAAATACGTCTTCTTCAAAATGCTTATGATACGTAGCGGCAATAACTGACACAATTTGTCAAGCCTCTCCTAACCTAAAAATGTTCAGTTATCCACGGTCGGTAAATTACTAGAATTTGCTTTCATGAATCCACTTTTACACATCGTTGCACGAAAATTAAACTATATTTCGACTTTTTCAGAATGCTCGAGATTTTTAAATGTAAAATGACACAAAATTTCACTTTTGTATACACTGGCATGTAAGCCGTATACATAGCCTATTCGGTCGCGTTCGAGCGGTGACGCCACAAGCGCCAGCGCCGATAGCGTGACGTTTCGCGCCAACATCTACAATTTGAATTATCGCAATATAAAAACAATTAATAATTATCTTTAGAATTGTTTCAAAGAAAAACCCTTTTGACATTCGGTTTTAATATCACAAAAGATCGATTCTAAAGAAAATCGAACATTTTTTTTAACAACTCAATTGCGGGGGAACTATGACTTCGAACATAACTGCGATAGGTAAAGAAGCAAAGAAACATCAAAACTCACCTGGTTTTTCAACTTTTGACACCAAAAATCATATAAAATCACCTCTCACAACCGATTTGTGTGGGAGCGACTCGTAAACAAGTTCAGAACTGTTGGCGTACGAGGGCGGTTCTAATGTGAAAGAGATACACATAAATAATAGGTGTACAACTTTGCTTCCGCCGTTTTTCGATAAATGGCTGCAGTGGTAAGTGCTGGTCGAAATAGGCAGATAAAAAATGTCACACAGTAAGCTTGGACATCTGTCAACATAACGACAGCACCACATTAGTGAATTTGTGTTTGCATCATAAATTTATTTTCAATCGAAGATGACAGTTTTCGAGCCAAATTCTCGTCATTTGCGAGAAGTTTTGATTTTCTGCTTCCATTTGAAGAAAACTGCGGCTGAGGTGCATCGAATGCTCTCAAGTACTTACGGCGAGTCTGCTCTTAGTGAAAGAACATGTAATGTCGTGAGTGTTTCTAACGCTTCAAGAGCGGTGATTTTGACGTCGAGGAGCGGCATGGCGGTGGAAAAGAGAACATTTTCGAAGATTTCGAACTGGAGGCATTACTTGATAAAGACTCGTGCCAAACGAAAGAAGAATTGGCAGAATCTTCGGTAGTAGCTCAACAAACCATTTTTAAGAATAAAGCCTCAAATTTTGAAAAAAAAAACGGCGGAAGCAAAGTTGTACACCTAATCTGTGTTCACTTCTGACAAACAAAAAAGGTTCAGTGTACCCACTGAACCTTTCCACTCTGACCCTACTATATTTTGGGCAGTAATCATGGCTACAAAATATTATTGTCCCCTCACGGAAATATAAAATATGGTTGAATATACCATACATTTCTCTCAGTGTGCATAAAAAATAGAATTCCTTTTGTATAATGACTGGCCATTGTGATGGGAAAAAAGTGCGTATCTTATGTGAGTTCGATGCGTAAAACGGGTACTTGCGACTTTTTCCTTATCGATGATCAGGTTACGCGTATACTTTTATGTGTGTATGTGTGTCTGGCGAATGAGCCAAAACTCTCTAGTTCCTCTCTTCAGACTTGTCCGTCAACTCATTAATCGAATTTGACACGGTGGAGGGCCTCCCTTGTCGCCGTCTGCCGCGTTGCCACCAAATTGAATTAACCGGCGAATCTCCGAGTTGTTCGCGCGGTGCCAGCAGTCGATTCCACACTCTGGCGAGCTCTCCCCCGCGAGAACAATCCCTATCTCTTCTCTCTCCATCGCATTCGTCTTGCTCGTGCATTCTCCCGCCTGTCCTTGTTGTTCTTTTTTTAGGAGATGTAACCGTAGAACTTTCCATGCCAAGACGAGAGAGCACGATAGGAATCTTTGATCAGTGACGCGTGTGCGCAAATTATACATAATCTTATACGGATGGATTTGACAGAGGTAAGGATGAAAAAGGCAACCATGGAGACTAGATACAGGAGCCCAAACTCCATTGGCGAGACGATGAAAAAAAGTCTATCCGAAAATACGAATAATATGGGTGTCACGTCGATCAAACGAATCTAACTGTATAGTAATATATCGGTCGACGGAGTGAGAGTAACAGGGTGAGGTTTCGACACGTAAAATAACGTCAATATACGACTCGGCAATCATCTATCCAAATAGTCGTCCACCATTACCGTACATAAGTATAGCAAAGTGTGTCTCAAAATGACTTTAAAATTTAAAATGTTGGATAGACATGCTGATGGATAGACGTTAGTTCTAGGTACTTTCTGGGTAGGATACTATGGTATTTGTATTATTTGATATATTCGAAAAGAGTTCTGGCTCCTAACTATTATCAAATAATTGTAAAAAAATGTTATCAGCATCTTAACTATGCAAGTGTGATCTGCTGATGGATAGGCGTTAGTTCTAGGTACTTTCTGGGTAGGATACTATGGTATTTGTATTATTTGAT
Source organism: Ophion ventricosus (assembly GCA_963932345.1). Taxonomy (NCBI): domain Eukaryota; kingdom Metazoa; phylum Arthropoda; class Insecta; order Hymenoptera; family Ichneumonidae; genus Ophion; species Ophion ventricosus. The sequence goes on from OZ010714.1 coordinate 19,902,897, forward strand.
GTATTCGAAAAGAGTTCTGGCTCCTAACTGTTGTCAAATAATTGTGAAAAAATTTTATCGGCATCTTAACTATGCAAGTGTGATCTGCTGATGGTTAGACGTTAGTTCTAGGTACATTCTGAGTAGGATACTATGGTATTTGTATTATTTGATATATTCGAAAATAAATTCTCTCGATTTCCAAATAGACAAATTGTTAGAGAACGAAAAACTTTCACGACTTTTCCTGCAAAGTTTCGAGATTTGAATTGAAATTAAAAAAAAATCCAAATCTCGAAACATTGCAAAAAAAAAGTCCTGAAATTGTGAGAGAACGAAAAACTTTCACGACTTTTCCTGCAAAGTTTCGAGATTTGAATTGAAATAAAAAAAAAATCCAAATCTCGAAACATTGCAAAAAAAAAGTCCTGAAAGCACGAATGATAGCACGTCTATCCAACATTTTAAATTGCGCGCCATTTTTTTTTGTGGCGAACATAGAGTACTAATCTTTGATAACTGGTATCAGGAAGTATTAAGGTTCAGTCATGGAGAATTACACGATCAAGCAACGCATAGAAATTGTGAAAATTCACAATTCACTCGAAATAGTTATTGCAGACGAAGTATCATGGTAATTTGATCTCGCGCCGCCGCGATGTGAATGGCCACCAAATAATGCGCTTTGACGCCATTGGACGTCTTTCTTTGGGGTTTACCGAAAGGAAAAGTGTGTGCCAATGATCCACAGACCATTTCGGAGCTCAAGGAAACAATTGGACGCACCATTAATGAAATTAGTCCTCAATTATGCCAATATGTTATTGAAAATTTTGTCAAAAGAATGTTGAACGTTTGCAAACAGGGACGTGTTGCAAATGTTCCTGTTCGCACAGTGCAAAAGTTTGCGAACGTACAGTGTTCCATCGTATTCCCTTGCGGGTTTTTACGTATTACCCTCCCAATTGAACCCTTTTCCTATCACTCCCTAACCGCACTTCGCTAATCTAACCTAACTTCCGTTGCGTCCACAGCCGTCTTAAGCTACACTATACCGCATTTGCCGAGGGTACGGGGCAACTGTGAAAAACTTGTACCAGTATAGACGGTCGCATATTCTTCTGATTCTCTGGTGCACAATACTTTTACTCAAGTATCTGCACGCAAGTATCAGAAGGATTCGCCTTCCGCTCACTGGTTGATGCGCCAGCCCGTGCACGGCTAAACGGTCACCGCTCCGAGTATTGGGCACGCGCAATGCTACTTAAGTCGAAGTAACGCCGGAGTCGAACCCCGACCGCACATCCACCAGTGTCGGTTAAAATCGAAAGTTAATTTTTGTATAAAATACGTTCTAATTATATATATGAGGTATTCCAAGTGTTTTCGAACGGCCTAAAAGCCTGACATTCTTCAATCTTTTTCAAATTTGGTGATGTTTTTGTATGATATATTTTGAGTACTTGGCATTTTTTTTCAGATTTTTATCGACTCGCTAACTCGGCTAACTCGGAGATAAGATTTTACACGTGATAAAATTTCAAATGATCATATCGTAGTGATCTTCTCGTCGTACGAAAAAACGTCCTCTACAAAAAAAGATGCGTTTTTCTATGAACTATTTTGAAAAAAAATTCAAAATTTTCCAAATACTACAAAACTAAAAAAAAAAAAGAAAAATCTTTCATTTTTTAATTTTTTAACCCCAATGACTAGGTTGATCCTGCTGAAATTTACACTGAATTTTCTTTTATTAGTGTAAAACAACATGTGTAAGTTTCATTCTGGGCTGGGCTTGCGCTCAGTTAATATCGTCCTCTTAAATTTAATGGTAAATTGTTTTTGTTGAATAAATCGGCCATTTTTAATTTTTGAGTAAAAATGGTAATGACTAAATTTGTAGGAAATCAAGTGCTCTACAACTTTGGTCATTACAGTTTTTTCTCTACCATCAATATTTTTCGAATTAAACCTGAAAAAAACGACTATAGCATTATCTCGTTCATTTTTAACTTTAGGGCATAAACGAACATAAACAAACTTGTAGGGCATGAAATTCTCGACAATTTTGGTCTCTACCTTTTTTTTCCTAGAATCAATATTTAAGGTCGTACGCGAACGGTAAAAAAACGAGAAGCGTGAAAATATTATTTTGCGAAACATTCGCTCTTTTCTTTTACCGTTGGCGTACGACCTTAAATATTGATTCTAGGAAAAAAAAGTAGGGACAAAAATTGTCCAAAATTTCATCCTCTACAAGTTTATTCATATTCGTTTATGCCCTAAAGTTAAAAATAAAAGAAATAATGCAATAGCCGCTTTTTTTCAGGTTTAATTCGAAAAATATCGATGGTAGAGAAAAAACTGTAATGACCAAAGTTGTAAAGCACTCGATTTCCTACAAGTTTAGTAGGAAATCGAAAACCTACATTTTTACTTAAAAATTGTAAATCGCCGAGTTATTCAACAAAAACAATTTCCCATTAAATTTAAGACGACGATATTAACTGAGCGCAACCCAGCCCAGAATGAAACTTACACGTGTTGTTTTACACTAATAAAAGAAAATTCAGTGTAAATTTCACCAAGATCAACCTAGTCATTGGGGTTAAAAAATTGAAAAATGAAAGATTTTTCTTTTTTTTTAGTGTTGTAGTACTTGGAAAATTTTGAATTTTTTTAAAAAGTAGTTCATATGAAAACGCATTTTTTTTGTAGAAGACATTTTTTCGTACGACGAAAAGATCACTACGATACGATCATTTGAAATTTTATCACGTGTAAAATCTTATCTCCGAGTTAGCCGAGTTAGCGAGCCGATAAAAATCTGAAAAAAATGTCACGTACTCAAAATATATGATACAAAAACATCACCAACTTTGAAAAAGATTGAAGAAGGTCAGGCCTTTAGGCCGTTCGAAAACACTTGGAATACCTGATATATATATCTATATATATATATATATATATATATATATATATATATATATATATATATATATACAATCAGAACGTATTTATACTATAACTAATTTTCGACTATTTCTAGAGAAATAAAGATAATGAATTTGAATACAGGCTTGAGAAAATGATCGCAAATGGATAAACGAATTGTTGGAAAATAAAAACGTGGATCGCGTTGAGCAGCGAGTGTCAGAATGAATACGGATGGAAAAAATATGAAAATTTTCAATTTACAGCATGAAAAACCGGGGCAAAAACCTTTTATGAATTTTGCTGACGCGACATTGAAAGTTGTGTTGTCGTCTCTGAATCAACAGCATTACGTGTAGTTGGTGAACTCTCAGAAATGTTCGTATGTGCATGCGTAAGTATGTGTCCGTGTCTATATATATATAGCCGAGCTTAAGAGCGGAGCCTTCCAACGAAATTTGCTACTTCGTAGCAATTACATCAACAACTAATTACATTTATCAGAGACGAGCCCTCGCACCGGAGTTTTCCTGTGTACGCGAGTACAATACCTGAAGTCTCGGTAAACACATAGGGAAACGAGGAGGCGAGAATAAGAAGCAAATTAATGTTGAATGGGCGAAGAAACTTTTACCTGGATCTGTGCGTCGCAAAATTTTAGCCTCGGCTTAAATCATCGTTGTCCTGTTTCGTAGACTCCTCGCCGTATAAGGCCAATTTGTTTTTTCGTACGTCACAGACAAACGGAAATATACATTTTGACAGAGAAATATCCTGTGGAGATGAGTTGTAGAATGAAATTTTGGTGTGAAAAACAAACGGATGCTTTCGTTGAACCACTTTCAACCGCGGTATTAACTACGTCATGCGCTTCCCTCCTCGTTCGAATAAGTCCGCGAAAAACTTTCCCTTTGTGTTTATAAAACTTTGCCCAGTGAACTATTCACAAAAAGCACTCGAAAAGACTCGTAAGTGTATTCGCGATTGGACGAAAATCTAAATATTCTTCAGGTACAGCGAAACCTCGATTTTCTTCCATTCCCCTTGATTCTTTTCTCGCCACTTTGTCTTTTTCACCGACGGGTCTACTTGGGGTGCGTTCGACTTGGCTGTTCTAGAATTCGAATCGTTCCGATTAGCATTATTAGTATCAAGATAACGGGCGCAGCAGAAGGCTTTATTGGCTTTCAAATTATTGACAAGTACTCGAGTAGAAGTTGTGCTAACCCGTCTGAGTTAGGTGCTAGTAACAAACTTGATTACAGATGTCGCTGCCTTGTGATAAAAAGACCACCTAATGACTAAGTCGTACCTGGCTAGCCAATGATGGTCATAAATGACAAAGTGCGGTTATGTGACTACATCGACGGCAGTATGGAAGTCCGTGCTATCTCAAATTGTGATAGAAGAACGTGCTATCCCAAATTGTGATAGAAGAACGTGCTATCTCAAATTGTGATAGAAGACGTGCTATCTCAAATTGTGATAGAAGAACGTGCTATCTCAAAATATGAGAGAAGAACGTGCTATCTCAAATTGTGATAGAAGAACGTGCTATCTCAAATTGTGATAGAAGAACGTGCTATCTCATATTATGAGAGGAGAACGTGCTATCTAAAATTGTGATAGAAGAACGTGCTATCTAAAATTGTGATAGAAGAACGTGCTATCTCAAATTGTGATTGAAGAACGTGCTATCTCGATCAGTCAACATATTTTTATTGATACAGCACTGGTATTTGGGGCATCTCAGTATACAGAGCACTTTTTCTGTTAGGTTATTTAATTTTCTAATATGGTTTAGCTCGATAATAGAAAAAAATTAAGATATGTTTGAATAAACAACTTTATTTTAATCATCAATATAAATAAATATATTGATGATTAAAAAAAAGTTGTTTATTCAAACATATCTTAATGTTTATTATTGAGCTAAATCATAATCTATTATTGAGCTAAATCATATTAGAAACTTTTTTTTAATCATCAATATATTTATTTATATGGAATTTTTAGAACCTACAGTAACTGCAGGTTCTAAAAACCCAAACAAACCCAAACAACTTTTTTTTAATCATGAATATATTTATTATATGGAATTTTTAGAACCTACAGTACTGTAGGTTCTAAAAATTCCATAGAAATAAATATATTGATGATTAAAAAAAAGTTGTTTATTCAAACGTATCTTAACTTTCTTCTATTATCGAGCTAAATCATATTAGAAAATTAAATAACCTAACAGAAAAAGTGCTCTGTATACTGAGGTGCCCCAAATACCAGTGCTGTATCAATGAAAATATGTTGACTGATCGAGATAGCACGTTCTTCTATCACAATTCGAGATAGCACGTCCTTCTATCACAATTTGAGATAGCACGTTCTTCCATACTGCCGTCGATATGTACTTCCATCGAGCGATTGGCTCATGTCTGCCTGAGCAAATGGAATTCCACTGCAATCTCTCTGAACGGCACCTCCATAAATGAAAACGGTCCCCCATCAGGTGCCGAAGCATGGTAAACAATAAGCGTGGGATTGGAGGGTTACTGCTATCCCCTACGTCAGCTGCGCAGAGTCGGCTTGAGTGGATGATGCGCAACCTCTATGTTTGCAAATGTGATGCGGTGCTGATCGCGCCACTGTGCCGATTAGAGAGATTGCAGTGTAGGGGAAGGTGGGATACAGTGTGCCACTTTTTTGCAACGAATTTTTAATCTAATCGCGGTAGTCTGATTAGAAAAAAAAGGTTATAACTGATTTGATAGACCTTTGGGCGTACAATGAAGCTCCCATATTTTTTGCAAAAAGATTCAAAATACCAAAATAATGGGATCGAAAAAAATGAATGGCTTGGCTCATTGTACCTCATGGGTGGGGTACAATGTATCATATAGGTGGGTACAGTGTGTCAACTATTGCGAAACGTAGGGTACAATTAGTAACAGATAAATACGTAAAGTTAAGTAAGGGTAAGTAACAGATAAATCATGGTCCAACACAAAAAAATTCTGAATTTGCGAGCTACAAACCACCGAGAAATCGCACGGCGTTGACAGCGGCCCGTGACACATTGCGCTTCTTCGGAGCGTTGTCAGCTTCTTTGTTTCCTCATTGGGAGTTGGGACATTGTGCCCTACATCTCGGTGATACATTGTACCCCACTAGTTAAATATTGGATTATTGATGAACATAACCATTAATTAAACTACGAATGGAAAAAAACACTAGTCACTGAGCTCATTATGAATAATAAAACTATCGATTAGGACCGAAAACCCGAGCCGCTACAGAAAGTTACATTATATTTTACGTGTTTCCGGCGAGCGAAATATTTTTTTTCCGAGCCTCAAATAAATTTTTAATTTTTAATAATTTTTTGTGAGCTGCTATCGACTTTGTTTTAGGCCTGACGAAACCAAATATAAATCGCGGTCCAATACAAAAAAAATCGGAATTTGCAAGCTACAAACCTCCAAGAAATCGTATCCAGCTCACAGTGCCCCGTGACACATTGTACCCCATTCTCCCTACAGATGGCATAAGGAATTTTTCAAAAATCCTACGTGGGTACCTCGCGATGACCTAGCCAACACTAGTTAACTACGGCTATGTTCTCTTTGATTAGCCGTTACCCAGTTGATCGTGATTAGTTTATATAATGTTTGTATCGTTATTAGTAGTTTATATAATGAACAGCATTCGTTGCTGAATGACGTGAATGACGTGAATTCGCACACTAGTCAGAATAAATGTTTGGACAAATACAATTTGAGGTTATGTAATTTTATGCGAATATAGCTTTTAATGCAAAAAAAAAGGTAATGAATCCGATAATGTTATTTTTATTTGTTAATCCACCCATTTCTTAATAATGCAACTTTTTACATTCGTAGACGATGCGATATTGATAAATTAAATAAATAGCTCACACGTAAGCGTTTTTCTGGTATAATTTCAAATGAACAAATATATTTGCAGCGTAAATATCATAACCAAAATTGGCAGATGAGGAAGAAAATTGTAAAATTGCGCCGTGATAGAAATAATATGAAAAAAATGTTTGCACATTATCTATAAAAAAAATGCTATAGAGCTGCGAGATTTTCTGCTACCCAATCACTAGACGACGAAAGCGTTATGAAGCTAAACAGTTACTAGCTAAAACGTCTAGCAATTGGCGATTTGAAATATAATTTTACTAGCTCAGGGCTAGACGGTGATGAGTTATGTGTTTCACCCGGGTAGTTTGAAATAATTAACAATGAAACCGATAGTGATGAAGATTACGATTTACTAGAACATAGTAGTGATAAAGAGATCAATTGGGTAATTTTTGGATATCTCTTTTAAAAGAAATCCCGTACCTCGGATCCAAACCTACGTTAAAGGGTTTCTTTTATTAGAAATAGAGCCTCCAAATTAACTGAAAACAGTTTGCGTGAAGCTATTATCGCCATTTTTCCGAAATTCTCACGCAGAATTGGTAACCCGAGTAGCAATTTTCAAAGTGTTCACCAAAAGTTGGCTAAAAGTGTACGAAATGTCCGTCCGGAGGTTACCTTTAAGTTGAAACCCATCCAAAAAGATGACTGTGGACACATTAACTTATGGGTAACTTCCAAATAGATTTTTAGTACCTACTAGGTCTGTAAATATGAAACCGGAATTTGCCCATAGATGGCCCTAGCTGTCAATGTAGTTACCGTCAAGTCGCGTCATTGGCGCCCCTTGCTTTGTTGACATCTGACAAAGATTTTTAACTCACAACAATACAAGTTTCATACTCCAACATGGTTTGTTATAGCATTGAACATGGCGAATGTTGGGCCTGGAAATTACGATTTACGGACAACATTAATTTTCTGTGACCATTTGAAGAAAACTGCTGCAGAATCGCATCGAATGCTTGTCGAAGCTTACGGTGAACATGCTCTTGGTAAATCACAGTGCTTTGAGTGGTTTAAAAAATTCAAAAGTAGCGATTTTGACGTGAGAAACGAGGAACGTGGGAGGCCACCGAAAAATTTTGACGACAGCGAATTGCAAGCATTGTTGGATGAGGATGACAATGAAACTATTAATACTGAACGCTACCGACAACAAATGATCGATTTGAATCAAGCTTTTCGTGAAAAACGACCAGAATATCACAAACAAGGCAACACAAAGTGATTTTCCTTCATGATAATGCACCATCACACACAGCAAAACTGATCAAGGAAACGATTGAGGCGTTTAGTTGGGAAACACTTTCGCATGCGGCTTACTCATCAAACTTGGCTCCGTCCGATTACCCATATTTGCATCGATGGGACACGCACTTGCTGAGCAGAGAAAATTGTATTCCTTACATGTATCAACTTGAAACTTGTTATAAATATTCTTAAAAACAAATAGAAGAATGCATATTTTAGGATTTTTTAAAACAACCGCTAATTAGAGGCGCAACGAGGTTCCGAAATGCTCAACTCAAACGCCTAATAGCTTGAAGCCGAAAGATTTTTACGTCCAGTCCAAACGACTCATGAGCAGAGATGGGCAAAAAGTAATAAAAATGAAGAATTAACAATTACAATTACTACTGTAATTGATAATTTAATTACTTTGTAACAGATTACTCAAGTAATTTCGATTTAATATAATTACAAATTAATCGATTATATATTAATTCGAATAAACCGGTTTGCTAACTAATAGCTAAACAATATTTTGATTTTGTAGTTCAAACGAGACATAATTTATCACTTTTTTCATCCAGCTTTACAGGATAAAATGATATTTTCTCCTATATTACACCATAACTAATAACAAAGTAATTAAATTACAAAGTATTTGAATACATTTTTATGAAATTACTTTGTAATTAAATACAATATAACAGATTTCATAATATGTCCTGAATAATTACAATTAAAATGTAATGAAATACAGTTCAATGAGATTATTTTGTAATTTAATTAGTTCGTAAACAGATTAATAATTAAATTACAGTGTAATTTAGGTATTCCCATCTTTGTTCATGAGGAGGATAAAGAACCACTTCGTTTTTTACGCTGTTTGATAAATTAGCACGGGTGTACTTCCGAAAAGCCCACACCTCCGATTAATTAAAAACTTCATACCCTTAGGTATTTTGACTCGATGATCACGAATATGATAGTGAAAATACCCGCAAATTTTATTTTCAAGGTCAAAGTAAACAAAAAATTTTTTTTAGTTTTTGTATTTTATTTTAATAAATATTGATCTTAGGGAAAAATGTTTCCTACAAGAGTTGTAGCTTATGAATAGACTGACAGTTTATGTTCCATACAGGTTTTGTCTAAAACCATTATTTTTCGAGAAAAATAGGATAACGCTCCAATAAGTATATTTTGCTAAACTCTATTAGTTTCGATGTTATCTACTTACGCACTTTACCACGGGGAGGTTAGAGTTTAGTCTTTAAAGTGCATGTTTTTTTTTTGCTTTTTTTGTATTTTATTCTTTTTTGCTTTTTTGTATTTCAGTCTATTTTTTGTTTTTTTTTGTATTTTATAGGAAAATATTAAAGGTTAAGCAATATAAAAACGAAAAACTTATGTGGCTTTGTGCGTAGAACACTGGAGTGTTCTACGCACCCCACGATTCCACGCACCCATCCGAGGTGCCCTCCGCCCACCCCAGTGTCCCACGCACCCCACGATTCCACGCACCTATCCGAGGTTCCCTCCGCCCACCCCAGTGTTCTACGCACCCCACGATTCTACGCACCCATCCGAGGCCCTGCGCCCACCCCAATGAACTACACACCCCACGATTCAACATATCCGAGTTTGTTTGGGTTTGGGTTTGTTTGGGTTTGTTTTATTTGCGTTTGTTTGGGCCCATATGCAGTAAAGTGCGTAAGTAGATAATATCGAAACTAATGGAGTTTAGCAAAATATACTTATTGGAGTATTATCCCATTTTTCTTGGAAAATAATGATTTTAGACAAAATTTGTATAGACCATAAATTATCGGTCTTTTGATGGGTTACAATTTTTGTAGGAGACATTTTCCTCTACGATCATCATTTATTAAAATAAAATAGAAAATCTAAAAAAAAACCCGTTTTTTAGTTTTTACCTTGAAAATCAAATTTGCGGGTATGTTCACTATCATATTCGTGATCAGCGAGTCAAAATACATAAGTACACGAAGTTCTAAATTATTCGGAGGTGTGGGCTTTTTGGAAGTTCCATTAGCACACGCTCCCATTGGGATAAGGTTCGAATGAAGTTAAATATCGTGCTTATGCATATCAGTACAGGATGGAGTTACAACGACGAAGGAGAATGATAATTATGCGCAGGATTACGACGAAATTTGAACCGAAATGTTATCTTATAATTGGGAGCTTTATGAATGACACCCGCGGATGCTCGAGGCTTTCCCGGCCTCCCTTTTCAAACCTCTCATTTTTCATTACAGATGTTCAAATTAGTTTCTTCCACTCACTTCTACTTCACCCTTGTCCATTTACCACATCTCCCTCTCCCTCGCTCTCTCTCTCTCTCTCTCTCTCTCTCTCTCTCTCTCTCTCTCTCTCTCTCTCTCTCTCTCTTTCTCACACTCTCTTTCACTTTCTCTCGGCAGCCATTATCCCCTTTTTACTTCGCGATTGATACGAATCCCGAGCATTTCGTAATTATCGGCAATCCCTCTCACGTCCATCTCAATTATTGGGCGAAAAGAGCAAACGATTACCGGTCCACTCTCGCATAGTCTCTTCCATTTTGCGGACGATTTGATCATTGTCACGGGTATCGCGCGAACCTCGTCAGTTACATTTCTAACGTAGAGGCACGCACGTGCGTTGATCTGCCACTTTTTCTCATACAGTCGTGAGCCCAAATTAATTCGCGGGAATTGAATTTCAAGCTGTCCCATAGAATATATCCCCACTTTTAACGTATATAATTTATCATAATAAATCAGCAACTGATTTTTATTGTTCTTCCTTGAAGCGGAACAATACACGATAGTAAAGGAAGCCACGGAAGGTTTTCGGAACTTTTCTAAAAAAAAAAAACGACTGTAGTTTTCACACCTGCCGTCCTATCGCTAGGGAAAAATCTGCACATTCCCGGTTTATGTGATCCAGAAAAAAAATATTACCTATTCACTTACGACAAACAACTTATATCCGAAACAAGTTGAAAAATTATGTTCCTCATGAGTCATACCAGAAACACACATTTTCACACTTGGAATTTTGCATTCTTCAAATCAATTACTGAGAAACGTTTCGAAAGATTGATAATTGCTGATAATTGTGTCAACACGATTAAGGCAGTCCCGAGTGGAAAATAAAACCCATCACCGTCTAGCCCTGAGCTAGTGAAATTATATTTCAAATCGTTGCTAGCTAGGTGGTTTAGCCAGTAACTATCCAACCTGGTAACGCTTTTATTGTCTAGTTACTGGGTACGGAAAATTAGGTGGTGACTAGATAAGAAAAAATATCTCGCAGTTGTATAATATTTCTTATCTAGTCATGACCTATTTAGTTTTTTCAAGTCGCTAGACGCTACATACAATCATGTTTTTACACATTATTTATATCACTGCGCAATTTTACGACTTTCTTCGTCATTTGCCAATTTTGATTATGATATTTGCGCTACAAATATATTTATTTATTCATTCGAAATTATATCAGGAAAATGCTTAAATGTGAGGTGGTTTCGAACCCGGTACCTCTGGGTGCTGAATCCATAACGCTGAGCACAGAGCCAGGTTTACTTAGTTATTTTATTGATTTTGCATTGTCTACATATGTTGCCATGGAAAAAGTTGCATTATTAAGAAATCAGTGGATTAACAAATTTTGCATTGATTTTTTTGCATATTTGAATGGAATAACATAACCTCAAATTGTATTTGTCCAAGCATTTATTCTGACACGTGACGAATTAATGAGTACGATGTTGCTACAACGATTGCTATCCATTATATAAACTACTAATAACGATATAAATATTATATAAACTAATCATGATCGACTGTGTAGTGACTAATCAAAGAGAACATAGTCGCGATTGCCCAGTGTTGGCTCGCTCATCGCGAAATGCCCACTTGAGGATTGTTTTTTGATTCGCAAGGCCATCGGTAACTCAAATTACTTAGCCAGCCATGCCCCAATCGCTCGATGGAACTACATGTAGCCACAAAACCTCACTTTGAAATTTGTGATTATCATTAGAAAGCCAGGTACGATTTGGTCTCACTAGGTGGTATTTTTATGGTAAAACAGCGACATCTGTAATCGAGATCGGATAGGCAATGACTAGCCAAGGGGTCCATAGCCGCAGTTAGTTAGCGTTAGCTAGATCATGGCACCCACTTGAAAATTTTGTTCATTCGTAACGCCAGCAAGTTGACTGGTTAGCTAGCCAGCCATGAGTCATTCGCTAGATAGTACGTGTAGTCACGTAACCTCACTTTGTCTTTCGTAACCATGGTTGACTAGTTCAGTACGGCCTAGTTGCTAGGTGGCATTTGTATTGTAACGCAGCGACATCTATAGGGTAAATCGATTGGGCAGTAAATAGACAAGGGCTGGATAACAAAACATTTAGAATATTACAAACTCATAACGAGGCAGTCATTAATCAGTTAGTACGGGCTCATGGGCGAGCCACTTACTAGCACGTAACTCAGACAGGCTAGCACAAATTCTACTCAGGGTATTGTTGTCTAGAAATTTGCGTACTCTTTTTTATTTTATTTTATTATTCTACAGACTGAATACGTCTGTCAAAACCGTTTAATGATATTCATAAAATTAGCTTACAATTAGATATAGACATTACAAGGAGTACGCTCGGGGAGCGTGGTCGAGACGCAGCAAACTTTAAACGCCTTCTTCTCGAAACTATGTTTTTGAAATCGGCAACCACGGTACCATCTTTATAATCAATTGGCCGATTGAGCTCAGATTTGGCATACACCTTTAATAAATTGTTTTTCAACATTAGTAGTAGAAATGAGCTGAAATAATTTTTTTTATATATATAACTCGTAGAATGGTAAAAAAATTTATAATCAAAGTTCAACATGCTGCCATTTTGTAATTTTGTTTTGCTGAACCTGGTACCAAACATCACAACACTCATACAGATTAAGAATAGGTTTGTTGTTTTTTCACATTCATACAACGCCCACAACCCTAGTCGCCAAATGAGGGCCTTTTCCGCACACCGTTGTAAACAAATGTACAAAATATCTGATAATAATGTTCTGTTTTCATTTGTAAATAATCTTGAAGGATCAATAAATATGTGTAAATAATTTCCGAAAGAAATCTGGGAAAGTTTAACAGTTATTCCATGCTAAAAATCACCTCCAAAGCGCTCTAGACAACAATACTGTCTTGAGAAAGTAAAGAAAATTTGTAGAATTTCTTTGTTGTTGTACACATACAATAGGTGTTACGCAAAAACATGACAGGTGATATTTCAAGTTCTAACAACTAAAAACGTTCACTTTTTTCACTCTCTGGGCTTGAACAGAAAGGTGCAATGAGTATTTCTTAACCCTTCGTGGTCACACTTCCAAATTCAATCGCGGTGGTCACACTTGGGTCGATTCTAGCCAGTCAATTTTCAAAAAAGTATTATGACCAAACTATCCATCCGAAGTGGTTAAAAAAATTACGGAACATGCTTTGATCTTTCTAGATGATGTAAGAAAAATTTATTTATAGAAAAGAAAATGGCGACATGTTAAAAAAAATTGATAAAGAGGTGAAAACGCAAACAAGACACTTTTTCGCTAAAAAAAATCATAGTTCCCTGAATTTTCAACATTTTCACCTAAAATTTGTACGTGATACTCCTTAAAAATGCTACTTTTTGGAAAAAATAGTAGCATAGTGCGCGTTCAAAAAAAAGGTATTTATTCTGACATGTGAATCGAGTAAATTTTATGGTATGAGGATACTTCAAACTCCAGGTAAGATGGTGAATAGAGTCCCATTCGAAGACGGGAACTATTATATATTTACGGCAAAAATTGATCGACGGATCGATTCAAGCCAGGGTGACCACGAACGGTTAAGGGAACATTTCAGTGTGGCTGGCTTGAAAATAACTGATTTTCATGAATTTCTTTTTTTTAAATATAATTCGATAATTAGTCCGATTTTTTCTTCGTTTATTCAAATGACTTATGTTATGAATTAAAATATTTTTTATTTCACTTGGTACGATAATGGACGTTTTACGCACCCTTCGCGTGCATGAAATCCGCATTTTCACACCTTGTAAATTAGAATTTCGTACAGAAAAAGTTTTTCGTACTCGTATCATAATGTAGTATTAATGTTTTAGTTTTATATAATTTTTCAGCCCCTGTAAAATGATGTTTAAAAAAATAGCGTCTGACGGTGGAAAGTTCTACTCCTTAAAAAATTGTCTGAAAGAGAAAAAAACAACAAACATTATTAATCGATATTAAAAACTATAGAGGCATACGAAGGATTTTTTTTCGATGAAAAGTAACAAAATGGTGGCTATTTCAAAATTAAGCGCTAAATTAAGGGCCATTTTTTGACAGTTTTTCGTTAAAAAAAATGTGAAACTTTCAAATAAAAAAAGAACGCTTCCGTACGACGTTAAGGAATGGCGTGAAGATGTGGTCAAATTTGAGAAGGATTGCTTGAAAACTCTTCGTTTAAAATCTTTCACTGTTGTGAAAAACGACGTTTCAAGAAAAACGTAGTTCACCAGCGCCAGGTCTCACGTAGCTGATCGAATCTCTTTTTCTAAGAAAGGCTGTAGCGGACGGGATAATTTGAATTTCGCGACCAAAATTGAACAGCATGTTCATGAAAGTCCATATTTTGAATAATGCAAAAAAAACGATATTCAACAAAAATTTACACTGGAATGGTCCCTTGAAAAGTGGTTAAAATTTCTCGGTGAAAAGGAAATGTTGCATTTTCGCGTTTCTCAAATGACGCAGATTTATCGCCTGGCGTTATCTTTTCTTCTCTCTCTCTCTCTCTCTCTCTCTCTCTCTCTCTCTCTCTCTCTCTCTCTCTCTCTCTCTATCTCTATTTTTCTCTTTCAGGCTCTCATCTCTGTCGTTTACGCCCCTGAAATAAATCGCAGGTCGTTTTTCACAGCCCTAATTTAATAATGCTTGTGCTATTTGGTAACTGGGGAATGCTTGACGGCCCGGAGTGACGATAGATAACACACGGAAAGAAATAGAGAGCGGGAGAGAGAGAGAGAGAGAGGAGTGGGGTCCGCAGGATAATAAATTATTATGTTGATATGGGGAGCCTGACCTTTGGCGGGTTCACTGCGTACAGTCACATATGGCCCAAAGGCGAGCTGCAATCCTGTGGGAATACTCTATCGTCGTCTGGTATGATGGACACCCTTTGCGAGGCTTCCCGCATTATACAACTATATGTGTATACACATGGAAAAGTGATTGTGGGGACATTCCACTTCGAGGGCTGTTCTCGTAAAGTCTTATTGGCCCTGCACTCAACATCACGTAAATCCCAATTTATAAAACAACTTTAGTTGGGTGTAAATTTATATGGTAAAAATAGTGAGTCATGTAATGATTAAAAATAATGAGACCATCAAATTATGTTTTTACGGCCTTTTTACATATGCTGTAGGGTATCGCGGGTCACTTTTTCGCGGGAACCTCCCATCCAAGCCCTCGGAGCTTCTGGCGCGTCGTTAAATATGTGTGCGGCCTGGCGTTGGCTTGATGGAACATAACACCCTTCCTATTGGCCAATTCTGGCCGCTACTGGTTGATGGCCTGCTTCAATCTGGTCAGTTGTTGACAATAGAGGTCCGAATTGAGTGTTTGGCCCGATGGGAGAAGCTCATAGTGGATGATTCCCTTCCAATCCCACCAAACACACAGCAAAACCATCTTGGACGTTAATCCGGGCTTGGCCATCGTTTGGGCGGGCTCACCGCGATTGGACCACGATCTTTTTCGGCTGTTGTTCTCGTATGTGACTCATTTTTCATCGCCAGTCAACATCCGCTTCAAAAATGGGTCGATTTCGTTACGTTTCAGCAAAGAATCGCAGGCATCAATTCGGCCCAAAAGGTTCTTTTGCGTCAATTCGTGTGGCACCCATACATCGAGCTTCTTCTTGAGACCAGCCTTATGCAAATGGTTCCAAACGGTTGCTCACATGCCGGTCCGACTCGACGGTTTCCATGATTTGATCGACATTTTCGACGATTGGCCTACCAGAGCGTTCCTCATCTTCGACGTCCATATTACCAGAACGGAATCATTGGAACCACCGTTTTGCTGTTGCATTCGATACTGTATTGGATCCATAAACAGCACAAATTTTTTTGGCCGCCTGCTCCGCCTTTTCACCTTGGTCGTAGTGGTACTGAAGAATGTATCGAATTTTCTCTTTTTTTACCTCCATTTTGGAACGCTATAACATACAACTGGCTTCACCAAACACAAAACTGTCAAAGAACTTTTTTTGAAGCGTAATATCACCTTTAAATCGCCATATACTATGACCCGATGCGATGTATACATTGTGAGATATGGCTCACTAACGACATCTAGCGGAAAACGCTCAGAACTTTTCACTTCACCCGCTCAGAACTTTTCACTTCATTGGGTCATCTATATGTGTCATCTGAAGTCATCTATATGTGTGGCTGTGTGCGCGTGCACCGTGTGTGCGTAAAGCAAACACGGCAGCTCTTTAGGTGAAGCGAGAAGTGGTACGAGTCTCTCACCTGAATGGGACGCTGGAAACCAGCAAGAGAGAGAGAGAGAGAGAGAGGAGCAACCGGACCGAGGCGGCGGCTCGAGAAGGGCGGGGGGGGGGGGGGATTTTTCACACGCGTACACATTATGGCAGTATCTCTCGACATACTACGTCGCGTAGTGCCGCGTAGTGTATTTGTTCATTCACTAATTTCACTGGTTTGTTTTTATTCATTTTTTCCCTTTTTACATTTTTTTACCTCGCGTATAAACGAAAGTCCAATAGTCGCGAGAAAAAGACGCGGTCGTCTCTCAGGAATATAAAAATATCGTCGACTCTGCTATTTCTTTCTTTAGGCTCAGCTATTTTGTACAAAGAGGCACACGGACAATATTTGTTTCTGTTATTTCTTGCTATACTCTTATTCTTTTTTTTTTCCTATTTCGGGACGTTCATATTTATTCGGCCCATTGAGACCTACTCGCGAAATAGTCCCTCGATTTTTACAACATTGTCTGCTCGTCGTTTTTTTTTTTTCAAGTCTCATCGGCGATGTATATTCGCGTGCACGCGGTGTCAAACGCGAATGGAGTTTTCCACTGCGAAACTATAATCAACGTTCGACCCTTGGACGCTTTGATCTCTGTACTGGAATTATTATTACAATGACACGTCTCAAGATGGAACGAGTTCTCACTATATACCGGGTGAAGCAACAGCTATTAGCCGTAGATATATTTTCTAACCTATCAGACTTAAGAGCCTTTCCTACAAAAGTTGTAGGAAAGGCTTTCTCTTAAGTCTGATAGGTTAGAACGGGGTCATCGAATGGTGGCTACGAGGTTCATTCAAGTGGAAGGGCTTCGGAGATTTCAAGGTCACCTCCATTTTTTCAAATGGAACCACGATTTTTTTTCAGAACTTTATCAAAGAACTAAAAATTTGTTCACACATTTAGAATTTTCTAAAAAAGCAAAATGAAGGTAAACTTGTTCTCTTTAAAACGCCACTTGGCAAATTCAATTACCTTTATTTTTGAGTCCGCTATGTAAATTTTAGTGCGGTAAGAAATTTCGACTAGTGCGTACTTTTTTTGTCCAGTACTGTCTATATTATTTGCGTCACGTCTTTTATGAATGGACCCTAGTCACAACTAGATCCCCTTCAAACTATGCAATTTTTCTAGGAAAAGTTTTCTCTCAAGTCTGATATGTTAGAAAATATTTCTACTGCTAATACAGGGTGTCTCAAAATGATCTGACACTTAAATTTATTAATAAAACATATTATTTATTTTAAAAGTACGAATATTTTAATTTAAAATTTTTTTTTTTTTATTTTTGCAGTGTTCCAACGTATACTCTTTTTATGAGTTTTTACGTATTACCCTTCCCAATTGAATCCCTTTTCCTATCACTCCCTACCCGCACTTCGCCAATTTAACCTAACTTCCGTTGCGTCCACAGCCGTCTTAAGCTACACTATACCGCATTTGCCGAGGGTACGGGGAAACTGTGGAAAACCCGTACCGGTATAGACGGCCCTATATTTTCTGATTCCTTGGCATACCAGACCTTTTTGCTCAAGATATATATACCAAGGCCTCAGAAAAACGGCCTCCCGCTCACTCGTCGATGTGCCAGCCAGAGCACGGCTAAGCGGTCACCGCACCAAGTATTGACATCGTTCGAGGCTGCTTGACATCAGTGATCGCCCGAGTCGCACCGCGACCGCCCAACCACCAGCGTCGGTTACGAATATTTTAATTTTATTATAAAGTACAAACATGGAGGTTATGTGTGGAACACAATATTCACACATAACCATGGCCTGCTGGCTGCAGTTCTTGTGTCAATTGGATCTTGTTAGCATGCATATGCAGATCTTTCGTCAAAATTCGCTGCACAGAGCATCTTGAAATGTTCAATTGCTGAGCACGATGGCGAATCGAGGTGGAAGGACTGTCGTGAACACTCGCACTCAGTGCGGCTATGTTTTGATTCGACCGACTGGTACGAGGACGGCTACTGCTTTTCGCGGTCAGAATCGAACGACTAACCTCTATTTTTGTGATTAAATTCGCCACATGATGACCAAAAGACGTGCGGACTTTTCAATCCGTCTCTGCAAATTTTTTACCATTTTTGTAATGAATTTTCATAATTTGTATGCGTTGCTCGATCATGTAATGCTCGATCTCTATGACTAAACCTCAATACTTCCTGATGCCAGTTGTCAAAGATTAGTACTCTATGTTCGCCACAAAAAAAATGGCGCGCAATTTAAAATGCCAGGTCATTTTGAGACACCCTGTAGTTGTTGCCTCACCCTGTATATATGGATATATACAGGGTGGATCAATAACTATTAGCACGTTGGATATCTTCGAAACTATAAGGTTCACAGAAATATTTGCTGAAATGAAATTGCACAGTACGAAAGGGGCCATCCGATAGCGATAATAGTTTTTTTGCAGGTGGAGGTACTTCGGACATTTGAAGGTCAACTCCATTTTTTTTAATGGATCGGTATGTTTTTTTTCTGTATCATGAAAGAGGAGCTTAAAACGAGTTCAACGACCTATAACATAAGGTCATTGAAGGTCATAGAAAGTACAGAAAGGCGATAATACTTACAGTTTCGGTAGTAAATAAAATTACTACGTTTATAGTAAGTGTTCAAAATGACGACCATCAGTATCAATGCAACATTGGATTCTTTTTTCGATTGATTGACTTGCAGGTTTTACAGCGTCAGAACTTATTGATGCACAGGCTGTAATAATTCTTTGTTGCATGTCGTCAAGTGTAGTTGGTACTTCTTTGTACACTTTATCTTTCAATGTTCCCCATAGAAAGAAGTCTAAAGGTGTTAGGTCTGGGGAACGAGCTGGCCACGATATTGGACCGCCGCGTCCAATCCAACGATTTCGAAATTTTTCGTCGGGTTGCCTTCGTGCAATCAATGAATAATGTGCTGGACATCCGTCATGTTGATACCACATGGTTTGTCGTGTAAGTAAAGGCAACTCCTCGAGCAAAAGAACCAATGTATCTTTGATAAAATTACTGTAGATGTTGCCATTCAAATTTCCATTGATAAAAAAAGGACCAATAAACGTAAACGTACATAATAACGTACGCATTGATATTGATGGTCGTCATTTCGAACACTTACTATAAACGTAGTAATTTTATTTACTACCGAAACTGTAAGTATTATCGCCTTTCTGGACTTTCTATGACCTTCAATGACCTTATGTTATAGGTCGTTGAACTCGTTTTAAGCTCCTCTATCATGATACAGAAAAAAAAACATACCGATCCATTTAAAAAAATAGAGTTGACCTTCAAATGTCAGAAGTACCTCCACCTGCAAAAAACTATTATCGCTATCGGATGGCCCCTTTCGTACTGTGCAATTTCATTTCAGCAAATATTTCTGTGAACCTTATAGTTTCGAAGATATCCAAGGTGCTAATAGTTATTGATCCACCCTGTATATATATATATATATACATATATATATATATATATATATATATATATATATGATTCGGGAAATCGGTCATTCGTAAGACCAGCCATGATCGATGAACGCGTCTTGTGTGAGCAAACAATTTAAGGCAATTGAAAATACAACGTTCAATATATATATACGTATACATGTATATTATAACGCACGCATGCGCACACATTAGTCTTAATTGCCTGGATGGTATATTGCTGTACAAAAAAGAATAATCAAGCACAAATAACAATTGTACATTTGTACGATATTGAAGGGTCTGTATAAGCTCGAAATTTTCTAAAATACAATTTTCCGAAGTTCAATAGAACGCGAAACGGTGTAAGTTGTGTTTCAACATCTATCCATCCGATTCATTTCAAAATTAAACAGAGCCTAATTCATAAGATTTTATATCACGAGATCGGTGATGATTTTTTTAATTTTCAAGATTATAAAAAAATGCCCGGTCGTACTTGTGACCGGAAAACCGGGGAATGAACGTCCTCGACGCCAGCGCTCGATTCGGCTCCACGGGTACCACCCGAGAAAAAATACCTCTTAATTTATTCATGTCCGTCAAAACCCCTTTCGTCCATGTAGTCCTAAATATTGATTAATACATTCAATTTAATTGAGAATGTTGAAGATTATTTAAAGAGCTGTTCTACTTTGAAGGCTCAAAAGATAAGATATTTTTGAATAATTTTTTTTTATTGACAACTGTTGCATGTATCTGTACAAACTTTGTTTTCGCTTAAAGGTACACTCTTATAGAATAGAAAACAATTATCTTTGTTACATATAAATGTATATTTATTTAACAAATTATAATCGTGTAAAAGGCATGAAACAAAGGATGTCGCTGGAGTTGATGATTTGAGCTCTCCAGGTAATCTGAAACAAAAAATTCAAAAAGATTCTTAATCTGTATGAATGTCGCGATCGCCCGAACTAGAATTATTAAAAAATATTAATTTTTGCTTATACTTTCGCCCGAATTATGAGGAAAAAACGTGTTTTTCGGACACCTTTGGAAAAAATGACGCCATTTTGTTATTTCGCAATATAAAATAATAATTTTAGTTCGGGCGATAGGGATACTCATACAGATTAAGAATCTTTTTGAATTTTTTGTTTCAGATTACCTGGAGAGCGCAAATCATAAACGCCAGCGATATACTTTTTTTCATGCCTTTACACGTTTATCAATTGTTAAATAAATATATATATTTATACGAAACAAAAAAAATTGTTTTCTTTTCCGTAACAGTGTACCTTTAAGCGAAAAAAAGTTTGTACCGATAAATGCAACAGTTTTCAAAAAAAAAAAAATTATGAACAATAGTTTATCTTTTGAGCCATTACAGTCAACGGCCGGACCAACCGCGCCTATAATTTTTGAGTTATGATGAGACACTAAAGTTTTTTCGATAATAAATAAGAATAGCTATAGAAGTACGTAGGATTTTTTTGATATATTGTTTTTTTGTCAAAACGGCGCATTTCTAAAACAAAAACTATAAAATGCCTTGAGAAAATCGTCAGAAAATTGTTTATAAAAAAGAAACTATGCAATATAATTTAAAAAATCCTACATAGTGCCTCAGAAAATGTAATTCTAAATATACAGTTAAAATTTCAAGTGAATCGGTTGAAATTTGTTTGAGTTATGAGCCCGGCTGACTTGAAAAATGTAGTTTTGAGACAAACGCAATTAAAGTTAGTAGAAAGTCACGACATGAATCAAGAGGGGTTGCGCGAGAATTCGAAAATCGAGTACTTAGAGATTTTTCACATCCACAATCTTTTGGAATATAATTCTATAGGTACTAAGGTACATTTTTAACAAAAAAAATCGATTTTTGGAAAATCCTAGAGTGGCCTAAGGCCTTAAGTGAGAGATTCTCGATACGCATAGATCGTTGTATGGAGGGGGAAAATCAGATCGCTCAGTTAGCATATCCCATAGAGCTTAGAAACCTGGAGCGGGCATGCCGACGTTTTTCCTTTGATCTTGTTGGCCCAAGTCAGATCGAGAGAGAGGGGTATATTTTCCAAATAGGTATTTTCTGTCTCCACTGTCTCCACTAGAGCATGCGCAAGAGGTAGTAGAACGAACGCGCTCTGCAGCGATTTAACGACGCATTTTTATTGTTTGCGTCAACTGAATTGGGGTTATGTTCAATTTTTGTGTTGAAATAAAATAAGTTTTCAATCGATGTGACATTATTTTTTATGCTTTTTGGGTACTACACTACGATTTCTGTGATATGTTTTTCACTATTTCCTAATTAAATCCCACATAACCTATTTTGAAAATAAAATACATAGATTAAGCGCATGCGCTGAAAAGTTGAGACAGAAAATAAACCTGTCTCTCTCGATCTGATTGGGACCGTGGAAATGCCACCGTGCCCTCTCCAGGTTTTTAAGCTCTATGGCATATTCGCTTATTGCTTCTGTCCGGATCCTCGAAGAAATGGAAGGCCAAAAATTGGCGCCAAAGTCAGCCCTCGACGAGCCGTATCGCTTACCGTTTTGTCACTTATTATTTATTAATTCAAGTCGTCAAATGATTGCCTATCAATACCTTTGTGTCGCAAAAGAAGGGGGGGACCAGGTCGGTGAATCGTTAACGTGAACTTAGACACGTAAGTGAGAATAAATTTATTGGGAATACAAATAAGTCTCCGCCGTTTGACAAAAGATGGCCCCACCAGGAGGTTATGGTTAAAATTGTCAGATGTAAAACGTCATATCGTAAGGTTGGAAATCTGGCAAGACCCTAACCTTGAAATATTAGCGATTTTGTATCAGCATCACATAATTTTTTTGGTGCGAAAATGTCGAGTTTTGAGCCAAATAAGCGTGATTTGCGAGAACTTTTGATTTACTTCTTTAATTTGAAGAAATCTGCAGCTGAGGCGTATCGATTGCTTGTAGACGCATATGATGAAGCTGCTTTAAGTGAGAGAAGTTGTCGTGAGTGGTTTCAAAAGTTTAAGAACGGTGAGTTTGACGTCGAAGACAAAGAACGTAGCGGAAGGCCGAAAGTGTACGAAGACGCGGAATTGGAAGCATTATTGGAGGGAGATTCGTGCCAAACGCAAGAAGAACTTGCACTTACATTAGGAGTGATTCAACAAGCAATTTCACATCGTTTAAAATCGTTGGGAATGATTCAAAAGCGAGGGAATTGGGTTCCATATGAACTGAAGCCGAGAAACGTTGAACGCCGATTTTGCACATGTGAAATGCCGCTTGCCAGGCATAGGCGGAAGGGTTTTTTGCATCGTATAGTCACTGGTGATGAAAAATGGATCCAGTACGATGACCCGAAGAAGAGGAAATCATGGGGACCACCTGGCCATGCTTCAACATCGACAGCCAAGCCGAATATACAAAAACCTCATATTGTGTATTTGGTGGGATCAGCTTGGTGTCATGTATTATGAGTTACTCAAACCGGATGAAAGCATTACTTGGGCTCTCTACTGAACACAATTGATAAGATTGAGCCGAGCACTCAAGGAAAAACGCGCCCACTATTGCTCCAGACAGGACAAAATTATTCTCCTTCATGATAATGCTCGTCCACATGTTGCGGCGCCGGTCAAAACCTACTTGGAAACACTCAATTGGGAAGTTTTACTCCACTCTCCGTATTCACCAGACATTGCTCCCTCTGACTATTAGGACTTGGAATTAAATCGTAGCGTTTTTTTAATGAAAAAAAATATTTATTTTAAATGAAAATAAAAAAATACATTAATGAAAGTATTGCCCATCGCTTTCTACTACTTTTGACCATCTTTCGGACAGGGTACGAATACCGTGTCGGAAGAACGCCTCGTCTTTAGATGCAATCCACGAATCGACCCATTTTTGACAATCTTCGTAAGAAGTGAACTTCTGCTCAGACAGGCTATGAGCCATCGAACGAAACAAATGGTAATCAGAAGGAACGATATCTGGAGAATACGGCGGGTGGGTAGGACTTCCCATTTAAGTGTTTCCAGATATGTTTGTACCGGTTTTGCGACGTGCGGACGAGCATTGTCGTGCAGCAAAATGACTTTGTCGTGTCTTTCGGAGTATTCCGGCCGTTTTTCTTTCAATGCACGGCTCAAGTGCATCAATTGCAGTCGGTAGCGATCCCCAGTTATGGTTTCATTCGGATTCAGCAGTTCATAATAAATCACACCCCTCTGATCCCACCAAATACAGAGCAGGAGGCTAGACCCATGGATATTCGGCTTTGCCACTGATGTTGATGGTTAGCCGGGCTTAACCCATGACTTTCTGCGCTTCGGATTATCGTAATGGATCCATTTTTCATCACCAGTGACAATTCGATGCAAAAAAATGTTTTCTTTTCTCCCGTTGAAGCAGCAGTTCACATGTCAAAAGACGCCTCTCAATGTCCCTTGGATTCAATTCATATGGGACCCAATGTCCTTCCTTCTGGATTATGCCCAAAGTTTTAAGACGTTTTCCTACGGTTGATAAGTCAACTCCCATTGATGTAGACAATTCTTGAAGTGTTTGAGATGAGTCTTCATTGAGCAATGCCTCCAACTCATTATCTTCAAATCCTTTCGGCCGGCCAGGTCGCTCCTTGTCATCCAAGTCGAAATCACCAGCTTTAAAACGAGCAAACCACTTCCGACACGATTGCTCAGCTAGAACATGTTCACCATACACTTCCACTAAAATACGACGAGCTTCAGCAGCACTTTTGTTCATATTAAAGTAATGAAGTAAAACTCCCCGCAAAAACACTTTATTCGGCACAAATGTTGACATATTGAATAAATTATAAAGTGTTGTTATTTACGATTCAAAAAGAGGTTATGTACAGCAAATGACATTCAATGATAGCTGTTTCAGGATGAATACATTACTGTCGGTAACAACGAAATACTGTACTACCTACGCCATCTCTTGTAAAACGCTACGAATTAATTCCAACACCTAATATCATTTATTTCGATCGATGACGCACGTCCTGTCTGAGCACTTCACATCATATGAAGATACCAATAATTGGATAAATTTGTGGATAGCCTCAAAAGATGAAGTGTTCTTCCGACGCGGTGTCCATATGCTGCCAGAAAGATGGCAAAAAGTAGTGGCTAGCGATGGACAATACTTTGAATAAAACATAAACTACCGTTCTTTCACAATAAATGCCCAATTTTTGATAATAAACAGCAGAGACTTATTTGTACTCCCAATATATACCTCTTTCTCAAGCGTCTTTGCATCCGGTGAAAGTCTCGTAAAACTCGTAGCCGAATCTATTTATTTATTTGTTTGTTTGGGTTTATTATTCCTTCCCAAGAACAAAATTAATATAACCAGAGCCTTGTCAGCCGTTGGACTCTGGCTGCGGCAAGTCAAGTTTTCCCGCGCGTCCGTGGACAATTTTTTATTCAAATTATAGTTATAAGGAAAATCTGTCTCATATTAAAGTTTTATTATTATGCTAGAAGTAATTTTTTATCTCTCCTTCCAGATCAGCCTAGTTGCCAGAACCACCTACACGAAATGGCCAAGCAGCAATTGCCGCACTTTGTTCAAATACAAACTTCATTATTAATCAATATTTAAAAAAAACAAACTCGGCAAGCCTATGTATCAATTGTGTGTAAAATCCCTGCTCCGTCATCCCAATACTCTCAACAGAAATATAAATCAGAAAAAAAGCGACGTGTTTTTTTGGGCTCCAAGCCTACATAGAGAGAAAAGTTAATGTAATGCTTACTCATAGCAATGACATAAATCATTTGCAGTTGAAGTAAACACGGCTTAGTAGTTTTAAGAACTCCGCGTTTTTTTCAAAATGTTACATAGTATGTTTGTTGCATTACAAAAATAGAATATCGGTTCAATACTTCTTCTTGTAGTTCACCTTCTATTCATGTAGGATACACATAATATGGTACAAATCACTATAAACATCGTCGCAAATCACAAGCGACATTTTTTTTATCAATGTATAGGGGAGAGTGGAGCACAATATGTCACGGGGCACTGTGAGTCACATGCGGTTTCTCGGAGGTTTGTAACTCGTAAATTCTGAAATGTTATGTGTTGGACCGCGATTTATATTTGCTTTCGTCAGACCTAAAAGAAAGTCGATAGCAGCTCACAAAGAATTATTAAAAATTAAAAATTGATTTGAGGCATGGAAACAAAATATTTCGCTCGCCGGGAAAATGTAAAGTATAACGACACTTTCTGTAGCGGCTCGGGTTTTCGGTCCTAATCGATAGTTTTATTATTTATAATACACTCAGTGACTTGTGTTTTTCCATTCGTAGTTGAATTAATAGTTATTTTCATCAACAATCAAATATTTTACTAGTGGGGTACAATGTGTCACCGAGTTGTGGGGCACAATGAGTCGACTTCCAAGGAGGAAACAAAGAAGTAACAACGCTCCGAAGAAGCGCAATGTGTCACGGGCAACTGTCAACCACATGCAATTTTTCGGAGTTTTGTAGCTCGTAAAATCCAAAATTTTTTGTGTTGGATCGTGATTTATATTAAGTTTCGCCTGGTCGAAAAGAAAGTCAATAGCAGCTCAAAGAATTATTAAAAATGCAAAATGAATTTGAGCCTCGAAAAAAAAAATTCGCTTGCCGGGAAAACGTCAAATATTGTGAGACAATTGTGTGGGGAGCAATGTGTCATCGAGTTGTTGAGCACAATGAGTCGACTCCAAATGTTATTCGCAAAAAATACCCGTTATGAAATTATCGGTATGTATGAAAATCTGTTATCAATGTTAGAAAAATATAAGAGTTTAAACCGGCTCGTTTTACTTTACATTTCGCAGCACTTGACACACTGTACCCACCTATCTGACACATTGTACCCCACCCGTGGGGCCCAATGAGCCAATCCGCAAATGTTTTCGATCCCATTATTTTAGGATTTTTTAACTTTTTGCAACAAAAAAAAATGGTAGCTTTATTGTACGTCCAAAGGTCTATAAAATCGGTTATGACCTTTTTTTCTAATCCGACTACGTTGGTAAGAGTAAAAATTTGTTAGAAAAAAAGTGACACATTATGCCCCACCTTCCCCTATATATATTTTAGTCCTATTCGCTATTTGGATCTTGAGGTAATACATTTTTCATAGTGTAAAGGAATATCTATTTTATGAAAACCTACTATATCATATAGCATTGAACAATCAACGTGTGCTTCTAAGATTGGTTGTCGTTAACATATGTGCATAATTTGTGCAACTGCTAAAATATCAATAAACAGTACTATATTTTTCATAGTAACAATTGCTATAAAATATCATTGTCCCCGCAAGGAAATATAAAATCTGGTCTAAAGCACCATATATGTTTATGCTCTCGGTGTATGCATACTCATTAATTTCAGCCCTAAAACATGGATGTACCCACGGCTACAATTTCATTATAATTGGTTGCAATATGAATATAAGATAAATGTAAATATATTAATAGAAAAGTGATTACACAGCCCGTCTTTCTCACAAAATCAACGACACGTTGAACAAAATGTTAGGGACGTTCAAAGCAGCCAGATGTGCTGATAGCCACAACATTGCATACAAATATAACGCGTTCAAAATATCTTTTCCCCATATAAGCATATGCAGCAACGAAGAACGTTCGTCGAAAACATTCGTGAGTGAAACTAGCAGATCGTTGACAAAAATGCGCAAAAAAAAAACTTGTCAATTGATGAGTTCCATCGGCACAATCTTCGAGGGTGGAGAAAATGAAGAAAATGAAAAATTCCGGTGGCAGAAAAAAACACCTACACCGTGTCATTACAGGCTGATTTTCTGCCTGTACATGCGGGAAACGAATATCTGGAACGAATGTGTTATCAGATCGCTCGAGAGTGATCAGTGATATCGTGAAATTAAATACGAAACCGCGCCTACACCTCTAATTCTCTCTCTCTCTCTCTCTTTCTCTCAGACTCTCTTTCTCTCTCTTGTTCCCCTTTCTCTTCGTAACAGATATACTCTTACGATATTTCCTTTCCTGACCACAGTCGAGGATGAGAGCGAGAAAGAAAGAGAGAGAAAGAGAGAGCGGGTGAAAGAGATACTGATAAAGCTAACGACGCCGCGGAGCGAAGAGACAACTCTTTCTTTCTCTCTCTCTCTCTCTCTCTCTCTGTCTCTCTGTCTCTCTGTCTGTCTCTCTATCTGTGTGTCTGTCTCTCTGTCTGTCTGTCTGTCTATCTGTCTGTCTGTCTGCCTGGCTGCCTGTCTGCCTGCCTGCCTGTCTCTCTCGCTCTACCTCTCTCTCTCTCTTTGGGACACTCACCGCGATTCGATCACCACAGGGAATCCACGCCGTGTCGAAGATGAGTCGCAAGACGTGCGCGCCCCCTCGTGTATATATACCGACGATCAAGGAAATTACACGGTGCTGCTCCGAAATAATATAAGGATTGTGCGCTTGTTTGTTTGTGCACTCGGGATGAGCCGTGGAGTTGGTACAGTGATACACTATAAAATTGAGTAATTTAGATAAAGGCCTTTTACTGCTCGTATGCATGGAAGCACGCCTCTAAGGTAACGGTAGCAATGCTCGGACGGGTCCCAATCTTCGGACAGTAGTTAGAATATTTCATTATATTAGCAATATAACTGACAGGTAGCAAAAAATGCGGCTTCCATTCTACTCCTCCTTCTATTATTAATTGATTACTGAAAAATTGTACGCTAATAACGAGTTTTACTAGTAAAATTGAGTTATATTAACGAGCCCGAGTCAATCATGTCATGAATGCAATTTTTTAAATCGAAGAGCCAAAGAGTTGTGATAATTTGTCATGGTAATAGGGGTATATTTGTTATTGATTTCTAGACTAGACTTATGACCCATCGAAAGCGAATCGAACCGACTTTTCGACGCCGTCGTTACAATTCGGTTTGAATAAGGTTTTATATAATAATTTCGGTGTCTCATTAATTGGAACATCTATCACAAGCATGTACCACGGTCGAATCTCATGTCCGATTACTTGTACGCAGGACCACAAGCATTGTCGGTTTCGTTTCGCTGCATACCTCGTAATAAATTACTTCGTTAATTATTACTAACTTAGTTTGTGATTTTGAAAAAAAAAGAAGAGAAGATCAATTGGTAAGTACACGTGTGTTTTATATTTAGATAATATAATAGATAAAGTAACTAGTCGCGACGCAAACAAAGTTTGAGGTTATGTGACTGGCTTTCCGCGAGGTTATACGGCATCGATGCCGTCCTTTTTCTTACTTATATATTTGAAATGTGCCCGGAAGGTTACTTTCTTATCTAATATATCGATTTGTCTCTTATAGGGGCCGAGGCACCAAAAAATTATGAAAATAACACTGTGATGACACGAATGACACAAATAAAATTTATTATATCACATATTTATTCTCAGATTTTTTTTGACCACTCCGAGCCTCTTAATGGGTACGTATACAGACTTCAGGTGTTTTTCTTGATTATAGGAATTTCACACAATGCCGGAAACGACGAGGAAAAAAATACACACAATCCTCTGTGGAGAGTGCTCTCGATATTAGTTAATAAAATGCAAAAGCCTACTCCGTTTACCGACAATCGACCAGATCGTCACTGGTACGAGAGTTTTCTTCGTCGACATCCCGAGCTGAGTAAACGAGTCGCGCAAGATGCTGCAAGCGCAGATCTCGAAAAATGAGAAAAAAGCCAATATGTAAAATTTAGTAGCGAATAATATGTTTTGTATGTATACCCATATATATTTATTAAAAAGTCTATTTTGTTGTACAAATATATTCTGCGTTACTTATTGTTAGTGTATGAATGAATAAAAAAAAGATCTTGTGTATCTGTTCAATTTAAACCTTGTAACAATAAAAATAAATTTCTGCATGTTCGAAAACTAGGATCTCATAATAGTAGGTTATAGTGACGTGTCCGAAGATTGGGACATGATAGTGTCCGAACACAGGGACGTAACACTAACAACTGTCCGAAGATTCGTACATTTGCTATTATTGAGCATTTAAATGTATGAAAATAAAAATAGTTAACTTTCCGGCAGTTATCGCGTGTGTTTTGAAAACTAGAACTTACGAGCTTGATGTTAATTCTGGTTATTTTTTCCTTAAACGGTCCTTAAATGCATAATAAATCCTATAATCTAAGGACGCTCTTAACCGTCCGAGCATTGGTACCGTTACCTTAAATCCTCGTCATTATCCTTCGGGATATAAGCCGAACCTGCTCAGTATTATATACATCGTTCCGATTATGTTTCGTGATTCTTTTGTCGTACTCTATGCTCGTTCGCGGAGGAATTTTAGTTCTGACTGATAGAGAACGTTCGATTCGAAGTGCCGAGAAATTCTGGTGGCGTTGACTTTCACGTACCAAGGGTCCGGGGAAAAAAGCTCATGCCGCGTTAGCGCGAAACATTAATTGCATTGTCCCGTGTGGAAAATTGGCAGGGTATGCCTAATACAATTCAGGGCCTTCAATGGAGTATTTGTGGATTTCATAGTAGGGTTTTCCGTAAGAGAGCCGGACCGGGCCCCTATTAGGGAATGGTAGGGTAGGTAGGTTGACTAAAACTATGGTCTAAGTACGGAGACCAAGTCAAGGCCTTTAAGGGATCATCACAGTGTGACCGCCCGACAAACAGCCGATTTTCGCGATTTTTATTAGGTAGATAGGATAAGCCAATCGGTCTAATTTTTTACAAATTGAAGCACCGATAAAGAATACAAAATGATTTTTTTAAAATTAATTTATTTATTGTTTAACATTGTTTTTATTTGCGGAAAATTGCGTGGAAAAAAAATAGTGTCCCATGGTGGCCAGGATTGCGGCCACAAATGTTATCTGAAACAAAAATTTCAAAATGATTATTAATCTGTAGGAAAGCCGCTATGTTCTTATGGAGTTTTTTTTTAGTGAAATTTGAAAAAATGACGGCGGTTTGAACAAAAAGTAGCAAATTTAGCCTTTTTCGACAGTTTTTCGTAAAAAAAAGGAAGATTAAAAAAAAAGCCTTCATAGCAACATAAGGAATGACGCAAGAATGTTCTGTTAAAATTTCAAACGGATAGCTTGAAAACTCTTCCTTTGAGAGTGGCCACCGTTTTGAAAAACACCATTCCGAGAAAAACGCGTTTAAAGTTCGGAGTGCGGGAGTTTCGGATAAATCGTCTACTTACGATCAATCGGCGATGCCAGGTCCATACAATATTCCTTCTGCTTCCTCGAATTGATCGTTTTTGGCAGTAATTTCGTTTCGCCGAACTGTCCTGGCAACTTTGCTGTCCAAAGAGCTGCGGCGGTTCGCAGTTGCGACGCGCTCTGCTTTGTACTTAGCGGCGGAGACCGCGGCTGCCGGTCCTATAGTGACTTCCATTGTCTCGAGGACTTTTAGTATTGGATCATACCCCTCGTTGAATGTACAAGCTGCACAATACGTCGCAATTTCCACAGTTTCTTTCCCACAGAATATATGTTTGGGAGCGAGTTGCCACGCGCAATGATTAAAACTCTCATTATTGTTTTGAGTGTTTGCGCCCGTACATCTCTCTAACAAATCGTCTGTTGTCAAATCTTCGTAAATCGGCTTCAAAATCTCTTGGACATCGTCGTCGAGCGCTGGTGGATGAGAATATTTTTCCGGAAATCCCTTGGCCTCAGCTTTGCGCCGTTCGCACCACGAATCTTCTCCCGAAGGATAAAATTGATGCTGGGAGTTTGCATCGGCTGAGCTTATGTGATAAAACGTCGCCCATATCGCTTTCCTCATATTTTCAACGGAATCGGAGTTTCGACGAACTGCTAAGCAATAATACTCGGAAAGATTTGTTAACAACTTTAGTGTTAATTGCGCTTTTTTCGGGTCGTCCTTAGCAGGTTTTTTTTGTTGTATTGCAGGTCTTAGTCGTTAGCAGGTTTTTAGTTGTAGGAACAGGACAAAAGAAATAACGGTTGAACGGGGAGCCGGGGCCGGGGTCCCTGGCATGCCGTCCGCGCCAGGTCTCACGCTGCAATCACTTTTTCTAAGAAAAGCTGTAGCGACCGAAATAATTCGAATTTCGATCTAAAAATTGGACAGAACATTTATAACCGTGTATACTATCGACTAATGCAAAAAAAAATCGATTTTTTGAAAATTTTACACTGTGATGATCCCTTAAGTGGTGTAGTTGTAGATTTCTTAATAGCGCTTTCCCCGATACTACTCGACTTTGCTATTTTAGGGGCGAATCAGCATAAATTGCTTGAATAAAGAATTTGTGGCATAATAATTATCGAGAACGATTAAATATGATAATTAAACTATGCGTTTAGTAGACTAGCAGTAATGCCTTGAACTAACACGCAAGCAGTGCGTTCATTGGAAGAACGCGGGATCAAACGTGTCAAAATATGCGACAGAATTCTAAACCTCAAATGTATTGAAATAACCCATTTCTTTTTCACAGTGCACATATACACTGGCCTCATAACAATGATCGCGCATATGGCCGCGATCATTGTTATGAGGCTCTGTTGCGGCAATTTTAAAGACCCTTGTTATTTTGCCTTCAATGGCCCTCGGTAGCAAAGTGTGATCGGCCACTGATGGCCCATGTGAGGCTTCCAGACTAGGGCCTTAATGAAGTTAGGGAAAATTAAGATGGGCCCGATCAAAGCCCGAACTTAATTTCCGCACGGGTTCCATAAGAAACTGTGCGACATTTCTTAAATTTGTTGTTCTTCATAATCGAAAACGATGTAACTGAACTCATTGAAACTTCGAAGTTGAACGTTTATTGGGCTTAACTGCGTGTAAAAAAAAAGGCAAGAGTACGATATCCGAGGCGCCAATATTTGACGGTGAATTTAGGGTTATCGAGTCAAAATAAACAAAATATAAAGAGTGGCCAAAGTTAATGTTTCGCTTATTTTGCGTTAAGATTATAATTTTTCCTTAGTTATCGAAAATGACGTTTTTTTCGAATTTGCAATTTTCAAGGGACATCAGGCAAGGTAACATGGAAATATATAGTTTCAACAGTGTCACAGAAGCCAAAAATGTATTTTAAATACCACTACCATGTTTTCCTCGCTTATAGGTGCGACTAGACAGAGACTAAAGTAGCACTTACAATCGCTAGAAGTCCGAAGAGGGATTAAAAATATACGGTTCATCCCTCTTCGGACTTTTCAGGCTCCAAGTTTATGTAAAATATATCGTTTAGTAATTTGGTGTAGTAATTATACGGAACAATTCTTATTGTTATAAATAAACAAAGAATATAAATAAATAAAGCATTATAATCTAGGAATTTATGTTGAAAATCATATAAATGCTGCGTTTAGTGTCCTTGGGGGGGCTCCGCCCCGTCCGCCCCCGCAGGGGGCTCTGCCCCTTGATCCCGCTGGGGGGTTGCACCCCCAGACCCCCCCCCCCCCCGCGCTCCAGTAGGAAAACACCTTTCGCGTGCGACACATCTTCCACGTACATTAGCATCTTCCCGGTAGGGAATCTCGGAAAAAATGGTGTACTATATTAAAGTATAACTCCTTGGGTCTCGACCAAATAAGAGAATAACTTTTTGCCCTTCAGGCAATACTAAACAAATACTTTTTGAAGCTCGCCCGGTCAATTTGCATTATTTGTGATAGAATAAAGATATTGTACCCATGAGCCAACAACAATCGTTGAATTTTTGCGTATTTCCATTTACCGCTAAAAGCGCTCATAATTACTTAAGGAAGCCGAAAGGGCAAACTTTTTATTCTTTAAATTGTCATTATTTTGGTTCAAATATCAAGAATCAACGGTCAAAACTTGGCGCCTCGGATATCGTACTATCCCCAAAAAAAATATATGTCCTTTCACATTAATCGCATGGCAATGTACTCCCGAGTAGCTGTTATCTCCGATTCAACTGAAATTTTGCATAGATTCTTTGTTTAAACAAAGGATCCGGTTAATATAAGTTACTGCCCAAATGGATTTTTGGCGCATCGCAATAGTTTTGGGTCGAATTTTCAAAACTGAAAAGGAATCAGTCTATTTTCGGAAATTTTCGATTTTCTAAAAACATCAGTTTCGTGTACTATCATACATACCTGCAGAAATACAATAGAGAACGGTATTTAGGTCCGAGGGACCGATAAGGGGCTAAAAAGAGTGATACAATAGGAGCGTCTCTGCGCGCTCAGCGCGTAACCGCCGTGTTGAGCGTCCAAAACTCGGAGAACAGAGATCCGAAACCAAAAATTCCAAGCAGGTGAGGCTTTTGAAGAAGCTGAAGGAATAATGTA
Organism: Ophion ventricosus; assembly: GCA_963932345.1. Lineage (NCBI taxonomy): Eukaryota > Metazoa > Arthropoda > Insecta > Hymenoptera > Ichneumonidae > Ophion > Ophion ventricosus. The sequence continues at coordinate 19,937,391 of OZ010714.1, forward strand.
TGGATCAGGCATCGCTGAGACTCGTAAGAGACTTTTTAAAAGTTTTATGTACATTTTTACAAGAGAAACTTTCAACGCGTTTTTATAATAAAAAACGTTTTTTGACCTTGTCGATATGATTTTGGAAAAAGTATTGCACCGAATAGGCTCAAATTTACAGGGATTATTCTATGCATATATCTCTTTGACCCCTACTAACGGTATGAATATTCATTTATATTTAATCCTATTTTTAAATAATTTAAGTTGTAAAAAGAGTCGAAAAATTCAAAAGTACGCCATTTTGATTTTTTTTTATCGGGGGTGAAAGTTTTTAGTAGAGGTCATAACAACAACTCCACTTTATAATAAAATACTCGACTTTTTGTTTTTATTAGATGAAGTAAAAAGTTCTGAGTGTTTTTTCGCTTTATTTCGACGATGAAATTAACATAGGATTATCCGATTTATATCAAATATGCGCCGTTTTGTTCGATAACTTTTGTCCATTTTGGAGGCAATTTCATAATTCCGCGATTGAAGAAGTCCTCGTCCCTATTGGTAAAAAAACTTGACCAGTTCATTTTCACAAGCCTCTCTTGAGGCCAGTTTTCTACCATCAAGAAAATTTTGCAAATACTTGAAAAGGTGATAATTGCTTGGTGCTAGGTCTGAACTATACGGCGGGTGCGATAGAACCTCCCATCCAAGCTCTCGGAGCTTCTGGCGCATCGTTAAAGATGTGTGCGGCCTGGCGTTGTCTTGATGGAACACAACACCCTTCCTATTGGCCAATTCTGGCCGCTTCTGGTCGATCGCCTGCTTCAATCTGGTCAGTTGTTGACAGTAGAGATCCGAATTGAGTGTTTGGTCCGATGGTAGCAGCACATAGTGGATGATTCCCTTTCAATCCTACCAAACACACAGCAAAACTTTTTTGGCCGTTAATCCGGGCTTGGCGCTCGTTCGGGCCGGCTCACCGCGATTGGACCACGATCTTTTTCGGCTGTTGTTCTCATATGTGACCCATTTTTCATCGCCAGTCACCATCCGCTTCAAAAATGGGTCGATTTCGTTACGTTTCAGCAAAGAATCGCAGGCATCAATTCGTTCCAAAAGGTTCTTTTGCGTCAATTCGTGTGGCACCCATAGATCGAGCTTCTTCTTGAGACCAGCCTTATGCAAATGGTTCCAAACGGTTTTCTGACTAATCTTCAGTTCCTGGGCAATGGAATAAGTTGCTCATATGCCGGTCCGACTCGACGATTTCCATGATTTTATCCATAAACAGCACAAATTTTTTGCCCGCCTGCTCTGCCTTTTCACCTTGGTCGTAGTGGTACTGGAGAATATCGAATTTTCTTTTTTTTAGCTCCATTTTGGAAAGCTGTAACACACAACTGGCTTCACCAAACACAAAACTGTCAAAGAACTTTTTTGAAGCGTAATGTCACCTTTAAATCGCCGTATAGTATGGCCCGATGCGATGTATGCATCGTGAGATATGGCTCACTAAAGACATCTAGCGGAAAGCGCTCAGAACTTTTTACTTCACCTAATAGATGCTCCAAAGTTAAGATTTCGTGTCGACAAGGTGAAAGCAGGGGAAACTTCAGGCAGCCAGATCACCAACATAAATTTAAATAAATTTTTTTCTTGTATTTTGAAACTTCTATTTTTATGTATAAAAATATTGAATATTAGAGATAAATTTTATTATGAAAGAAAAATTCGTGAAAATTATATTCATATCTATTATGACATGCTACTGCTATCTCAACTTCATCGACATGATAAAACACGGTCGTCGCCCGTGTCGTGTGTGTGTGCTTGTTTTGGTTTATTTTGGTGTGCTCGGATTTTGGATTTGTTGGGTTTAGGTTTGTTTTGGTTTGCTCAGACTTTGTGGGTTCAGTTGTGTTCGGGTTTGTTTGAGCTCGGGTGTGTCTGTTTGGGTTTTGTAAGTTTTAGTTGTTTGGGCTCGGTTCTGTTGCGTTGGTTGTGTTTCTTCGGATTTTGTTAGGTTCAGCTATGTTTGTTTGGATTTTGTAACTTTTTGGTTCGATCTCGTCCATAAAGTAGGAATAGTATAAGCGCGCTATAATAGATATAGATATACACGCGCGTCAATTCTTCAATTTTCCAAATTCGATATTTCGAAAACTATTGCCATGCGCCCAGAATACTTTTAGGGAAAGACTCATATGGTGAAAAAAAAAGATTTGTGCAAAATTCCACTTAACTCTCTGGTCAACACCTGGGTCACCAGTGACCAGACTGCACCCTAAAAGTAACGCTCCTGGGAAGGGAATTCATCGGCGGGGAATTTATTGCGCTGAAAAATAAACCCTTCCAGAAAGGCATTATGGCGTCGTCGGTTTTAGCTTTGCTTTTGAGTAGTGCACACAAAACTGCTTTTTCGGGTCTTATATCAACCAGGGTATGCACAATACGTTGAAAATGGTCAACAAAATAAAAGTGTTTTTTTTTTAAGGCCGTCTTCTAGTCTAGAGGGCCAAAATTTGGGGATTTTTCAACATGCGATTAAAAAAAAACAAAAAATATTTCCGTATCTATCTTTTTACCATATATTTATTCATCCTTTGACATTGTATAAAAAAATTGGCGAAAAAAAATCCATAATTCGGGTAGATGCAGGCTGGTAAAGTGGGGGTGAAAAAAAACGGCCTCTCCTGGTTGTCATGATTCCAACCCTCCTGGTCATCTGAAAAAAAAAATAGATTCTTAATTAGTAAGGATGTCATTATAGCCCCTACCTCAGGCAAAAAAAAAATTCGCAAAATGGCGGCTGTTTAAAAAAAAGGTCATTTTTTGCCGTTTTTTTCACGATTGTTGATTTTTTTTAAATAATTAGTAACAAAATTTCGCGATAAATCTGGTAGGGGCGATAGAGGGGTATATAGAGAAGGTCCACAAAAAATTTCAAGTAAATCGGTTCATTACAACTTGAGATATCATCTCAACCGTCTCGAAAAAAGTAGTTTCGAGAAAAACGCGTTTAAAGATTCGAGTACAGTTTCAGGCAGTCTAAGTCATATAATGGTACATATACTTACATTTCATTATCCGGCGATTCCTGGTCCATAAAATACTCCTTCTTCTTCAAAATCGAAGTCTTTTGATGTCTTTTGGGCCTCAGGTAGTCGAGCAGACGGAACCGTCTATTGCTCGATTCGGTCCGGCAGCGCCGGTTAAGTTTCCACCTCACTAATTACAGCTGTAACTCCGTTAATATTTGGAATTTCCAAATTTCCTTTGGAGGGTATATTCTTGAAATACTAAACATTGAAAATATGCAAAAAAAAATCGATTTTTTCAAAATTCTAAACTAGGAGACGGCCTTAATAGTTCGTTGTATTCTAAAGGTGTTCTAGTGAGAAAAACAAATTTACATTGTATAGAGGAGAAGAGACGTTTTGGAGCAGGTAAGGCTACTATATCTCTATTCTCTCACGTCTAAACATTTTCAAATCTGACAAATAATTGAATATTAAGAAACGATAACTGTTTCTGCATAATTTTGTGTTGTTTCCAATGCGAAGAACGGCCGTCATAGATGCGGATGAAGTTTTGCGTCTGTTAGACGAATCTTACGATAATGACGCTACGTCCGAAGAGGAGGACGCTGTCGAGAGGGAAGAAGATACGGATACAGAATGCGATGCAAATTCCGCATCGGATCCAGAATATATCCTCGATTTTGACGATTCTGAGATGCTCCAAGAAACGGAAATAGCCCGCTCCGCAAAGCCTCGAGCACCCTCCGTATCACAAGGTGAACATTTCTCTATTTATTTTGTTTTAGTTTCAAAACGAAGTGTTCGATATTTTTAGGTCGGTCGCATGGTAGACCCTGAAGCCGCAGTAGAGGTCCAAATCGATGACGACCGAGAAGGCTCAGCTTTTCCAGATCTCGCTATAAGTGGATTACTGTAGCACCATCAATATCAAGGTGCACTGGGATTATTCTGTATTTGCCGCACTCCACTGGCGAAGCGAAAGAGGCAAGGACGGCAATAGAAGCCTGGTCACTTCTGTTCTCAACTAGTCTGATGGAGAAAATTGTACTGCACACAAATGAGGAAATAAGGGCTAAAGTACAAAACTTATCAAATAAAAAATTCTACCATCCCACTTCACTGGATGAGGTGCAGGTTCTTTTTGGCTTGTTCTACTTCTGCGGCATTTACAAAGCGTCAAAATGCAATCCCGAAGATCTCTGGTCCTGAAAAGTGGAGATGATTCAGTTTCGGGGAACGATATCATTAAATCGATTTAGATTTCTAGTATCTTGCCTCCGCTTTGATAGCAAACAAACTCGGGAGGAAAGAAGACGTGGAGATCGGTTCGCACTAATTCGCGAAGTGTGGGACGAATTTATAGAGAATTGTAAAAGATATTATTTGCCCTCGCAATGGTGTAAAATTGACGAGCAATTGCTCAGTTTTCGTGGTCGCTGTCCTTTCAGAATTTATAGAAAAAGTAAGCCGGATAAATACGGCATTAAACTATAGTTATGATGAATGATGCAAAAACGGGATACATGCTAAATGCAATTTCATACACGGGACTTGTCGCAAACGAACGCTTAGAGAGCATCCCTGATTTTTATGTACGGAAACTTTCTGAACCGATTCATGAGAGCAGAAGAAATGTCACCACTCCCAATTGGTTCACTTCCGTTCCGATTGTTGAAAAGATGTTAAAAGAATATTCATTAACGATGTTAGGAACACTCCGAAAGAACAAACGTGAGATTCCCAAATCATTGAAAACCGCAAGAAAGCCTGGCACAGCTGACTTTGTTTATGATCACAACAAAATGTTACTTTCATACGTTCCTAAAAAGAATAAAATTGTTTTGTTCTTATCTTCGCTCAACCAAAGTCCCGAAATCGATGAAGAAACTGGTAAACCGGTTGCAATTCTTGATTACAACCGAACAAAGGGTGGGAGCGATTTATTTGATCAGTTTTGTCATCGTTACACAACTGCGAGAAAAACCTATCCATGGCCACTTCGCGAATTTTACGATATACTCGACCAATGTGCGATCAACAGTTGTACGTTGTATAACTTTAATTATGTGAATCAACCACTTGCGCAGCGTCAGTTCCTGATCAAATTGAGCACTGCCTTGATTGAACCTCACCTCCGTTTGAGAGTAATAAATCTCGCATTGCAAAAGAGTTTGAAGGCCTGCAGATGTGGAGATGTTGTCAATTGATATTCCTCCACCTCAGGAACAGTCTGACGAGCTGCCCAAGCGGTTGCGTTGCTTCTATTGTAAAACCAAATCCGACAACAAAATTTCAAAGGCATGTGTTGGTTTGTAGGATGCCGATATGCCCCGAGCACCGTCTTGTAGTATGTCGTGCTTGCACCGAAAATAATGAATGATAAGTTCAACGCTATTTTTCTAATTTTGTAATAATTTTTCGCTAATAATTGTTTATGAATTTTGCAAAAAATACATTTTTCACAATTCCTTTCCTTTTTTCTTCATTTAAGGCCTAATATACACGATTTCGCCGATTTTCGAAGGTACTTTTCTAGACGCGGTTAAAAAAAATGACGCATATATTGACATTTTTTTTACAGATCATTTATGCACATGGTTAACTATGTGTAAAAAAAACAAAATCAGAATTATTAATAAATGGCGGAGATATAACATAATAAAGCAATGTATTTTTTTTTTGCGCACGCGTTGATGGTGAAAGTTCTCGGCATCGATGTGGGTGTCTGAAAAGAAACGAACATATTTATAATTGCATAATGAATGTATCTTCAGTGTGAACCAACAATATTATTTTTTTTTAATTATTATAATAAAAATTAGAAACTGAACATTTTTTTACTCAATTTTCCGTCGGTATTTTATTTTTTATATTTTTTTGTGTCATTGAAGTTTTTGTTTCTGTGGTTCACACGATAGGAGATGATACTAAGAATATGTTGTAAAAATTTCAAAGCGATCTGAACCTTCGTTCAAGAGTTAGAACTTTCACAAGGTTCAAAAAAGTGAATCGTGGAAAAACGGCTTTGAAGTTGGCGGTCGGGCGCGCCGCGCGGTATCCATTACGCGCTCTAAATGCTGTAACTTTAACAATTTTTTGAATTTTTCAATTCTGTAAAGCTTAAAATATTCCTAACCGTTCAGGCTAATGGAATCAAAAATTTAAAAAAAAATTAAAAATTTTGAAATTTTTCGCGTATATAAGGCCTTAAAGAACTTCTCATTAACAATAATTTTTTTCGCACATTATTATTACATAGCTGACATAATAAGCTTCCAATAACTCACATATTATGTCGACAAAAGTTTTATTCTGTTGGACATAGCAGCCGAAAATGTAACTTTTTAGATTTGCGTCAAAGTCCATTTTCATTGTGTAAAATAGACTTTTGGCAAGGAACAGGAAAACCATCTATATAGTCTTTTAGAGAAAAGTCTCCGGATTATGAAACACGCCGATTTTTTTCAATCAGACGAAAAACAAAAGAAATATCGTTAAAAAACCAAAAAAAAAAAGGTTTTTTTTCACGTTACTTCACGCATTTCTGTCTTTTTTGTTAAATAACTTTTTACCAAATGTAGATATCGCTTTTATACTTGCATATTCTTACTCGGGACATTCTGACGATTCCATTTCACTACCAAAACTATAAAAACAATCGCTCTGAATCAGTTCTATAAAGGATAGAACTTTCGGGTCACTGGTGACCCAGGTTGTGTTTGAATGTGGCGACAGAATATGGTATAGCCAGAGGGTTAAATTGGCGGTAACAATTATTCGAAAGTTTATCCAATAGTTGAAGCGCTCGATATCCCTTAAGGGCGGGGTAAAGTTAATTCGGCGCAAAAAAGGCATGTTTTTAAGATTTTTTTTTGGCGTAACGGATAGTGTTCGTTTATTGAAAAATTTACATATAATAAAGTAACATTTGAACAACATTCTCCTAAATTTGCATTGCAAAATATTCAAAATTGAGCGAGTGAAAATTAAACCCCGGAGGCGCCTCGAAAAAAAGTTGGTTTGCGGTGTGCACCATAACTCGCAACAGAATCATCTGAAACAAAAAAATCAAAATGCATTTGTTAAAGGAGATGTTTCTCGAGGTAATGACGGGAGGATTTTTTTTTTTCGATTTTTCGATTTTTCGTAGCACTTGGGAGCCAAAAACCCGATTTTCGCTAAAAAGAATCGGCTAATTTGTTGTTGAAAAATTAGTAATTATTAAAAAAAAACAAAAAAGCTCTCGACAATACCTGGTGAATTATGTGAAGAAGTACTGTGCAAAATTTCAAAGCGATTGGTCCAGTAGATTTTGAGTTATCGTGCACACGGACTTCAAATATGACAAGTCTCAGAAAAACGGTTTGAAAAACGCAGAAGAGTTTGGTCGCTTAGCGCTCATTGCACATAAGTTTGAGAACACTTCTCGATTGCATAAAAATCTGAGAAAATTCATGCATATTAAAGGTACTCAAAAGATTAATTTTGCATAATAATAATTCCAAAATGTTATTAACAAAATGATGAAAAAAAAAAATTAGTCAACAAATTTCCCCGCAACCCAATTTTTTTTCGTGATTCGTTCATTTTTCTGAATACGTATGAATTTTTTCAGATTTTTCAATTATCTTTGAATTTTTAGAAATTCAAAATAAAACTCGATAATTTTCTTATACTCACTCAAAGTCGTCGATGCCAGGTCCGTAGAGCAAAAGGCTTCCATCAAGATGATCGAGAGCATCTTTTTGCGTTTGTCTACGCAAAACTCTTTCTTCTTTACTGTCGTGCGCCGCCCAGGTTTAAAACCCGGCATGGAGCAATAGACGCTCAAATACTCATAACTTCGTCAATTTTACTCCGATCGACTTGAAATTTTAACACAATATTCTTGAGATATTATGCATTCATTTAAAAAAATTAAAAAAAAAATGAAAAAAAAAAAATTTTAATACTTTACCCCGCCCTTAATTGATGAAGGAATGCAAGGCAAATTTTTTTTTGCACTCAAAGCCTCGTTTCGCCGGTACGGCAATGTCGTAAAAAGCGCGTGCATCCGCGTCCTTCCTGTCTCCGTACCGGTCGCCGACAACACTGTAACTCGTCTTCAATTCCCTCTCCGGATTGCCGCCGCTCTTTCTCCCTCTTTGCGGCTCCCCCACCACTGTCGCGCTGCCCCCCCCCCCCCCCCTCCACTCGTCGACGACCGAGCGCGTCCCCGCACGATGTGGTTGAGGTCTCGCAGGTAACGTGTGCCAACCGGTGGGCAATGGCGCCGCTTTATTTCGCTGCTTCCTTCACCTGGTATACTGACGCGTTATCGCGGTTCGCCAGGTAAAATATTGTAACACGCAACGTGAAATGAGCGGAAAATTGTTTTGTGCGATTCGCCGTTACCGGTGTACCTGAGCTCGTCATTGGTCGCTGTACATCGGCTCGTGAGGGGGCCACGGCAAGACTTTAATCTTGTTTTTACCGTACAGGCAAGACGATTCTCACTCGGCAATGGGTGATGACTGGTGGGGCGGAGGGCTGTGGGGAGGGATCTCGGTCTGACTTACCTCGTGAACGGGAAGCCACTGTGTGCCGCAGCCGAGCGAGCTACGAGCGGTAACGGTCGATGGCAGACATTTTGTGTGCAACTTATGCGTAAACGACGTGTCTATGTGTGTGTTTTTGTTTCTTTTGTACGTTTATGCTTACGCGTGTGTTCTTTTTTTTACGTTGCAGAAGGACAATAAAGGAAGAAGAAAAAACATTGCATATTTTGATTATGTGAGTTTAGGTCGAACGCCGTGTCGATCTTTTCTCCCTCCGTCTCTCTTTCTCTTTCCGTCGTTCTCCTCTCGCCGTCTCCCCACTCTTGTCAACCGTTCCTTTTCGTGGCCGCGGGGCCACACGAATATCTTGCATTCAACGTCCACTCGTTGCTAGCGAACGTACCTGTAACTTGTAAACTGTATATACGTATATACATAGATTACACATTTCACGGGGGCCACGCCGAAGAATTCTCGATCGTCCATACGAGAAATCTGACACGAATCGTCAAAAAAAAAAAAAAAGGGAGAAAAAAAAGTAGTGTCGAGAAAGTTCTGCCGGTTAAAATTTTTCGTCGCTCGCTCCGATCAGTTTTCTCACGTTTATTTGTTTCTTTGCCTGATCGCGGTGTTTGTCAATGCGCGTGCGCGTCGATCGCGCTCGAATCTCGGTTAAGCCCGCGTTCGCACAGTGTCCCCCGCACGCGTGCGCGCGTACATTTTTTTTTTTGTTGTTCTTGCGCTCGGATCGTTTTTCACGCCATATTGTGCTCTCATTTTTGCTTCGTTGTTTCCTCCTGCATTTACAGTAACAAACGTCTACGTCTCCGATTAAACAACGAGTCGTTTAGTTCTTGAAACGCGGATTGCAATTGTTTTTTTTGTTTTCTCTCGTCGTTCGCGCCGTCATTGGGTAAGAGCGAATTTGTACGCCGAGACCGTTTGCGCACTCGTCGCGTCGGACTCTCGGAAAAGCGCTCGGCGACGTCACGTGACAACGAAGTGTACGTAAACAAGTTGTAAAAAAAAAAAACATCCGGCGCAATTGGAAATATTTGTTTTTCGCTCTTCTTCTTTTATCGTGTGGCCGTTTCGCGCTTACACCAATTAATAGTACAAAAAATATTCGTTTTACTTCTGTGTGCAGTATATTTATATATATATATATATATATATATATATATATATATATATAAATATTCAACGTTAACGTCGGAATGCTTCGAGAAAAGTGTATCTTGGTGTGTGGCTCAGCGTTGTGATCAGCAGTCGTGAAAGTGTCGAGAAAAAAAAAGAGAGAAATTTCATCGCTCGTAAAGTTTCGGTTGTGGTGACAGTGAAAGGAAAGATAAGCCTCGATAGAAATATAAATATATATATATATATATATATATATAAATCTTGAGTTGAAAGTTGTGATTCGAGAAATCTGGATTACGCGGGCGACTCGAGCATTCTCAAGATTTCGCAGGTTTTACACAAAAAAGGTAAAAAAAAAATGCGTCTACATTGGCAAAGTAGCTCGTAGATCGGGTCATATTGCACGATTCTTGTAAAACTATTGAACAATTTACTCGAATGTTGACAATGTTGAAGTTTGCATCGTTGAAATGCAAAGAAGATTCTCTTTTATTTGGCGATTTATTTATTTTCCTTTACCATCCAAAATCTCATTCTGCCAATTTGAATTGTAGATTTCTGATAAGGATTCGAAGGAAATGTTTAAGTGAATAGTAATAACAATTGAGACATAGTCAAAATTCGGCAAAAATAAACACTCGGAAGACGAAACTTTCGTTGCGGTTCAACGATGCAAACTTCGAAATCATGAATTTTGTATATACGAGCGTGTAGCACACTTGGGAACTTGAGACATGGAAAAATCGACGAATTTATTGAATCGCCCGATTTGGGGATGTACGATTTACCACGAGGAGACAAATAAAAATGTATTCACGATATTGGAACAAAAGGGAGACTGTGATGAATAGCTAAGAGAAGAAGCCTTGTGAGACGATAAGAGAAATAGAATGGGTGGAAAAGTGCTGGCATAATTGACAAACTTACCCAGATAGACACATTTAGCTCATATTGGCATCATATGGCCATTATCTATGATGCATAGAAATTAACACAGCTATGTGTCGCTTATGAGTACTCACCTTCAAGTCATATTTGCATCACATGACGATTCATAATAACACATCCAATTGAAGCAAAGTTCTTCTCACGCGAGTATGCATGCAGTGGATTCATCGGCACTAGCAAAATCGGCTCACAAATATCCAACAATACGGGAGTGCATATGGGGTTCATATTGGTGTCACAGGGTGACGTAAATGTTGTGTTCATATGGAGCTCAATATGAGCGTCATGGCGTGAAGAAATTTCAGTGCTCATATGGAGCTCATATAGGCGTCACGGCGTGACGTAACTACGTTGTGCTCATTTGGAGCTCTTATGGGTGTCACGGCGTGAAAAAATTGTAGTGCTCGTATGAAGCTCATATTGGCGTCATAACATGATTCAATTGTGCTTATATGGACGCTAGAGGGCGTTTCGAACTTACGACTTATAATTCTAGAGCTGAGCGCGCTACCTACCTTATCATCCTAACATTTGTGTAAATTTCCTTTTTTTCGCTCCTTACTTTTGCCATTTTAAAAAATGCCAAGTGGGCAAACGTTGAAGTTTGCATTGTTGCAATGCAACGAGAATTAATTCTTTTTGACTGCTGAAGTTTTCTTGCCCATTTAGGCAGTAAAAATAACTGACACGTTTTTACGTATTCTTATTATAGTATTACAACTTCAAGGCTTTTGATGATGATAAAAATAAACGAATGACTGCAGTTATTATTACATGTATCATATAAGATGAATAACTTGTTGTCCTTGCTAAATATTTTAGTGATGTAAGAAAGACATCCAGATGCATTAAAAGGAATGATGAAAAAGTGTTCAATTTTTTAAGAAGGTATAATATATCCTTTGAATAAAAAAAAACACGAAATTCTTAGAAATTATTTTTTTTTGAAATTTTATTTCATTATATCGTACTTACTATCGCCGTCGTATGGCGTTCATAGGAAGTATTACTGAAAAACATGCATATCACCGTCATATTGCACTCATCGAATGTATCACTGAGAAACATGCATATCGCCGTCATATTGCGCTCATCGAATGTATCACTGAGAAACATGCATATCGCCGTTATAGGATGTATCACAGAGAAACCCGCATATCGCCGTCATATTGCGCTTATGGGATGTGTCACTGAGAAATATGCATATTGCCGTCATATTGTGCTAATCGAATGTATCACTGAGAACACGCATATCGCCGTCATAGAATGTATCACTGAGAAACATGCATTTTGCCGGCATATTGCACTCATGGGGTGTATCACTGAGAAATATGCATATCGCCGTCATATTGCTTACATGGCATGTCTACTACCAGTGCTAACCCAGTGAATACACAAAAAAAAAATCATTGGATGACTACCATATGACGTCAATCGGCAAATATTCATTGTAGAATTCAAATTTGCCCTCTTATGAGTTCATCTTGTAGTCAATGGATGATGCATTTCGAAACGACAAATTTAAGTCAAGATGTATCTCAAATCCATGATACTGAATGAGCTCGTAAAATGTCTTCACCAACGTAAACGAAATTGCGTTCATGTTAAGTACAATTCAGAAGTACAATTGATGTTACCACAGTGAATACACACCAAAATGTCTACACATGACTTCAATATGACGTAAAATTTGCGGATATTGATTGCGGACACTTGAGCACAGTGAAATGAGTTCGACGTGCTCTGAAGGCACGATGCATTTGTAAACGACATATTAAGATCGAAATGTTTTGTAAATGCATGATACTAAATGAGCTCATGGCTTTGCATCACAACATGTAGTCAATATGCTGTAAAATTTGCTTCATCGTATGCACGCCGTGATAATCATGACTGTCTATCTGGGCGATGCTCTAGCGATAGTCAGTCGTGCCAATAGCAGAGAATGCCGCTGTCACCAAGTCTATCGGTTATTTTTTCATGAATAACATTGCAACATATTTATATTTAACGGCAATAATTATAAGTATTAAGATCATTATCCGGCTTGGAAATATTTTTCAACAATATTACGAGTTGGAAATTGCCCAATAGTAACTGATTTTTACATGAAATTTTATTCGCATGAAGTTGAAAGCCTGCCAAAAACTTATTGGATTTTCGTCCCCACTCTTGCAGCTGAAGAACGATATCGAAACTCCTTAAACTTTGCTGCGTCTCAACCGCGCTCCCCGAGTGTACTCCTTACAATTTCTACAATTCGGCTAATTTTACGAGTTATCATTGAACGGTTTTTACAGACGTATTCAGTAATGTCTGTAAAATAATAAAATTAGACGAAAAAGCGATATTTTCAAATTTCGAGGCAACAATATTGCCTTAAATGCCTAGGGGGAAAAGGGTCGATTTCAATTAAAAGAGGCATTCCACGCCCTTTCACCTAGCGTGTCACCCCGACCATTATATACTTTTCCTGATGTTTTTTCTTGTAAAATTTTACTCCATAAAAGGAATATCCCCACCCATTTCTAGATTTTTATCTCTTCTTTTTAGGAGTTATAATTTTCCAAAAAATGTCGATTTCGGAACTTTTGCAAACGTTTAAACGCTGATAACTCCTGAACTAATTGAGATATCGCCAAATGTTTGTATATATATATATATATATATATATATATATATATATATTTCATTTTGAAGCATACTTTCACCAAAAAATATGAAAAAAAGTATCATTTATACTGGAACACGTTTATTTTGCTTCGAAAGTGGAAAGTATTATTTTTAAAGATGATTGCCATTTTTTTTTAATTCTCTAAAATAGAGTGACCCATTCTATGATTTTTAAGACTAGTCTCATCGTGGTCTCATTTTTCCTTCTATTTTTTTGCAAATTAACCATATTTTTTTGAGAAAATTTTTATCGTTTTAATCTCCAATAATGCTATATATCTCCATTTTAATCTTGAATAATGCTAATAATAAAACGGTTAATTTTTTGTTTGTGCAGAAAAAGAAGATTTGTTGTGCAAAATTATTATTTTTTCACTAATAATAATATTGATCAATACAAGTATGACAATTTTGAATCGGCTCTCATAGTCATAGCTATTCTAGTTTCGATCCTTTACTTAAATAAAATGAACTAAATTGAGAATTATATGGGAATATTCATTATTTTTTAATTCACGTATTCGTATATAATTCTTTATTTAGTTCATTTTATTTATGAAAAGGATAGAAACTGGGATCGTTATGACTATTAGATCCGATTGAGAATTGTCGTACTAGTATTGGTCAATATTATTAGTGAAAAAAATTAATTGTGCACAAACAATCTTTTTTTTCGTTAATTTCAGCCCAAATAGAAAATAAACCGTTTCGTTATTAACATCATTCAAGATTAAAATGGAGATATATAGTATTATTAGAGATTAAAATGATAAAAATCTTCTCTAAAAAATATGATTAATTCGCAAAAAAATAGAAGGAAAAATCAGCCCACGATGAGACTAGCCTTAAAAATCATGGAACGGGTCACTCTATTTTATAGAATTTTTTGAAAACAATAAAAAACGGCAATCATCTTGAAAAGAAATACTTTCCACTTTAGAAGCAAAAAATATGTGGTCCAGTACAATTGATAATTTTTTTCATATTTTTTCATGGAAGTTTCATTCAAAATGAAATATATATATATACAGGGTGAGGCACATAAAGTGTTACAGAGCAATAGCACTCAAACTATTGATCATATCCAAAAATGTTTCAGACAAAAGTTTCAGTGTTCGAGAAGGCCGTCATACTGGACCACCCTATTTTTTTATCGGTGGAGGCGCTGAAGCTACGTCAAGGTCAACTCCACTTTTTTAAATGGAACCATGTATTTTTTTTTCGATGACATTATTACCGATTTTAAGACGAATTCAGCGACCTACAACACAAGGTCATTCTAGTCACGCAAAGTGTGAAAATAGTCGAAAAATCGAAAAATATCGGAATAATCACTTTCAAAGGATCCACTAACCTTGGTTTGGGTCTACCTACAGAAGATGCTCGAAGTGATGACCCTCGACTTGTAAGCACTTGTTAATTCGCTGATGAAATGACCGTCTAACTTCAGCCAACATTTGTGGTGTAATTTCGGTACATGCTCGGCGTATTCTTTCTTTCATGTCGTCAGGCGTGGTAGGTGCTACCGCCATTACGCGTTCTTTGACAAAACCCCATAAAAAGTTCATTTTCGCGATCCGATGTACTCACATTAGAAGGTAATGCGTGACTAACTGATATGTCAACAGAAAATGCGTACTTGCTGCCGATAAGAAACATTGGTATCGTAAGAAATGAAAACAGCGATCAAATAAGTGTTTACAAGTCGAGGGTCATCACTTCGAGCATCTTCTGTAGGTAGACCCAAACCAAGGTTAGTGGATCCTTTGAAAGTGATTATTCCGATATTTTTCGATTTTTCGACTATTTTCATACTTTGCGTGACTAGAATGACCTTGTGTTGTAGGTCGCTGAATTTGTCTTAAAATCGGTAATAATTTCATCGAAAAAAAATACATGGTTCCATTTAAAAAAGTGGAGTTGACCTTGATGTAGCTTCAGCGCCTCCACCGATAAAAAAAATAGGGTGGCCTAGTATGACGGCCTTCTCGAACACTGAAACTTTTGTCTGAAACATTTTTTGATATGATCAACAGTTTGAGTGCTATTGCTCTGTAACACTTTATGTGCCTCACCCTGTATACTGACATTTGTCGATATCTCAATTAGTTCAGAAGTTATCAGCCTTTAAACGTTTCCAAAACTTCCGAAATCAACATTTTTTTGAAAATTATAACTCCTAAAAGAGAAGAGATAAAAATCTAAAAATTTGTGTGGATATTCCTTTCGTGCGGTACAATTTTACAAAAAAAAACAGGAAAAAAAAATGGTCTGGGTCACGTGCTGGGTGAAATGGCGTGGAATGCCTCATATATAAATGTGTATATAGGAAATTTGTTCTTATAACGACTTCCGGCCAAAAACCTGTGAAAATCGTTATTTCCAAATTGATTGAGAAACGAGGAGTAAGATTATGTCGTTGCAACTCTCAGATTTTCCACTGTTATACTTGCTCCCTAAATGCGATGAATTCATGTGCAGATAAAGTTAAAGATTGAAAAAAGGTGTCAAAGAAAATCATGACT
Source organism: Ophion ventricosus (assembly GCA_963932345.1). Lineage (NCBI taxonomy): Eukaryota > Metazoa > Arthropoda > Insecta > Hymenoptera > Ichneumonidae > Ophion > Ophion ventricosus. The sequence goes on from OZ010714.1 coordinate 19,953,234, forward strand.
TTCTTGTATCTCGTCATAGGGACATACCTCATCGTCCAACCCAAACAAACGCAGGCTCAAGCGTGGGAACAAATTTTCGCACCCGGTAAATTCGGTACTCGATCGAGCGCGTATCGAGTCAATTTCTACAACCCCCTCCCTCATGCGATACCGGCATGAGGGTTTCCTGCCCGTTGCTTCGCGTTATCTTGTTATATTCGCTTTTCGACGCAATGTGGGAACGCGCTCGTACGTGTGAGCGCGCGCACGTATGTGTGTGTGTGTGTTTTTGAGAGCGACCATGAAAAACACCTGGTCCCGTTTCGAAAATGAAAAAAAAGAAGCATCGTGAGAATGATACGCTTCGCCGGTCTATCGTTACGGGCGTCGGAGAATTTTTCACCAGTGATGTCGAATGTTCAATTACAATAATGTCAGTAATGGTAATTACAATATTATTTCCAGTCATAGTAAGAACTAACCAATATTAGCAGAGATAATGATAATATTGATAACAGCAATAAGGACAAATCATATGAACTACAATAACAATAATTAATTGTAAACAATAACTAATTTTAGACAATAATTAATTGTAAAAAATAACGATTAATTGTAAACAATAATTAATTGTAAAAAATAACGATTAATTGTAAACAATAACGATTAATTATAAACAATGACGATTAATTGTCAACAGTAACGATTAATAGTCAACAATAAGGATTAATTGTCAATAATAACGATTAATTGTCAACAATAACGATTAATTGTCAACAATAACGATTAATTGTCAACAATAACGATTAATTGTCAACAATAACGATTAAATGCCAACAATAACGATTAATTGTCAACGATAACGATGAATTGTCAACAATAACGATTAATTGTCAACAATAACGATTAATTGTCAACATTAACGATTAATTGTCAACAAAAACAATTCATTGTAAACAATAACAACTAATTGTCAACAATAACAATTAATTGTCAACAATAATAAAAGCCAGAACTAATACTATTATCTGAAAGTTAATTAATTTTAATTAGTTACAATTGATTCCGTCAACGATTTTCCACCATGCGATCGATCTTGAAATTTTTTTTGTTTTGTTGTCATCAATATGTGACAAAAATTATGACTAATTCTAATACCTAAACATTAACATTTTCTCCCACCTCGTAATACCTGCCCCCCACCCCCTCCCCCTCCCCTGGGCAAGGTTTGCCAGATTGAAAGTTTTCAAATAAGGGCGCCTCAGACAACCACAAGCCTCAATATGGTGACTAATAAAATTGCCTGACCTTTTTGGGTGCCAGCTCTTAGACTAATTGTATCTACCACATTTATCAATATTTTGGCATGAAAATGCTTTTAAAAATGTCTATAGGAGGTGGGATTTAGCGAGATGTCACACGAAACTAACGCTACCCCCACTCCACTGCCGCTGTATTGAAGCACGGTGGGGAGAGCTGCGACATGCTAAATGCCTGTGATTTGTTAAAAAATGTTGTATTATATGTAGGGTCATTTGTGGTTACAAGTTGTAAGTTTCAATTTTGGTGTGTACATTAATGTTGGTGGGTTTGGGTTGGGGTTGGGTTTGTTTGGGTTTAAGTTTGGGTTTGTTTGTTTGGGCTTAAGTTTGACTTTGTTTGTTGTTTGTGTTTGCTTGTTTGTTTGGGCTGAAGTTTGGGTTTGTTTGGGTTTGATGGATGGATGGATGGATAGTGAGAGAGTGAGAATGTGAGAATGTTAGTTTGTGTGTGGGAGACCGCGAGAGTGAGAATGCAAAAAGAGAGGGAGAGAGTGAGAGAGAGAGTAACTCATATTATTTGCATGTACCTTTTTTATCACCCGAAAGGTCAGATTACATTTTCAATGCCATGAAATAGTTGCACTTTGTGTAATATCTGTAGATTTTTTTTAATACAAAACATGTAAAACATACTTGAAACAATACTCCAATGTAAAAAAAAATTGAAAACCCTCACACGTTTTCCCAGAAAGAGTTTACGAAAATCCTCATTGTTCTGGCCACGAGTTAGGTGTAACCCGTTACACGGGTCCGCGTAAGCTTGAGACCGAAACAAAAAGGTCGATTTTCAATATTTTTTTCGGACGAGGATTTTAGGATGACGAGGTCGGGGTTTTATTATGAATACATAGTCTTGTCAAGTTTGGGTTCTTTCAGTTAAAAAAGATTGATTAACAATTACGTCATTGCGATTTAAACAAAATACCGTGGTTGCGCTGCATGGCAAATGGGTGTAGGTCGGTCCGGCAACCAGGATGATCTGTAATGAAACATTTAAAAAATGTACCGTTGGTACAGCAACGAAACTTTCGTACGACCGGACACTATTGTGTAATTTTGGGAATTACAAAAATGGCTAGCTGTAGAAAAAAACAGGTCAACTTCCGAGCATCCGAGCAACAAACAAACGGGAATCTTTTGTTACACTGCAATCTCTCTAATCGGCACAGTGATCGACTCCGCATCACACTTGCAAACACAGAGGTTGCGCATCATCCACTCAAGCCGATTGTGCGCAGCTGACGTAGCGGACAGCAGTACCCCACCAAACCCACTCTTGTTGTCTAGGATGCTTCGAGCCTGACGTTAGGGGGCCTGCCGCTTCTCCCACCATGCGCTACACTGAACGATATTCTGCACCCTGCACAGTGGGGGCTAATTTCATTTATTGAGGTGCCGTTCGGAGAGGTTGCAGCGTAATAAGAAATGGATAAACTTACCGAAAAATCATCCGGCCATACGACAGAAAATGTTATAAATTATGCTCAGTCCGAATCTGAATGGTGTTGAAGTTTGGATCGTTGGAATGCAACGAAAATCCTCCTTTATTTTTTCATTTCTTTCTTTTTGTTACTATCTAAACTCTTGTTTTGCGCAATTTTCGGTTATGGATCCCTAACAAGGATCTTCAAAAATGTTTTATGGATATTCATAGCATGAATCTGCGCAAAAAATAAGTGGGCAATGGGAGGAAGAAAAACACAAAAATTCGTTGCATTCCAAGGATGCAAACTTCGATACCACGGATCTGAAATGAATCGGACAAATAGATTTTGAGATACATAAGACTTACACCGTTTTATAATAACACAGTTTCGGGGATAACACAAAAGAAAATTTCATTGAAATAACGTATGAGTTAATGCATTTTCTATATATTCTATATGTAATTATTCGAAACCATTTTACATAAAATGATCATGGTTAAAAGTGAGAAAATTAATGTCATCATACTTTTAGCAGTGACGATATCTACCATACATCCTTAACCCTTCGTGGTCACACTTCCAAATGCAATCGCGGGTCCATTCTACCCAGTCAGTTTTCAAAAAAGTATTCTGACCAAACTATCCGTCCGAAGTGGTTGAAAAAATTACGGAACATGCTTTGAACTTTCTAGATGATGTACGAAAAATTTATTTACAAGAAAAAAAATGGCGACATGTTAAAAAAAAATCATAAACAGGTGAAAATGCAAAAAATACACTTTTTCGCCAAAAAATCATAGTAATGTGAATTTTCAACATTTTGACCTAAAATTTGGACGTGACACTCCTTAGATATGCTACTTTTGGGTAAAAATAGTAGCATAGTGGGCGTTCCAAAAAAGGTATTTATTCCGACATGTGAAGAGGGTAAATTTTATGGTATGAGGATACTTCAAACTCCAGGTAAGATGGTGAAAACAGTCTGATTCGAAACCGACAACTATTATATATTTACGCCAAAAATTGATCGACGGATCGATTCTACCCAGGGTGGCCATGAAGGGTTAAACATCTTGATAAGATTATGACAGAGACATGTGGTAAATTTCAGGTTTATTTCAGTTTCTCTTCACCTGATCATATCTGAAATAGAAAATTAGGTAAATCTGCAGAATCAGGGCTGCAGCTTAAAATCGCTGCAAATTTTTTTCTAGCGTTTGTTATCATTAAAAAATGATATCCCATGTAATATTATGGTGGGGGAGGCCAAAATTTCCCATAAATTATGGGAAAATTGCTAAGCCTATGGGATTTTCAAATTTGTTAAACGTGGGGACAAAATAACGCATCTGCGGACATTTCACACTTATGTTGGGGTGGGAGCAGGAGAAATTAGTTTAAAAAAATACCTTTTTTTTTACTAATTCCTCAAAATTAGGGCGAAGACGAGTACTGCAAACATCGCGCGAGGGGTAAAAGTCTTTGTCTCTGCGGTGCACACGATTATTTATATACCAAAACCATGTGTTCCGAGATTTTGCAATGTGAAATATATGTGGCTGCAACCATGTGCCGTAGCTGTGTTGTGTACGTAAGCTGTATCGCACATGGAAGGTGCATCGGACATGAAAGGTGTATTGCACGCGCGTCGAGGGGGGTGGAGGGGGCGGAGCCCCCCCGTGGACACCAAAAGTAAATTTGAACTGCATCACCAAATTTTAACATACTATGTTATTAATAATTTTGCTTTTACTAATTTAGATTTTATGGGAAATTTCGGCCTCCCCCGCCACAATATTACATGGGATATCATTTTTTAGTGATAACAAACATTAGAAAAAAATTTGGAGCGGTTTTGAGCTGCAGCCCTAATTCTGCAGATTTACCGAAAATTGTTATACCTACCTATCAATAATATATCAATCTGTTAAATTGTTATTTTCCTGAAATATAAAATAAAGAAGCAAGCAGAACTAATTTTATAAGATTTCCATTTCAATATTAAATTTTTGATTCATATTTATCTTGTCTGTCTGTTTGTTTGTCATTCAGTTCTGAGCTGTCCCAGATAGACACATTTAGCTCATATTGGCATCATATGGGCATTGTTTATGATGCATATAAATTAACACAGCTATGTGTCGCTTATGAGTACTCACCTTCAAGTCATATTTGCATCACATAACGATTCATAATAACACATACAATTGAAGCAAAGTTCTTCTCACGCGAGTATGCATGCAGTGAATTCATCAGCACTAGCAAAATCGGTTCACGAATATCCAACAATAAGGGAGTGCATATGGGGTTCATATCGGTGTCACAGGGTGACGTAAATGTTGTATTCATATGGAGTTCATATGAGCGTCACGGCGTGACGTAACTACGTTGTGCTCATTTAGAGCTCATATGGGTGTCACGGCGTGAAAAAATTGTAGTGCTGACACGTTTTTACGTATTCTTATATAGTTTGACGACTTCAAAACTTTTGATGATGATACACATAAACGAATGACTGCAGTTATTACGTGTATCATATAAGATGAATAACTTGTTGTCCTTGCTAAATATTTTAGTGATGTAAGAAAGACATCCAGATGCATTAAAAGGAATGATGAAAAAGTGTTCAATTTTTTAAGAAGGTATAATATATCCTTTGAATAAAAAAAACACGAAATTCTTAGAAATTATTTTTTATTGAAATTTTATTTCATTATATCGTACGTACTATCGCCGTCGTATAGCGCTCATAGGAAGTATTACTGAAAAACATGCATATCACCGTCATATTGCACTCATCGAATGTATCACTGAGAAACATGCATATCGCCGTCATATTGCGCTCATCGAATGTATCACTGAGAAACATGCATATCGCCGTTATAGGATGTATCACAGAGAAACCCGCATATCGCCGTCATATTGCGCTCATGGGATGTGTCACTGAGAAATATGCATATTGCCGTCATATTGTGCTAATCGAATGTATCACTGAGAACACGCATATCGCCGTCATAGAATGTATCACTGAGAAACATGCATTTTGCCGGCATATTGCGCTCATGGGCTGTATCACTGAGAAATATGCATATCGCCGTCATATTGCTTACATGGCATGTCTACTACCAGTGCTAACCCAGTGAATACACAAAAAAAATCATTGGATGACTACCATATGACGTCAATCGGCAAATATTCATTGTAGAATTCAAATTTGCCCTCTTATGAGTTCATCTTGTAGTCAATGGATGATGCATTTCAAAACGACAAATTTAAGTCAAGATGTATCTCAAATCCATGATACTGAATGAGCTCGTGAAATGTCTTCACCAACGTAAACGAAATTGCGTTCATGTTAAGTACAATTCAGAAGTACAATTGATGTTACCATAGTGAATACACACCAAAATGTCTACATATGACTTCAATATGACGTAAAATTTGCGGATATTGATTGCGGACACTTGAGCACAGCGATATGAGTTCGACGTGCTCTAAACGCACGATGCATTTGTAAACGACATATTAAGATCAAAATGTTTTGTAAATGCATGGTACTAAATGAGCTTATGGCTTTGCATCACAACATGTAGTCAATATGCTGTAAAATTTGCTTCATCAATAGTATGCACGCCGTGATAATCATGACTGTCTATCTGGGATGTTTAAAGTTTCAAGTCTCTAGCTCATCCGAAAGTTAGTTTAAAAACAGATTGTAAAATTTGTACCGAACAGACAAACAGACAGACGAAAAAGCGAGTTAATAAAAACGTCGTAAAATAGGAAACATACTTGCTGTCTTTGGCACAGGTGTGATATCGTATCGAAATTTCGTTCATTGCACACAATACGATAGACCACATTGCTCAGCTCATGATTGAGCAAAGTTTCGGTGGGTGGGAGGGAGGGCGGGAGGGAGAGAGAGAGAGAGAGCCTCGTGAACGTTCGTGATGAAGCGTACAGAGACGACGCAGACGAGAAGAAGCAGGAGAAAAGTTGGACCCGGGATTCTCGCGAGTCGGTCGGTCTCGACCTCGAGAGAGCCCGCGGGCTCTTCGTCGTTCGCGGATCGCGTAACCTTGAAAAACTCGCGCGGGTCTTTCCAGTACTCTCTCTCTCTCTCTCTCTCTCTCTCTCTCTCTCTCTCGCTCTCTCTCTCTCTGGGGGCCCCACAACGTCGTCGCACGCTACTCGGAGACTCGTCGCCTTACTCGCGCTCCCATACATACATACAATATGCTTACGTATATACAGGGTGTCCCAGGAAGGAATGTCATCCCTGAAATGGGGGGTTGGGGGTAAAATTCTGAGTCGATTGATATAAGCATGTATTGTTCCCAGATCATCCCCTGAATTATTATTAATTTTTAAAGACGGGCCAATCAGGCGCGCCCGATGAGCGGGCTCACGTCGGAGAGCGATACGCGCGTGTAGTGGTGCCTGGCGGAGCAACGCTATGCGTGTAGTGGTGCCTCGCATAGCGTTGCTCCGTCAGGCACCACTACACGCGCGTATCGCTCTCCGACGTGAGCCCGCTCATCGGGCGCGCCTGATTGGCCCGTCTTTAAAAATTAATAATAATTCAGGGGTTGATCTGGGAACAATACATGCTTATATCATTTGACTCAGAATTTCACCCCCAAGCCCCCAATTCAGGGATGACATTCCTTCCTGGGACACCCTGTGTATATATATATATATCTATTCAAATATATGAGGAAAGAATATTTAGAACCCGTTATATCAATGCAATGTTGGGTATGAGCACTGAGCGACTGTCGTTATATTTTTTTCAACCGGTTCATTGACTTTGGGGACCAAAGGGTCTTTCAAATGAACTTTATATCAATATGCTTACATTTGTCCGATGGCGATTTTGAGGACATTGGGATTTACATAATATTGATTATGTGGACTTCACGGTAGTACGAGGACGGTCTTCGAAGATCGAATGCTTTAAAATCATCTCTTCGTTTATATATACAGGGTGGACCACGCAACGTGTGCACCTCTTTGACGACCAAAATATGCGTTGCACAAAAAAATGTTTTATACAAAAGTTACATGGTTTATAAAGCTACACTATGTGGTGCATTTATTTTTTTTTATAGGTGGAGGCACTTCGAAGATTTGAAGGTCAACTTTATTTTTTCAAATGGAATGCTATATTTTTTATAGCGTAATATGATAGAGTATCGAATTCTGAGTAAAAAAATATAGACCTTTATTAGCCCTAGAGTTAATAGCCAACGAGTAATTTCACTTTATTACTTTAAAATTTTCTTCACGTAATATCAAGTTGGAGATTCAAATCTACTACAAATTTCTGAATGGCAATGTTTACATCACAGTGTTTATCAATATGAACACATTTACCACATCACACACACTTATCAGGATTCACAATCTTCTCAATGATTGTAATCCAGTATTAAAGTATCCTTCGGTGATTGTGCGTGATTATTATCAGAAAGATAAAAGTGAAAATGAATGAATGAATCTCCAACTTGATATTACGTGAAGAAAATTTTAAAGTAATAAAGTGAAATTACTCGTTAGCTATTGACTCTAGGGCTAATAAAGTTCTACACTTTTTTACTCAGAATTCGATACTCTATCATATTACGCTATAAAAAATATAGCATTCCATTTCAAAAAATAAAGTTGACCTTCAAATCTTCGAAGCGCCTCGACCTACAAAAAAAATAAATGCACCACATAGTGTAGCCTTATAAACCATGTAACTTTTGTATAAAACATTTTTTTGTGCAACGCATATTTTGGTCGTAAAAGAGGTGCACACGTTGCGTGGCCCACCCTGTATATATGGGGCATTCCACGCCAAATTGACTACTTTCCCGCCCGACCCCCTTTGATTTGACCAAACCTTTAATATGTTATTGCATTCATCTTAACGCTTGTGTGATTTTTTTCAAATTTTTTTTTATATAATCACAAATACGTATTGAATTTTTGAAAAAAACTCGCCTGTTTTTTTTTTCAAATGCTCATAACTTTCGGAAAAATGGACGGATTAAGATCTTTTTTTTATTCTTCGTTTTGAAATGTTCTTTATGAAAACAAAATATTTGCACAATATTCGAAGTCATCTTCGACATGATTTTTTAGGTTTTTGAAGAAAAAAAACACGATTTTTTCGAAGAACGCCCCTTTTTATTTTTTTTTTTGTAAAAAAATATAAATTTAGCATTTTTTGTCGCCAGACCCATTCTGGTAAGATTTTTTTTTCTATTTCTTTTCTAAATTGGAAAATTTATATTTTTAAGTTTTTCCAAATATAGCTGTTTTCTATTATGAAATAATTTTAAATGGTTAAGTCTATACTCAATACTTTGTATATAATATTACCTCACTTAAAAAGTTTTCCAATTATGTGAAATTATGTTTAAAGGATTATTTAATGGGGAATTAAGTAAATAGTTATTCAATTAATTGTTTAATAGTAATTAATGATGACTTAATTAATCTCTGTGATGTTTGAATAATTTACATATATTGTGATCTCTTGAATTAGATCATTTTTTTAACAGTAAAACCACCATTTCTGTCAGGTATCACAAAGTGCAACTGCTGAGTTCCTGAAATGGTTTTGGTTTTTTAAAATCGATCACGGAGACCGTTTGCAGCATTATTGTAGTCTTCTGACGACGAAAGCAGCCAGTGCATATCAAACAAAATCGATTCAACTGGAACTTTTTTTTAACATTGACAGATGCTTGTCGTTTAATATTTTAGCGACAAAACTGAATGAAATTGTACACTGCATTTTTTTTTGGAAAACCATAAAATTTATTAATGGAGATTATAGCACTATAGGAAACAGCTGTATGTGGAAAAAATTAAGAATTAAATCTTATCAATAAAAAAAAAATAGAAAGCGAAATGTTACCACGATGGGTCTGGCGGCAAAAAATGCTAATTTTAACATATTTTGTTTACAAAAAAAAACTATCAAAAATCAAAAGTGGCGTTCTTTGAAAAAATCAGAAAGTTATGAGCATTTGAAAAAAAACGGGCGATTTTTTAAAAAATTCATTACGTATTTGCGATTATGTAAAAGAATTTGAAAAAATCACACAAGCGTTTTAAGATGAAAACAATAACATATTAAGGGGCCAGTCCACTTTGGAGCCACGAAAAAAGGCTATTTTCGCGATTTTTTTTTTAGGATTTTATAAAAGATATAAATATAAAAGTTGTTGGGCTTGATAAATAAAGTGTTAAAATACATTTTAAAAAAATTTTAATTCATTTTTATTTATTTTTAAGTACAAAAACTATAGTTTAACGTAACGCCTCAAAAATAGGTGGGCTAGGTAGCTCCATCACAACTCGGCAACGGCTTGTCTGAAACAAAAAAATCAAAGTCCATTAGATTCAGTATGATACCAGCTACAAAATGACCCTCGGATATAAAGTTTTATCAAAAAATAAAAAAATGGCAGATGAAAAACGAAAAAAGTAAAAAAACGCGTTTTTTTCGCAGTTTTTCGCAAAAAAAAGAGTAAAAGTCAACATTTCTAAACCATCGGGGGTCATCTTGTTGCGAATCCTGTTTACAATATGTGGTTCAAATTTCAAGAGAATCGGTTTATTAGTTTTAGAGATACGATGGAGCTAGATTTTGAAAACGTTGTTTCGAGAAAAACGCGTTTAAAGTTTATACTATGAAAAACTCTTACGTAAACTCAATCGGCAATTCCTGCACCGTACAAAATCCCTTCTGATTGCTCATCATCGTCGATTTCTTCAAGTCTTGCTTGCTTTCGTTTGGTTCTGGTCCCTTTTGAGCACTCAGAACTGCGGCGGTTTGCAGAGCGAACACGCTCGTCATCGCGATTGTCGGCGAATCCGATGGCGATCGGGCCGAGTTTGACGCCCATTATTTCCATTATTTTAAGCACTGGACAAAATTCTTCATTAAAGACACACGCGGAAACTTTGCAGGCAATGTCTACGATTTTTTTGCCGTTGAACATGTGTTTAGGTGCCATATTCCATGCGCAGTTGTTAAAACTTTCATTATTGTTTTGCGTATGGCCACCTAAACACCTTTCGAGCAGTTCTGTTTTGGTGAGATCTTCGTAAATAGGTTTTAAAACTTCCTGTACTTCCTCAGAAAGAGCAGGAGGATGTTTGTGGCCGATGGGTCGGCCCAGTGCGCTTTACGCTCAGGTAGACGACATGAGGTCCTGACGTTCAGGTAAAAAAAAAATACTTAGAGAGCTCGGATTTTCATAAAATTTGACACAATATTTCTGAATGTATGTACTTTCGAAAACAGTAAAAAAAAATCGATTTTTTGAAATTTTCAAAGTGGACTGGCCCCTTAAAGTTTCAGCCAAATCGAAAGGGGTCGGGCCGGAAAGTGGTCGATTTGGCGTGGAATTCCCCATATATATATATGGCATATGGTGAATACACTGGAATCGCTCCACGTTCATGTACCGCGGGCAAGCGTGGCGACGCCAGCCACGCTTTTAAAAACACTGGAAGAAGGCCCTCTCTCGTTTACGATACGAGGAATGCGTGCCAGCGGCGCGGGGCAACGACGATAGCGATATAATCTCTTTCACTCTCTCTCACTTCTCTCTCTCTCTCTCTCTCTCTCTCTCTCTCTCTCTCTCTCTCTTTCTCTCTCTCTCTCGCTCTCTCTCTCTCTCTTTCTCGATACCCATGAAAGAGCAACTGCGATTTGATTTCACGAAGTTTTACCACGCGCAACTTTGTAAAAAGTTACCATTGCGCCTCAACTTTTCTCCTCTTCCGCCCCGTCCGCGTCATCCTATTATTTCGTTAGAGGCATAAAACTGAAATGAGCGAGTTGAAATTTCAATAATCTCGCCGAATAAGCGACGCTTCTACAAAACGTTTTGAAAAAAAGTAAGTAATAAACAGAAAGTTATCTGCTCGACTTTTTCTGTTTTCGTTTTGTTCTTTGTCTGTTCAGTCCAACTTTTGTAGGTGGCTACGATTATCGAAGCATGCGTATGGAATCGATTGAAACGTAGGGACATTGGGTTTGACGACGAGTGCGTGTGTGTGTGTGTGTGTGTGATTCACGATGTCGGAAGCTTGCATTATTGTGTAATGCGACAAAATTTCTTTTTTTTGCTTTTTTTTCAATTTCTTCGTTTCTGTTATTATGCACACTTTCTTATGGGTCTGAATTTTGCATCATTGCGACGCAACGGAAAATTGTTTTTGTTTGATTTTTTTTTAATTTTACGTAATTTATTGCACAGTCCACTGTTAGGGGCGTACAAAAGATCAGACTAAACATTTTACGAAATTTCGACAAACAGAACCTACACTTAATAGGGGGTGGAAGTTGAAAAAAAAACCGTATCTTCGGTGATATCGTATCAATATCCCGTGCAGAAATGTGACCGAGCATTCTCCAGTTTGCATCGGGCCCTGGCCAGGCTTGCATCGTCGGATTCACCTGACCGGGTCCTTTCGTGGAACAGACCAGGAAGATCACAAAATCATTTTTTTGGCTTATCCTTTGGAAATTGCAATGATCTGGCTGAAATACATTGCGGGTAAATACACTTTCACGTAATGTATAGCCGGCCACAATATTAACATTTCCTGGAAAGTGAAGCTTAAGGAGGTACGATGATTAAGAACGACGAATATGTTATGCACGCTTTGGAAAAAATTGAGCTACATTGACCGTTCAGTTTTTTCGTAATAAAATTGCAAAGTCGAGCACTTTGAGCTAGTGAAGCACGTCGTCTTATGGGGACGGTCGACCGGAAGTGCGTTGATCACGGTTTTGCTGTTCACGTATCCAACTAAGGTCGTTGGAAAACTGAAATTTGATACATTAGACATAATAGATATTGTAAAAAATCGAAAATTCGAACTTCACAGTGTAGTTCAAGCACTAAATTATAAAACGGTTTCAACTTTCGGTCGAATATTATCATAATGACGAAATAGCATCCATAGCCTTAATAACGTCGGGCGTAACAGCTGATTCGTTTGGCGAGCATAATCTAGCGCTGCTAGGAAATCGTCGTGAACACGTGTCGCCACAAAACACAAAATTTTACCTATAATATTAATTCCGTTGAGGGTATTCGGGGCTATTTAAATATGATTCCGATAGATTTGGTGCAACGTTTTTTTTAGTCCGTTTTCATGTTGAAACTGTCATTGTGAACATGACGGAGACTACTCCAGAGTCTTCGAGGATCTAATTTTTCAATTTTTATTAGTAAATATGCAATAAATAAAATATTTACCACAAATTTGGCACTTTGGGATCAACAATACGAATATTCAACATAAGTTAACATAAATCAGAACACCCGTGGGGTAACATAAATTTTCTATTCACCATTATAAGTATTTTTTTTTCATCGATGATAATCTACGAGAATAAATATGCTCAACATAAATAATAGTATTATAACAAATATTAATTTGAACATAACGAATAACCAAATTATTTGATGAGACAAAAAGTGAAGGAGGTGGTTTGTGGTGTTTAAAATCGACGTCACCTTGTCAGGAGATATCAATGTTTTGACCGGGAATACATTACCCGTATGTATTTCGCTAACAATCCACCGGGTGGCTTCGAGCGGAGCACTTCGCGTAACCAAGGTACCGTCCTACAACGATAAAACTTCGACCCGTTGTTATATCACGAACAGAAGCGCAATGCTCACAGCGTGTACATTCGTTTATGATTTTGTGACGCTTGTGAAATAATAAGTATCGTTACGACTTGATCTTATTTATTTTATTTGAGTACGTCGCCAAAAGCCATTTTCCAGCAGCGTTCGGAACCGTACGATAATTATCGTACATATGCGATAATTTCATGCCTACGCGCGATGTACGATAGCACATTATTACCGTGCGCAGATTGTACGATAGTTTCCATCATTATGCAAAATTTGAGAATTTATTGTCCCGTACTCTGATAGCCAATAGCGCAACAGCAAATGCGATTCTTTTTTTACTCATAACGCTATTGGCTTATTACTTTCTTAGGTAATTCAATATACATGCCGTCTCCATTGGTTAGCATCTGCCAATCAGCGAACAAGAGAATGATGTCGTTCGATATGCGATATTTCGATTATGTTCACACTTTATATGTTTCGCATATTTTGTTTGGAATGTTCGCCGTTATGCTGTTATATGACCGTGGTTATATACAGTACTGGACACAAAAAAGTACGCACTAGTCGAAATTTCTTACCGCACTAAATTTTATATAGCAGACTCAAAAATAAAGGCAATTGAATTTCCCAAGTGGGGTTTTAAAGAGGACAAGTTTACCTTTATTTTGCTTTTTTTAGAAAATTCTCTACGATTTTTTTTTCGCCCCGGTGCGCACTTCTGAACGTGGCCATTTTTCGGCTATTTTTTGGCCGTCGAAAATTAACTGCAAAGTTTGTAGAAAAAATTTTCCTCGGTCTTTTGCATGGTAAACTTAAAAAGGATGTCAAAACCTACAATTTTGTTTTTTGGAAAGTTTCGTACGATTTTTTTTGCCCCAGAATTGCATTTTTAGCTAAAAAAAGACATGTTTCAGAAAAAAAGGCGTCATCGAAGAACTATAGGGTTTCAGAGGAGATGTCAAGAGGGTAAAAAGTTGCACGGGTTCACACTGCAGTGGCTAGAATTTTTTCAGAATTTTTTTTGACATTTTTTTTTTACCATTTTTGGTTGGAACTTTGATGAGTGGAGAGGCTCTACTTGGGAATTATGGGGTCTAGGAAAATATATTGAGAAAGAAAATTTGTTTACATATTCATTTTTAATTAACAACAATTTTTGTAGAATTTTTTTTTATTTTATTTTTTTTTATGTTCATTTTCAAAAATAAAAAAAACATCTACAAAAATTGTAGTTAAGTAAAAATGAAAATGTAAACAAATGTCCTTTCTTAATTGTCCTAGACCCCATAATTCCCAAGTGGAGCCTCTCCACTCATCAAACTTCCAACCCAAAATGGCAAAAAAAATGTCGAAGAAAAATTCTGAAAAAATTCTAGCCACTCCAGTGTGAACCTATGCAACTTTTTACCCTCTTGAAATTTCCCCTGGAACCCTATAGTTCTTCGATGACGCCTTTTTTTCTAAAATATGTCTTTTTTAGCTAAATATGCAATACTAGGGCGAACAAAAATCGTACGAGACTTTATAAAAAATAAAAATGTCGGTTTTGATATTCTTTTTAAGTTTCCCATAGAAAAAACCGAGGAAAAAATTTTCCACAAACTTTGCAGTTAATTTTCGACGGCCAAAAAATAGCCGAAAAATGGCCGCGTTCAAAAGTGCGCACCGGGTGCGTTCAAAAAAAATCGTAGAGAATTTTCTAAAAAAGCAAAATAAAGGTAAACTTGTCCTCTTTAAAACGCCACTTGGCAAATTCAATTACCTTTATTTTTGAATCCGCTATGTAAATTTTAGTGCGGTAAGAAATTTCGACTAGTGCGTATTTCTTTTGTCCAGTATTGTATATTCTCTCTGACACTCGGGGTATTATTTTAAAATAATTGAAGAGTGAAGTATATAAAAAAAATCCTTTGTTTTATTTGTCACCATACCCTTTCATATTCTTTTCTTCTTTATAAATACGAAATGTTGGTGGGCTTCTTACAGAACTTGGGAACAGTTTTTTCCGAGCGAATTTCAAATCTGGCGCGTTTATTGAACTTAAAGTGGAGAGGGAATCGGTTCATGTCTGTGTCATACGTATGACATACAAATTAATAAATTTAAAAACGATAGTTTCCAAGAGATAAATCGTAAAGTATCTGCATACATATCAATATTACGTGTAATCTGATTTATTTATTTATTATAGACATTATTCTGATAAGTACGATAATTTTTGTCCATGTACGATAATTCTACGCCCCTGGTACGATAGGTGCCTCGCTTTAGGTTGCCAACGCTGTTTTCCAGTACCTGATTATTACTCTATCCGTCCGGCGGCTTATTTCTCATGGCCCTGTCAGTACACTGTCATCTTTCTCGTTATTTCGCAGCGATTTCCCGATCCCTTTCCTCGTCAGTTCCTGATCAGTTCCCGAAGAAGGGAACGGTGGTTTAGGGCCTGGCCTAAGACCTGGCGAACCTGATCCAAGTTGAATGACTTGACCATGACCTGATATTATCAAGGGAAAGCAGATAAGGAGCAGTACTTTTTCTCGACTCAAATTTCTACACGGTATGGAGATTGGCATCTTTTTTATTGGTGTTGCGGGTAGATAGACTGTAAAGAAGCCAGCAAAAAAAAAGGTATGAATGATTTTCATTCCCCGGAGCTCACCCTTATCCGAGGGTGAAAGGTGAAAAAAATCGTGTCTTCCGTATGGAGATTGCCATCTTTTTTATTGCCGTTGTGGATAGTCTGACCCAAGAGAAGTCTCGAAAAAAAGATGTATGTTGTAGATCTATATTGAGGATCTTAAAAACGATTCAAGAGATCGTTGTGGTTTATTTACACAATCTTGGCTTAAGGGCCAAGATTTACCTTTAATTTGTCCTCAGAAGGAAGATTTAAAAAAAGTTGAGCATATTAAGGTTTGAAAAAAATATGTCTTTTGGAAATTTTGTTTTTAGACCGATTCTGGTTGAAATGCGGCGGAAAATGTTTCTATAGTTTTTGCCGGCAGTGTATAGATACATATAAAATGTACATGATGAATATTTATATGAGTGAGGGTACTCCATACCGGAAGAGGGTAAATTCCTGATACGCGGCCGATTGGAACACACGCTTTTTCGTTTCGTTTGGTCACGAGAAACACGTTTACATGTATACATATATATATATATATATATATATATATATATATATATATATATATATATATATATATATATATATATATATATACACATACATACACAAACGGACACACATCATTATGAAGGTAAATACAAACGTATAATCAATATCGAATAATGACGTTTTTCCGTTCCAAATCGTGACAACGCTGTACCAAAGAACCGGGACCTCGTAAAGCTGAACGCATCTCATTGCCAATGAAAATTACATCGATTAAACTCGCTGATTCGAGGAAACGAGACTTTTCATTCGTATCCCGTGCGGAAAATTGGCAGGGTATCCCCATGGTTATGGGTACCCACATGGCTAGTAGGATTTTCCGTAAAAGAGCCGGAACGGGCCCCTATTAGGGAATGGTAGAGTAGGTAGATTGACTAAAACTATTCTCTAAGTACGGAGACGAAGTAAGGGCCTTTAAGGGGCGTATTTGTAGATTCCCTAGTAGCGATTTTCCCAATACAGTGAAACCTCGCTTATACGTTTTGCATTTATGCGTTTTTATCATTTATACGTCAAATTTCTCTGGCCCCGGCAAATTCCGCCTATAAAGAATGTAATAAAGTTTCATTTCTACGTTTTCCACTTATACGTTATTAATTTTCTTCTACAGCGTCCGTTTGGGGATCCGTTTTTTCTCAGTTGTACGTAAATCAGTGTTCTGTGAAATTGTGAAAATGCAATGTGAAACAATGCAGTTATTGTAGACGAAGTTTCATGGTCGTGTTGTCTCGCGCCGAAGCAATGTGAATTGGCCACCAAGATCGTGCAATTTGACGCCATTGAACTTCTTTCTTTGGGGTTTTCTAAAAGGAAAAGTGTATGTCAATAATCCACAGACCATTCCGGAGCTTAAGGAAGCAATTGGACGCACCATTAATGGAATTAGTCCGCAGTTATGCCAAAATGTTATTGAAAATTTCGTCAAAAGAGTGAACAATTGCAAACAGGTTTAAGGAGGCCATTTATCGGATATTGTGTTCCACACATAACCTCCGTGCTTGTAACTTATATTAAAATAAAACTATTCGTACTTTTCAAATAAACAATACGTTTTATCAATAATTTAAAATGTCAGGTCATTTTGAGACACTCTTTGCTTAACTGTGATTACCTATTTCTTATTTATCCGAAAATGTCTGTTATTTTCTAGTCTAAAACGTGCAAAGCTTTAATGTTACAAACTGGCATCAAATAACATTTCTGAACGAAAATTAAAAAAAAAGATGAGTTGGCTCATTACTACGTTACTACCAATCAAATTTTTTAATTGGAAAACCAAATATTGTAATAGAGGTACTGCTATTAAAAAAACATCGCGAACTATGCACCGATTGCCATTTTCAAATGCCAAAGAGTTTCCGATACATACTGTATTTCACTTCTACGTTATTCTCATTTATACGTCATACTTGATGTACCACTTTAAAAACGTATAACTGAAGTTTCACTGTATTACCAGACTTTGCTATTATAGTGGCGAATCAATATAAATTGCTTGGCTAAAGAATTTGTGGCATAATAATTATCGTGATCGATTAAATATAATAATTAAACTATGCGTTTAGTAGACAAGCCGTGATGCCTTGAACCAACATGCATGCAGTGCGTTCATTTGAACAACGCGGGATCAAACGTGTCAAAATGTGCGACAGCATTCTAAGCCTCAAATGTATTGGAATAACACATTTCTTTTTCACAGTGCACACATACACGCACGTACGCATATAGCTGCAATAATTTTTACTAGGCACCGTTGAGGCAATTTTAAAGGCCCTGGTTATTTTGCCTTCAATGGCCCTCGGTAACAAAGTGTGACCGGCCACTGATGGCCCATGTGAGGTTTTCAGACTAGGGCCTTAATAAAGTTAGGGGAAATTAAGATGGGCCCGATCAAACCCTGAACTTAATTTCGATAACGTTTCAAGAGGGGTCGGGCAAATAGATATATAGCGAGGAACTGCGGGTGTGAGATACAGAGAAGCACGTTTGATAGATTTTCGTTTAGCATGATTGTTCGATTTTCATAACCAGGCTATAATAATGGCCTAATTATGAAAATCGAACATCCAGTCAGCCTAATAAATTGGTTTTAATCATTTTAAAGAAAAATATGTTAAAGTTTTTATTGTTGGAGTGCAACGAAAATTCTTATTTAATTGCTTTTTTTTCTCGATTATTTGTGATGGAAAATATTTTTTGATAGATTTAGGTTGTAGGTTTCTAATGATATGCAATAAAAAATTGTCGATTAGAAAAAATTATTTTCGATGCGTTCCAACGAGGCAAATTTCAATATCATAGAGAAAAATTAGGTATGTGCTAGGTATAGATAATGTTGAAGTTTGCATTGTTGGAATGGCATCGATAAATTAGTATTTTGAATTCTTCTAATTTTTCTTGGTTGTGAAAAAACACTCAAACGTTTTTACGTATTCTCATTACAGATTTACCACCTCAATTTGCAAAAAAAAAAGGAGGCATTGTATAAGCATGATAATAAAGAGATGAAAGAAGAGCAAAAATATCGTTGCGTGCCTGACTAGACTTTGATCCGGCAGCCAGAACACTGATCCGGCCGCTATCATGCTGCGGCTTAGAATGCCGTAATAAGGCACGCCTGATCAGTGCCGGATGTCCACCGGATCAGTTGAACCGTGTATCACGGGAGTAACAAAACTACCTTACTACGGCCTGATCAGGGTCCCCTTTTACTCCTGTATATCAGGCAACACTAATATGGCCCTACTAGGGCTTGGCCTAATAAGACCCTATTGGGGCTTTCCTCATAACCGCCTCAGCATTCTATCAACGCAAATAATCTCCTATATCTTACGTGGCATTTTAATTCAGCAGCATATTATCTTTAAAGTTTTGATGTTATTGAAAGGTGTTGTGGATTGTGACGAAAGAAAAGTCATGCAACTCGGATGCGTGTTAGAAGATTCCGCTGTACTTCGAAATGTCAAAACACAGTACAAAATGTATCATCGTCGTGCGAACAAGCTAAAAATATAACCTAAAAATATATATGGATGTTCAATGCGTTATTAAGTCCTTTAAAAACTTGTTTTTCACCAAGTTCATCCCCGAAATTAACGAACTAATAATTGATGAGGGTTTCAATTGAACAAGCGTGTATTTTCTTCTATTTTCCATCAAATGATTTTGAGCAAGCCGTGAAAAAAGTAATTCATAATTTCAAGGATTGGCAGGGAACCGCGCGGTTCGGAACAAAAACACTTCAACATAAAACATAAATGGAACATTATTTATAAGGATTTCTATGCTGTTTTTAATTAATCTAATTATAAGCTTTTTTGTAACTTTCCTCAATAAAAATATATTGACAAATATATCCTAGGTCTTGTATACATATATTGTAGAGTGTGTACGTGTACGAGCATGTATGGGTACTGGCTATGTAAGGCAGTATTATAATGACCTGATCAGGCAGCATTATAAACGCCTGATTAGGCAACCTGATAAGGGCCTGATCAGGTAACCAGGTAAGGCCCATATGGGACAGAACGTAACACTTTCTAGCAGGGCACTATCGGGTTTCCTTATAAGTGCCCTACCAGGGCAGTCATGCAACCTGAAATTGTCCCAATCGGACCCTAGCGAAATTATTACGTGGGTGCCAACGATGCAAACTTTAATGTCATTGCAATATCACGTAGGGGAGAGTGGGGCACAATGTGTCACGGGGCACAGTGAGCCACATGTGGTTTCTCGGAGGTTTATAGCTCGTAAATTCTGAAATTTGATGTGTTGGACTGCGATTTATATAAGATTTCGTCAAGCCTAAAAGAAATTCGATAGCAGTTCACAAAGGATTATTGAAAATTAAAAATTGATTTGAGGCTTGGAAAAAAAATGTTTCCTTCGCCGGAAAACGTAAAATATAACGACACTTTCTGTAGCTGCTCCGGTTTTCGGTTCTCATTGATAGTTTTATTATTTATGATGCACTCAGTGACTTGTGTTTTTCCATTCGTAGTTTAATTAATAGTTATTTTCATCAATAATCACATATTTTACTAGTGGGGTACAACGTGTCATCGAGTGGTGGGGCAAAATGAGTCGACTTCCAATGAGGAAACAAAGAAATGACAACGTTCCGAAGAAGCGCAATATGTCACGGGCAACTGTCAACCACATGCGATTTCTCGGAGTTTTGTAGCTTGCAAAATCCGAAATTTTTTGTATTGGTCCGTGATTTATATTAAGTTTCGGCTGGCCTAAAAGAAAGTCAATAGCAGCTCACGAAAAATTATTAAAAGTACAAAATCAATCTGAGCCTCGAAGAAAAAAATTCGCTTGCCGGGAAAACGTCAAATATTGTGGGGCAATTGTGTGGCGCACAATATGTCATCGAGTTGTTCAGCACAATGAGTCGACTCCCAATGTTATTGGCAAATAATACCCGTTGTGAAATTATGGGTATGTATGAAAATCTGTTATCTATGTTAAGAAAATATAAGAGTTTCAACCAGCTCGTTGTACCCTACGTTTCGCAGCACTTGACACACTGTACACACCTATCTGACACATTGTACCCCACCCGTGGGGGACAATGAGCTAATCCGCAAATTTTTCCGAACCCATTATTTTAGGATTTTTAATCTTTTTGCAAAAATATGGTAGTTTTATTGTACGCCCAAAGGTATATAAAATCGATTATGACCTTTTTTTTTTCTAATCAGTCTACTTTGGTAAGAGTAAAAATTCGCTAGAAAACAAGTGACACACTGTGCCCCACCTTCCCCTACCTTATTTGTTAACCTTTCACCGTTTTCACCAATTTACTAGGCTGACTCAAAAAAATCAATTTATAATTATTAGTTTAGAAATAATGATTACTTTTGAAAACTCAGAGTAATGATTTTTTTTTCAATAATGATAATCTTAAGAATAATGATGATAAGCAATAATCCTTTTTTTTGCGTAATTGTCTCACTGTTGCTGCCACAAAAACTCACCGATACAGATGAACTGGAAGTGTAAAAAATAAAAATCGTTTCCTCGTTTTATTTATTTCCACAGGTTTTTTCGCCCTCTCAAGGGTCGGTTTTTTTTTCATCTCCGTGTTTTCCGGTCTACGCGGCTCGTGTGCTTCGAAAGTCCTCCTCGAACTTCACACTTTTCTATATTGTAGTCGCACATAGTGTGGAAAAGGTAGAAATGAAATTTCGTTCCTCGCTTCGCGAACGCCAGTCTTTCTCGCTCCCGACTAATTGAATTAGGACGCGAATATCGTTTCGACAGAGGAAGCGAAAGTCGCATGCGGGGCGAAAAAAAACTGATGGAACGTGGCGGAAGAAAGTGGAAAGATGGGCACGTGACGAGAATTCTCCCCTTCGATATATCGTTCTTTTCATCTCCCCCGTCTAAGATAAAACAATAGCTATATATTGAAGAAAAAAAGAAATAAATAATCGATTAAATATCGAAATATCGAAATATGTGTACGTCTATGATTGATCTATACATACAAAACAGTTCCGTGACTGGCTGACTGACATATAAGGAACGCACGGCTTAACCGTTAAAGATAGAAACATGAAATTTGGAAGATATGTTCCTTAGAAGGTGTAGAGGTACACTAAGAAAGGGGGGTTTTTTTTTTAATCAACTCTCAATGGGGTGAAATGGGGTGTAAAAGTTTGTATGGAAAATTATATTCTTTGCGTGTACACGGAAAGAATTAAATGTTAAAAATTACCGTGCAGTAACGGTAACCAGATGACAACCCGGAAACTTCGCTTATTATTACTGAGTAAAACACAGATTTTCACGAAAATAAAATAAAATTTCTTCTTCAGATAGAAAATTTTACCAGATTTTCTAGTAAATTCTGATGTGTAACAAAATACGCAAAACTTAAATTTAAAAAATATATAATATCAGCGAAATTTTACTGTGCATTTTATTATTTTATGCCTTTCAAAAATGTCTATAAAAAACTATCGTCTTTATAACAGTTATTTTAAGACTAATTATAAAATTTAATGAGTGTTATAGGAAAATGTATTGTGCTCTCGGTAAAAATTATCGTGCGCGCTACCCTTCTTGTATAGTAAAATTTTAGCTACGTATTTGAAATTTTCTGTAACGTGAGTTAAAAAAAACATGTCGCATACGAATTATTATGCTTTTCTCACTTGTCACCACATTGAAATATATCACGGTAATTTTTACCGTGAAATTCACGACAAAAATTACTTTTTAATTCTCTCCGTGTATCAACTTGAAACTTGAAAGATATGTTCCTTAAAGGGCGTAGAGGTGCACTAAGAGGGGATATTATATAAAATAAAGGTATCTTCGCAATGAGCAAAGACACAATTGCCAAATTCGCAAAAAAATGTTATTTTCAATAACTAATAAAAAATTCTAATTTTAACGCAAAATAATCGGAATATCAACTTTTACGACTCTTCAAATTGTGTTTATTTTCACTTGATAACCCAAAATTCACCATCAAATTGTGGCGCGACGGAAATCGTACCCTTGCCCACTAAGAAATGATTTTTTGAAAATCATCTCTCAAGAGGGTGAAATGGGGTGTAAACGTTTGTATGGAAAATTATATTCCTTGCGCGTATTAACTTGAAACTTGGAAAATATATTCCTTAAGAGACTTGCGTATCAACTTGAAACGTGGAAAATATATTCTATTGTGAAGTGTCAAAAAATAAGCTATTTTTTAATAATTTTTACTTTTTAAACTGTTGCATGTATCGGTAAAAACTTTTTTTTCGCTTAAAGGTACACTCTTATAGAATAGAAAACAATTTCTTTTGTTGCATATAAATGTATATATATGTAACAATTGATAATCCTGTCGAAGAATGAAATAAGTATGCTGCTGGCGTTGATGATTTGCACTCTCCAGGTAATCTGAAACAAAAAATTCAAAAAGATTCTTAATCTGTATGAGTTTCGCTATCGCCCGAACTAGAATTATTTTAGAAATATTGATTTTTACTTATACTTTCGGCCGAATAATGACGAAAAAAAAACGTGTTTTTCGAAGACTTTTGCAAAAAACGACGCCATTTTTCGATTTTGCAATATGAAATAACAATTCTAGTTCGATTGAGAATCTTTTTGAATTTTTTGTTTCGAATTATCTGGAGAGCACAAATCATCAACGCCATGAACGCCATTTAACGTTATTAAATAAATATACATTTATATGCAACAACAAAAAATTGTTTTCTATTCTGTAAGAGTGTACCTTTAAGTGAAAGAAAAGTTTGTACCGAAACATGCAACAGTTTTCGAAAAAAGAATTATTAAACATAGCTTATTTTTTGAGCCATGACAGTAGAATTGCCCTGTAAAAGGTGCAGAGGTGTCTTAAGGAAGGATTTTTCGAAAATCAACTCTTAGGGAGGAAATAGGGTGTAAAAGTTCGTATGGAAAAGTGTATTCCTTGCGTGTATCAACTTGAAACTTGGTATAAACATTGTTCAAAATAAATAATAAAACGTATATTTAAAATATTTTTAAAACAACCTCTAATTAGGGGTGCAACGAGGTGTTAAAATTTGTATGGAAGAATCGAATTCTTTGCTTTTATCTCAATGAAATTCGGAAGAGATGTTCCTTAAAGGGCGTAGATGTGCGCTAAGAGACGATTTTTCGAAAAGTCATCTTCCAAAAGGATGAAATGGGATGTAAAAGTTTGTATGGAAAATTGGATTCCTTGCGTTAGGAACTTGAAATTCCGTAAAAATATTCTTCAAAATAAATAATAAAACGCATGATTTAGGATTTTTCAAAATAGCTCCTAATAAGGTGTGCAACTGATAATAAAGTTTATCTGTGTCAAATTCCACACGGGCGAAACTGTGGGTGGCAGCATGTCCCCCTATACGGGGTGAGGCACATAAAGTGTTACAGAGCAATAGCACTCAAACTATTGATCATATCCAAAAATGTTTCAGACAAAAGTTTCAGTGTTCGAGAAGGCCGTCATACTGGACCACCCTATTTTTTATCGGTGGAGGCGCTGAAGCTACGTCAAGGTCAACTCCACTTTTTAAAATGGAACCATGTATTTTTTTTTCGATGACATTATTACCGATTTTAAGACGAATTCAGCGACCTACAACACAAGGTCATTCTAGTCACGCAAAGTATGAAAATAGTCGAAAAATCGAAAAATATCGGAATAATCACTTTCAAAGGATCCACTAACCTTGGTTTGGGTCTACCTACAGAAGATGCTCGAAGTGATGACCCTCGACTTGTAAGCACTTGTTAATTCGCTGATGAAAAGACCGTCTAACTTCAGCCAACATTTGTGGTGTAATTTCGGTACATGCTCGGCGTATTCTTTCTTTCGTGTCGTCAGGCGTGGTAGGTGCTACCGCCATTACGCGTTCTTTGACAAAACCCCATAAAAAGTTCATTTTCGCGATCTGATATACTCATATTAGAAGGTAATGCGTGACTAACTGACATGTCAACAGAAAATGCGTACTTGCTGCCGATAAGAAACATTGGTATCGTAAGAAATGAAAACAGCGATCAAACAAGTGTTTACAAGTCGAGGGTCATCACTTCGAGCATCTTCTGTAGGTAGACCCAAAGCAAGGTTAGTGGATCCTTTGAAAGTGATTATTCCGATATTTTTCGATTCTTCGACAATTTTCATACTTTGCGTGACTAGAATGACCTTGTGTTGTAGGTCGCTGAATTCGTCTTAAAATCGGTAATAATGTCATCGAAAAAAAATACATGGTTCCATTTAAGAAAGTGGAGTTGACCTTGACGTAGCTTCAGCGCCTCCACCAATAAAAAAAATAGGGTGGTCCAGTATGACGGCCTTCTCGAACACTGAAACTTTTGTCTGACACATTTTTGGATATGATCAATAGTTTGAGTGCTATTGCTCTGTAACACTTTATGTGCCTCACCCTGTATACCCGTAAATGAATGCCTCATACGTGGATGATACGTTGACATTCAATAACCTGTCGTTATTTATGAGTTCGAGTCGCGAACCTTTGGTGCGGACAGGCTACATACTAAATTCACGGGGATGTAGCCGTGTATGGATAGTGGTGACTAATTAGGGTACCGTGAAATGCACGGCATTGAGTAGCTCAGCCGCGAATTAACCGCGAACCTTAACGAACTCGCCATGAACCACTGAGCGCGCGCTAAAAATTATATTTATATATATATCTGTATATATAATGTGTATGTATGTGTGTGGAGTGAAGTAATTTTGAAGACATTCCAACTCGAGGACTATCTTCAAAACAGCCAGATGTGTTGATAGCCAGTATTGCATGGATGTGACAGGTTCGGTATATCTTTTCCTAATATATATATATATATATATATATATATATATATATATATTTATATATGTATATGTATACACTGAGAGAAATGTATGGTAACTTCAACCACATTTTAACCATATTTGATATTACCCTGAGGGGACAACAATATTTTATAGTCATGGTTACTGCCTAAAATATAGTACTGCTTATGATATTTAAGCAGTTGTGTTAACTATGCTCATATGTTAACCGAAACCAACAATCTTACAAGCATACGTTGATTGTTCAATGCTATATAATATAGTAGGTTTTCATAAAATGAATATTATCTTACACTATCATAAAATAGTGATTTTTACCATATTGAATGGTATGTCTACTAAATGTATATAATATTTCATAAATTCAAAAATTCTCAATTGAGAGTACAACCTGTATAATGTTATCATAATTTGCCATTCCCTGACCTCCTGAAATGATTCCTATCGAAGAAAATATTGCGCCTGAACATGGATTCGAACCTACGACCTACCTATCTATACTACGCACGCTGCCACTTTGCTACCGGGTACTTATGTTATTTTGATCGTAGATTTAGCATAACATAGAAAAGTAATTCCAGCTGCAATTCCGAATATCTGTTAGCTC
Organism: Ophion ventricosus; assembly: GCA_963932345.1. Taxonomy (NCBI): domain Eukaryota; kingdom Metazoa; phylum Arthropoda; class Insecta; order Hymenoptera; family Ichneumonidae; genus Ophion; species Ophion ventricosus. The sequence continues at coordinate 19,979,760 of OZ010714.1, forward strand.
CGATATAGGTGGAATTTTGCACAGATCGTCTTTTTGATAATATTTGTCACGGCTTAAATGGATTTTTGGCGCAACTCAATAGTTTTCGAAATATCGAATTTTAAAAACTGACAAATTAATGCGTTAATATATCTACACCGATCATAGCGTGCTACCGCTGTCTCTACTTTATTGACACGTTCTACAATTGATTTACGTCTTCACTATAAGATTACCATAATTTTGTTCGTATAGTCACTTTTCTTATGATCTTGTAACAATTTATACTCAACAAGTGTTAATATTAACCATATAAATGGTACAAACTTGCACTGAGAAAAATGTCCATAGTATTTATAAAAAAACGCCCATGGTAAAAGTGGGCATAGTTAAAATCCCGATAGTTTATTGACACCGCAATCATAATATGGTTAACACAACTATAAGGGTCTATCTAATCATGCCGTTTTGGTAGTGTGTTTGATTATCTAGAATCCCCGAAGTAACTATTAACTACTGTGAAAGGCTTTACAATATCGATATAGTAAATTTAATTAATATTTTTACAATAGTTAGTAGTTATTTCGGGGATAATAGATAGTCGAGCACGCCACAAAAGTCGCATGTTTACGTATACTTTTCGCTTATAGTTGTGTTAACCATATTATGATTGCGATGACAATAAACTATAGGGAATTCGACTATACTCTCTTTTACTATGCGCATTTTTTGTAAATACTATACACTTTTCTCTCAGTGTGTATATATATATATATATATATATATATATACACATTAGGGTGGTCCACTTTCTACCTCGTTTTTCATTTCTTTGCGGGCCACCTGATCAAATTGAGACAAAAAGAGAAAAAAAAATCGCAAAGGCTCCCTGTAATTGGAAAATGTTTAGAGGTCGCTACCGAGCATTATAACATTTTTACTATATATTTTTCCCACCATGGAGCCTCGACTCGTGTCGAGTATGTCATAGTCTCTATCGGATTGTGTTTAGTCTCGCCACAGTCAGATTGTAGTCTCGCCACAGTCACGTTGAAAAGTTTATTCTCCGCTCAATCGATGAAAGCTTCGAAATATTACGAAATATCCTTATAATATAGGTTGTACATCTTATCGGGATTTAAAAACTTATAAAGTAATGATGGAAACACCTAAAATAATGTTTACCTAACCCTCACTTTTGTATATCAGACTATCCATTCCGGCTACTAGTACGTAGATACTCTGCGTATACGAATATGCACACAGTACTGTAATCTAGTTCTAGTCTGCTCCAGTCGCTTCGTGGCGCTAGCGTCGCTAGACATTGCTTAATTTAAATCGCTATATCTCTGAAACTAGACGGTCAAAATTCATGATTTCTTTTTACCCACTTCGTCATATGTTCTTGTGTAATTGAAAATTAAAGAAAAAAAATCTAGAAAAGTTTCGAAGTTATTGCGTGAAATGTGAAATTTTCCATTGCTCTCCATAATAATACGCGTAAAACCATGAAATCTTTGATTGCCAATATCTCGGAAAAGGAACGGTAAATCCTTTTACAATTGTGGAGGTCATCATTGAATAGTGTTCAGAATGAGTTCTCAAAATAAAAAGAAAAATCTATAGAAAAACGCCTTGGCAGGACTACTACCTTAAAGTGGCTACTACCGTCCTAAAAAAGTTCATGAACCATCTATCGGATCTGTCAGAAGAGTTAATCTGTTTTCTTTTTCCGATGACGACTTTTCAATTAAGAAGAAGCGCGAAATAACTGAATCATTAGCACGTCCAGAGAGTACCAGTCGTCAAGTGAAAGCTGATATAACAGTCCAGAGCTCTTAACATCAGATTGGTAGACTTCGTAACCGCTTGTAGCTTGCGATTTTTTAAAACAATAAAAATAGAACCGAATTTTCTTGCTTGAGACCCGTTGGAGTAGGAAAGTGATGAAACCTTTTTAAAGTGTTTCGCTATTTGCGAAGGATTCCGTGTAGTAAACGACACAGCAGAGCGAGGAGTTGCCCTTATAGAAGAATTTAATCGGGCTATTACATATGATGAAGAACCGAAACAGTATCTGCTGTTAGTCGTAAGCGAACATTGAAAAAACATGCCAAATTTCAACATCAGTATGATTGCACATGCTATAAAGAATTAAGATAAAGTTACATTGTTATAGAAAGTATAAACAAATTTGTATTCCGACAAATAGCTTGGAAAAAATATAAATCATTCAATTTCATTCATTTTCCGAATAATTTTCTTTAAATCCAGGTAGCGACCTCCAAAGATATTCCAATTACAGGGAGCCTTTACGATATTTTTTTTCTCTATTTGTCACAATTTGATCGGATGGCCAGCAAATAATAGAAAATAAAATAAAAAATGGACCACTCTAATATACATATATATACATATACAGTACTGGACAAAAAAATACGCACTGGTCGAAATTTCTTACCGCACTAAAATTTACATAGCGGACTCAAAAATAACGGTAATTGAATTTTCCAAGTGGCGTTTTAAAGAGGACAAGTTTACCTTTATTTTGCTTTTTTAGAAAATTCTCCACGATTTTTTTTCGCCCCAGTGCGCACTTTTGAACGAGGCCATTTTTCGGCTATTTTTTGGGCGTCAAAAGTTAACTGCAAAGTTTGTAGAAAAACTTTTCCTCGGTCTTTTCCATGGTAAACTTAAAAAGGATATCAAAACCTACATTTTTATTTTTTATAAAATTTCGTACGATTTTTTTCCGCCCCTGTATTGCATTTTTAGCTAAAAAAGACATGTTTCAGAAAAAAAAGGCGTCATCGCAGAACTATAGGGCTTCAGAGGAGATGTCAAGAGGGTAAAAAGTTGCATGAGTTCACACTGGAGTGGCTAGAATTTTTTCAGAATTTTTTTTTTGACATGTTTTGTTTTACCATTTTTGGATGGAACTTTGATGAGTGGAGAGGCTCCACTTGGGAATTATGGGGTCTAGGACAATTAAGAAAGGAAATTTGTTTACATTTTCATTTTTAATTAACTACAATTTTTTTAGAAAAAAAAAATCATTTTGCACAAAAAAAATCTTCTTTTTCGTTAATTTCAGCACAAATAAAAAGTAAATCGTTTCATTATTAGCATTATTCAGGATTAAAACAATAAAAATCTTTTCAAAAAAATATGTTTAATTCGCAAAAATATAAATGGAAAAATGGGCCCACGATGAGACTAGCCTTAAAAATCATAGAATGGGTTACTCTATTTTAAAGCAAAAAACACGTGTTCCAATATAAATGATAATTTTTTTCATATTTTTTCGTGAAAGTATGCTTCAAAATGAAAAATATATCTATACTGACACTTGTCGATATCTCAATTAGTTCAGGAGTTATCAGCGGTTAAACGTTTGCGAAAGTTCCGAAATCGACATTTTTTGGATAATTATAACTCCTAAAACAGAAGATATAAAAATCTAAAAATCAGTGTGGATGTTACTTTTATGGGGTACAATTTTACAAAAATAAAATTAAGAAAATAAAGAAAGGTCGGGCTCACGGGTTAGGTGAAATGGCGTGGGATCCTATATATAAGCAACTGACAATGAGCCATTTGCGAAGCATCAACATATGAAACGCCCATGGTTATGATACACTACGTATGATATTGCGGCTAATATATCTTCATGAGTTTTCATCGGATTAAAGCACGAGATAACAAGGTTAAGTAATCCGGGCACTACTGTACACACGTGTATTTATTATCAGCGAATCCACGCCGCTGGCTCGCAGTATATACATATACATATATACATATCTATTAATTTGGCTCTTTCAGGCTGCACGGTATTATATATCGAAATACGGATTATCGCGCGAGGACGGGAAGTACTATAAAAGAGAAAATTTACCATGGCTCTATTATACACAGAGAATGAAAAAAAAACCGCGAGCGAAATGTAATTAGGCAATTTGGGAGCATGCAACTCACTCTCCCTCGGGCGAAATATGCCCAAATAATTATATCTCAGCGATAATTGCTCGACGCGTGGATGCATTAATGTTTCGCATCTCCGGATAATGGATTAAACCACTATGAATATATATTCAGTGCTTCCGCGTGTGATATATACGTAGAATTCATTTCGGATACCAAATTTTGCGAGATTGACACTCGCTGTACAATTTTGCCTTTGGGAGTCTGTTGCACGTGGGCTGGACCGACTCAGTGAACGATTATTCTTTCTTGCCCCCGAAGATTGAAATTTAGGCACACACTTACGAAGCCTGCAGTTTATGTTTCAACATGCGGAATTTTTTCTCCTGATCTTTCACATATTTTTTATTCGAACACGGTAGGAATTCTCAAAGAACGTCCACCGGGAAACAATGCAGAATCCAATTAGATCCCGATTAGAACTTCCTATGTGCGGTGTCCCTAATAAATTCCTATAGAGATTTGGATGACTCTTTAGGACTTCCCAAAAAATTTGTGCAAGGGATCACGAAAGGATATTTTTTCTTGGGAGTCCCAACAAATTCCGGTTGAGGATGTCAAAAAAAAAATCTCAAACGACGTAAATCGGGAAATGGCGCGAAATTCACTTGAATTCCAACGTGGACTCCCTACGTGGGGCGCCTCTATCAATCCATGTCGGGTCGTAGGAACATTTGGAGACCCCACGACAAATTTCTGCACGAGGACCACTGCTGCTTGGATACAAATCAACGAAAATTACAAAAACATCAATGGGATTGAGTTTTTGCATGAAATGATGTGTGCTTGGACGTCGGATTTAAGGGGTAACACCACTCTAGGATTTTGAAAGAATCAATTTTTTTTTGCTTAAAATATACTTTCGCGTCATAAAAATAATATACAATTGGTCCCATAGCGAAAAAAAATGTTAAAGGGTTCAATTTTCGATTTTCCCGCAACGCCTCGGAGCACGCGTTGCGCGCGATACGGCGCGCTCGGACTCGTTTTTCTCGAAACCATGTTTTTCGAACTGGGAGGACGGATTACTGGGAGACTATTGCATGGATCGGTTTGAAATTTTGACAGTAGCTTCACAATTAAATTCTTTAAAAAAGTACATAGCCGTTTTTAAATTCGTTGTAAATTTTTTTTATAAACAATTTACAGCTTATTTTGTTGCCGAAAATTGATTTTTTTTTTCATAAGTGCGCCATTTTTACAAAAATCAATTAAAAAAAACCTCCTACGTACTTTTATAGGCAATGTCATATAGATTAAGACATTTTTGGTTTTTTGTTCCAGGTCTTAAACTTTCGGAGAAATCCGACCTCCCGTGGAGGCCCTTAAAAAAAGGCGACTTCGAAGATTGACTGTGGCGCCGCCATTTTGTAACAAAATGTCAATAAAAAATGTTTTTTTATACTTCAACACATGTTTGATCAACTGTCTAAATATGTGAACGTTACAATTTCTAACAGGGCGCTACCGGGTTCCCTTATAAGTGCCCTATCAGGGCAGTCAGACAATCTAAAAGCGTCTTAAATTGGACCCTATCGAAATTTCTACGTGGGGCGTAGAACACTGGTGTGGGCGCAGGTCACCTCGTGTGTGCGTGTGCAATCGTGTGGCGCGTAGAACACTGGTATGGGCTCAGGTCACCTCGGAGATTAGCCAGAAAACCGTTTGGAACCATTTGCATAAGGCTGGTCTCAAGAAGAAGCTCGATGTATGGGTGACACACGAATTGACGCAATAGAACCTTTTGGACCGAATTGAGGCCTGCTATTATTTTCTAAAACGTAACGAAATCGACCCATTTTTTAAGCGGATGGTGTCTATCGATGAAAAATGGGTCATATACGAGAACAACAGCCGAAAAAGATCGTGGTCCAATCGCGGTGAGCCGGCCCGAACGAGCGTCAAGCCCGGAATAACGGCCAAGAAGATTTTGCTGTGTGTTTGGTGGGATTGGAAAGGAATCATCCACTATGAGCTGCTCCCATCGGGCTAAACACTCAATTCTGACCTCTACGGTCAACAACTGACCAGATTGAAGCAGGCGATCGACCAGAAGCGGCCAGAATTGGCCAATAGAAAGGGTGTTGTGTTCCATCAAGACAACGCCAGGCCACACAAATCTTTAACGACGCGCCAGAAGCTCCGAAAGCTTGGATGGGAGGTTCTTTCGCACCCGCCGTATAGTCCAGACCTGGCACCAAGCAATTATCACCTTTTCAAGCATTTGCAAAATTTTCTTGATGGTACAAAACTGGCCTCAAGAGAGGCTTGTGAAAATGGGCTGGTCAAGTTTTTTACCAATAGGGACGAGGACTTCTTCAATCGCGGACTTATGAAATTGCCTTTAACACGGACAAAAGTTATCGAACAAAACGGCGCATATCTGATCTAAATCGGATAATCCTAACTATGTTAATTTCATCGTCGAAATGAAGCGAAAAAACGCTCAGAACTTTTTACTTCATCTAATATTTCCTAGGAATTATCCAGGGTGTCACAGGTCAATCGCCCGATCTTTGAGTTTTGAATACATGCCATCATTTTGAATAAAAAAGTCCTCTGCCATTTTGGCGTCTGACGAACCATTACCAAATTACAGTGCAATCGTATCGCGCTGACAGCAAGCTCGCAATTTTGGCAGTATCTAAAAACTATTTTTTTTTTTAATATCGCTCTGTGTTTATTTTGTCATTCTGGATTGAAAAGTCCACTTGGGTGTCCAACGATCCGTTGCTTCGCTATAGCTATAGCGGGCTGGTTGTCAGCGCGAGACGATTGCAGTGTAATTTGATAACGGTTTCGTCTGACGCCAAAATGGCAAAGGACTTTTTTGTTCAGAATTACGGCATTCATTCAGAACTCAGAGATCAGGCGGTTGACCTGGAACACCCTGTATATAATGACGAGGTAACACATTTCCTTTAACACGTGAACATTTATAAATGTAATAATTTTACTTGTAATGTTCCTTGTGCTTTCACGGGGCTGATGACCCGACATCTTTGACCAGGGCACAGAGAAACTGTGGAAGATCAGTGCCGATAGAGGCGGCAATACTCTTTACCGAGTTTACGTTTTGTTACGAACGGCTAAGCGGTTACCCACCCAAGTATCAACCCAGATCAACGCTGCCCGATACGGAGGATCGCCGAAGCTTATCGGCTTTTTTTAAATCGTGTAATAACATGTGTTACAAATACAAATGTGTATAAATAATAATACTTTTCAGAGTCTCGTATTTTCCCCTTTCTGACAAAAATGAACAAGGCGGGTAAAGAACACGAAGTCGTTAGGGTTCTTTTTGCGCTTCTATCCAATCGTTATTACGTATAATATTTTATGAAAGAAGAAAAACGAACATATGAAGAAAAAAAAACAATCGAATGAATACGTCGATCGTATTCGAGGCTTCTATGAATTTTCCAAACTTTTTCTTATTAACGTCGGGAAGAATAAAAATTGACGCTACTTATTTATTGACGCAGGTGGATCAACCGATCGAGATGGCATGAGGGAAGGATCCGGCGGCGTTGCCGAGGCGGTGAGTAATTTTTTTGTTTCTTTTTCTTTTTTCCTTTTTTTACTTGACAAATTCATCATCAAATTCGAATCTTTATACGAGCAACGCAGCCCTTTTATACGCTTTCATCGTCGTCACGGTTGCACGTGTACCGGTGACTTATCACGCTCCATTGATCGATAAACGTATGAAGGGTGCGCGTTATCGTCCTCCACGATACTTTTTGGGACACGTCAACCTGCTGGTGACTCGTTTCGAAGAGGGGAAAGTCATATCGACCCGCGATCCGTACTCTGTATCGTTAATCAAATCGAACGGAGCTCCATTTGCGTTTTCACATTATCAAACGGGGAAAACATACATGCTGTTGTTTCATATATATAAAATATATATAACAAATTACGTTGACGTTTGCATCATCGGGGCACAACGGAAATGATTTTTTTCATTTCTCGAATTTCCTTTGGCAGATTTCAACTACGTAAATCAAGCAAATACATTTTAGGATTTTTATTCAGCGATCTACATTTTGGCTAATGATGAAAATAAGAATTTTCGTTGCGTTCAACCGATGCAGATTTCAACCTCATAATTAAAAACACTCTTTTTTTTCTTTCGTTCTTTTTCCATAGCAAAAAATATTAGTGTATGATAAAAAATGAAACTTCTCACTCAAATTGAGCCCTATAGCTCGAGTCTGGATGTGGCGCAAAGTTTTTTTTTTCAATGAAAATAATCGTAATGGAAATTTTTTCGAAAACTATTACCACGTGCTGAGTCTCATTAGCAATGACAAAAACCAAATACAACGCTCCAATTCTATAAGATCTCTATCCAAAGTTAAAAAAAAACGAATGAATTTATTTCTCCAATGATAATTACACCGATTTATATTTCATCACATTTTCGTAACCATTATCTTTATTTAAGACTTCGACAGACCATGATTTTACTTGAAAATCAGGAAAATATCTAAAAATGCATTGCGCCAGCTTTTAGAATTGATCGGGCTCACTTTTCGCGAGGTTTGTTTTTAATATTTTCCATATAATAACATTTTTTGCTATGGCCCTGAAGCAAAAATAATTCTTTTGGCCCATCCTAATGTATTGTTATAATAACAACACCAACAATAATATTGGAATAATTATTAATGTTTCCCAGTGCGAATTGAGGAAGTGCGTTTCCCGGAGCAATAAAACCTATTATCATAATAACAATAATAATAAAGATAATCTTATATGTGCAATAATGCTATAATATCTACAACAATAACGATATCCACGATCGACACAATGATATCAAAGCAAGTTAGGCGTGTTTTTTTTTCATACTGAGTTCAACGAACTTCTGGATAAAAATGCCAAGCCTCCTTGCAGGAAATTGCGCTGCATTTTTTTATTTGCTCTCTTTTTTTCACGAAGAGGCGCTCTAGGAACCCCGGGAGGGATGAAAAGTGTTTTCGGAGCCATATGAATACGAGGTTACAAGTGTCACGAAGAATGTATGTATATATATATATATGCATGTATGTACACGCGCACACACAGGGATATAAAATGTATTTGGAGACACGCTGGCACTGCGTTGTGTGTTGCGGGGAGGAGGAAAAACAAACTTGGTCACATCTCCATAGCCTAAAGGAAAATCTTTCCCTCTCTACTTCTATATACAGGGTGAGGCACTAACTGTTGCCACCTTGAATATCTCTGTAATTATCGACGTCACAAAAAAATGTTTGAAACAAAAGTTGTACCGTACGAAAGGGGTCATCAAATGCGACCATTTTTTTTTTATCTCAGTGGAGGCGCTGTCGCACAGTAAAGGTCACCTCCACTTTTTTAAATGGGACGGTACATTTTTTTTCAACTATCTTGTAGAGCATCGAAAACTGCATAAAAAACATTTAGGGGTCAAAGTCGTTCAAGGTCATTTAAGATCAAAAAGTGACATGAACTTTATTTTTATGTGAAATTACCTTTATTCACAGTAGATGTTCAAAGTGATTGCCATTGGAATCAATGCAGTATTGCAATCTCCTCATCACGAATTTCTTATCACTTCGGCACTTATCGCCGAAGACTTGCCATTGTCTTGTATGTAAACAACGGCACCAAACCTACAATGTACACGGAACATTCTACATCGTCATAAATATCAGCCTTACCACATCAGTCTCCACCAGGAATTAAATGGTACGGATTTCATGAATCGCACTGAATTCGGCCGATGGGCTCAACGCCAGATTCAGAGAGATGACTCATTTATTGATCGGATTTTATTTTCTGATGAGGCAACATTTACGAATCATGGAAATATTAACTTGTATAACATGCATTTGTGGTCAACTGAAAATCCACATTGGCTGCGGCAAGTTGCACACCAAAGACCGTGGTCGGTTAATGTATGGTGTGGGATTATTGGGGATAGAATCATAGGCCCTTATTTCATCGAAGGGAATCTTAATGGTAGGAAGTACACCACATTCCTTCAAGAAACATTAGGTCCGTTATTGGAAGAAATACCTTTAGAAACAAGAAACAGAATGTGGTATCAACACGATGGGTGCCCGGCACATTTTTCGCTGATAGCTAGAAATGAATTGCAAAAGAGATTTTCAAATCGTTGGATTGGACGCGGAGGAGCTGTATCGTGGCCGGCTCGCTCGCCAGACTTGACGCCTCTGGACTTTTTCTTGTGGGGATACTTGAAAGATCTTGTTTATAAAGAACGTCCAACTACGCCGGATGATATGCGTGAGCGAATTCTTCGAGCCTGTGATTCGATAAGTGCCAAAGTGATAAGAAATTCTACACAATCCGTGACGAGGAGATTGCAATACTGCATTGATTCCAATGGCAATCACTATGAACATCTACTGTGAATACAGGTAATTTCACATAAAAATAAAGTTCATGTCACTTTTTGATCTTAAATGACCTTGAACAACTTTGACTCCTAAATGTTTTTTCTGCAGTTTTCGATGCTCTACAAGATAGTTGAAAAAAAAATGTACCGTCCCATTTAAAAAAGTGGAGGTGACCTTTACTGTGCGACAGCGCCTCCACTGAGATAAAAAAAATGGTCGCATTTGATGACCCCTTTCGTACGGTACAACTTTTGTTTCAAACATTTTTTTGTGACGTCGATAATTACAGAGATATTCAAGGTGGCAACAGTTAGTGTCTCACCCTGTATATAGAGTAGAATCTCGATTATCCGAACTAATTGGGACCGGACATCGTTCGGATAATCAAAAATTCGGATAATCGAAAATAGATCTCAGATTTCCGGGAAAATCAACTCATATAATGTACATACAGGGTGTCCGATGGCAGATTTCAAACTTTAAATGATCATAACTTTAAAACGCGAGGTATAAGAGGAGTGCGGGGCGGGTAGCTGAGGTCGGGTGCGTTGCGGATTTTTTAGTCGCCATGGAGTGTTGGTCTGGAGAGCAACGTGCTTTCGCTGTGGAGGCGTATTTAACTAGTCGTTTTTTCGCTTACTTTGGCGCGGCGTAAAGTCTGTAACCGCTACTACATTCGCCGAATAAGTGACGCGTCATCGATACATTTGATCCAAAGTTGGGTAGCAAGATTTAGAGCTTCAGGCTCGGCTTTAAACAGGCATCACCAAAATCAAGCAGCCTCTGTATCAACTCCGGAAAACATCCAACGTGTGAGTGATTCTGTTTTAGAAAATCCACGAATGTCATTGAGAGTGCGTTCGTCTGTTTTGGGTATTCCAAAATCGACACTGCATGAAATTATGAAGAAAAAAATAAAATTTCATCTGTATAAAATCCAAATAATTAAAAAATTGAACGACAGTGACTACCCAACAAGAATAACTTATGCTCAAAAGATGCTGGAGACTTTTTCCACCGAAACACGACTAAGAAACATTTTTTATAGCGACGAAGCACATTTCCATCTTGGAGGTTATGTCAACAAGCAAAATTTTCGTTACTGGAGTCTCCAAAATCCAAGAGAATCTTCAAAATCCAACGGAATTATCGGGCCCTATTTTTTTTAAAATAATCGTGGCCAGACGGTGACGGTCAACTCAAAAATTGAAATCCGCATTTGATTTCTTTTCATTTTAATAAATATTTTTTAATTACTTTGTTTATTCATTTTTTTTACGAATTTTTAAAGTTTGAAATCTGCCATCGGACACCCTGTAGTATCGAAAATTCTCTTTATTAATCCAACGACCCGAAATTCTTTATTTGATAGCAATTAACAATGAATAAAGTTTCGATTTTTATACCATCACTACTTATGCAGTTAGATCACAATTGCGGCTTGAAATAATGATCAATTTTTGGCTGTCTCATAGTAGTTGCGCGTTACTTGGCCGTTAAGTCTCGAATTCGTTTCAAGGACAGCAGCTGTGTGAGACTATCTTCTGGTTGGGTTTCGAACCATTCCAGGGCGGTTTCTAAAGCGCTGAATGCTACGCTATGAGACGGTTTATTATGCGCTTCTAAGTCGGATAAATCGCCATCATCATCATTCTTATTAACATCCTCTTAAACCCCTTGCACTAAAGATATAATCTCACGGCCATTAAAAATTTGAAAGCTAGCATCAGCGTCGGCCCGAGACTATAGTTTTAGGATGGAGCGAGCTCTAAATGTGACGCACCCCCCCCCCCCCCCCGCCCCTTGCTTGTAGTATATTTTATATACTACACCATGTTTCTCTCGCTTTTTCGTGCGTGTGAACGCGACCTAAAGTAGGTCTCTTAGGGTCTAGGCCCTAAAAATATGCGTGCGCACATTTCTCACGCTCACGGTCATGGCACGCCGTTGCACTTTTGCACTTTTGCATTTGCAAATTTGTTTATGGTCTCCTTATATAACAATGTCTGAGCTATATCATTTTCAATAGACAGCAGGGCTAGATCAGAAAGCTTATCTTCTGCTAGAGTCGACCTAAGATACGTTTTAATTAGCTTAAGCTTACTAAAACTCCGTTCATCTTTGGCCACTGTAATCGGAATGGTTACAAAAGTACGGAGAGCTGTCCAAATATTAGGGAACGTATCTTGCCAACTATTCAATGTTAAGATCTGAAGGACTGCTTTTGAGCGACCCTTATCATTATCTAAGAACTTCTTCAAACCCATGATTTCTCGTGAAAGTTCCAATCCCGAAATATCGCAATTATGATCATGTGTTAGTTTTTTCTCCAACTTCAGACACGCTTCCTACAAATTTTCATCGGTCTTATTCATATCATAGAGGAATTACCAGATCTCATTAATTGTAAAAAGTTGTTTAAAGCGCGTATCTATTGAGTTTATGGCAGTGTCTATCATCGGATAGAAAACATAGATTCTGAATAACGTTTCTGGATCCATTAGCGCGTCATCTTTATTTTCATACGAGCGCATGCTCTTCCTTTTCACTGTGCGGACTATTTCAAACTCCGGGCTTATTTCACGCTCAATTTTTATTTGCATTAAATTGTGGTACTATTTGTGTTAGATCGGACGAAATTGTGTACTCCACAATTCCACACGCATATCTGAGGTGCCTCGGGCCCGCACCAGTATTCCTAATAGTCGACGCGTGGTACAATAAATGACTTTGAAATTCAATATCTTGGAAACTATTGCGGTTCGCCGAAAATCTGTTTTGGGTTTATCTTAGAATATTAGTAGGAAGGTCTGTACAAAATTTCAGCTCGATCGGTGGGCCGGGAGGCGGGGGAGGGTCGTCGGAACCTTATTTCTCTGTTCAGTCCATGGTAGGGCCGGACCTGGCCAGCATCAAACTGTTGGAAGACGCTAATGGAATATGCTCGTACATACAATGTTTCTCGTATATACATACAATGTATATAAGATCTGATGTGTGAAGTTACATCTAGACAATATTGTATATTGAAAACATCTCGATGTGTTAAGAAATAGGTTTATTAGAGAAAAAGGGGGATATCTTAGGGGGATACCTTAAGGTAGTATGTGCACGAACCTCCTTATTAGAAAAAAAATTGATTTTTTTGTATGCTGTAGTATAGACGTACAGAATGACGTCCGCGAAAACTCAGCATGTCTTACCGGCTAGTAACAATAGTAATTAATTCACGAAATCAATGCATTTAACCCATTCCAAACATACAGGGAATCCGTGCGGATCGAACTTTGAGACGAAAATAATAGTAGTTTGCGAATAGATACGAGCTACGCGAAAAGCGATAAATAACAAGAAAACTGTCGCGGTCACGTATGTTGCGTACAAAATATAGGTTAGGGTATATTTCGAGCAGATATTATCGATTGAATCGACTAATTTTTGCGTTCGCTAGCTGTGTCTGCCATGGCGGGAGAGATGGCGTAGATTTGGCAAAACCCCATGCCGTCAGCTGTGTTCGTATCCAGGAGGCCGAATCGAGCCGGTCAATTTGAATGCAACGACAAAAGTTGTAGGTTCTTCACGCGAGAAATTTGCTCATTAATGATAAATAATTATTGATTGAATATTATATAATGAAGTTTTTATCATTCTTTTTTTATCTTTGCGGGCGTTTTTTGTACTCCATATTGTATGTAAGACCGAAGTTACAATATGCACATTGCACACACACTACAACACATGCTTACACACACGGCAAACAAACACACTTTTGACATTTATCGGAAGCGGCTGAGGACAGCGTTGCCACGGATATTGCCAGAATTATGAAATAGCGGACGCGGTGAGACAACTCAAGTCAAATCTGATTGCTATTTTAATACTTAACTTTTCAAAATATAATACACACAGTTATCACATACACTTCTCAAATAATTATTTTTCGTATCATGTTTATTATTATACCTAAATGTATTATATTTTGCATTTTTCAGATTCGAAAATTGATAGATATTCTGTTGACTAGTCAATTCGTTAGTACTACCTTAAGGCCCTACACCATGGTAAAAAATTTTTTTGTCATTTTTTTTTCATTTTCTGAAAGATACATTTGTTAAGATTGCTCTCACCAAACCTTTTAAAGAAATTTGTAAAATTGGCGGAGATACAGCACTTTTATGTGAAATCGTTCGAAGCGCACGACCGCGCCGAACGGCAGATGTGCGGCAATAAAACCGATATACGTGGACCTTAGTAAAGACGAGCTTCTTCAACGATGTTGAGGCGCTTTTCACCAGAATAACAACGAGTGTTTGAACTCTGTTATATGGAAATTTGCGCCAAAGATATCGTGGAGCGACAGACCCACAGTTGAAACTGTCGCTAATATTGCTTCAATACTTTTTAACAATGGTCATATTGGCCTCATAAATGTATTGGAGATATTAAACATAAAAATTGGTGAAACACTCTACCAATATTGTCAAAACATCGACGAGAAGCGAATATGCGAAGCCAAGCACGAAGCCGAAAAAGCACGCATGAGGGTCGTCTGCGTGCAAAACATGAAAAAAATGATGAGTCTCTGGATGCTGAGGAGCTGTCGTATGGTCCAGGAATAGCTGACTAACGGTGAGAAACAAAAAAAAAGAGACAAATAAAAAATTTAGTTTGTATGTTGAATTATCCTTCAGCAAAACTTTGAACGCGTTTTTCTCGAAACTACGTTTTTCAACCTGGTTGACAAAATATTAAAAAAATTATTCATCCGATTTGCATGCGCCAAGTCTTAAACTGTTCGAAAATCCAGTCTCTATGGCACCACGTAGGGATTTTTTTATAAAGGGCCCCCTTCTATTTTTTTTTAGATATCGAAATTCCCCTACGTGATGCTGTAAACCTATATGTCTAGTTTCTAAATATATTTTTATTTTATTTTTCAGATGAACCATATGGCTTAATCGCTGTCAACCGCCGAGCAGCAATTTCGTCGGAGTGTCCTCTTGGAAGCGGCGTACACCGCAAACTATACTTTAGATTCGAGTACAAAAATTTGCATACAGTCTTCTATATGTATATATTGACTATGAGTATTAATAAAAAAAAATCCATTCATCGTTTGCTTGAAAATAATTACGAAAAATACACCCTCGTACCGCGCACGAACCGTGGTGTGGGGCCTTAACTGCGAAAAAAAGACCGTCATTGAGTTCGGATAACGCACCGAAGCGTTCGGATAACCGAAAATTCGGATAATCGAGATTCTACTGTAAACATATGTTTGCGTTCAACCTGTTTTCTCGCTATACAGTCGGTGCTCGATACCAAGTCTCGAGATTCACAATCGCCCCTACATATATACTACCTGTATGGCTATTCCCCTAATTTTTAGGCATCTTCCCAGTGGGGATCCTCTTCGGTCCAAAATACACATATATACGTGTGTAATATCCCAGCAGGTAGAGATCTATCGACAGGTGTTGTTTCTTTTTCTTCAGCTTTACTGCCACTCTTTTGCCCAATATATGCCGAATGCGCGGACCAAGAAATCAGGTGTGCGACGAATAATACGTAACGGCGGAAGCTTTCAAGTTATGACGTTGAAGTCATAATCTTCATCGTTGGAATGTAACGATTTCTTTTTTACATTTTTCATTACTTTATTTTTTTTCGTTATCCGAAGGTTCGTTTTTGCACAGTACGCTCGTACATCTCTAGTGAGATTACGTAAAAGCGTTTAAGGTTGTTATGGGGCGAAGTCAAAATATTACCAACGAGCTGAATTTTTTTCTCGAAGTATATAACCCTTTTGCTGATCATCCCGTGCGGTTTCCGTACAATCCACAGTGCCGTTTTTTTAGGAAAAACAAAAAAATAGGAAACTCGACGTATTTCGTGAACTAATCACATTACGCTTATGGAAACCTTTCGATGATTTTTCAGCACAGCTACCTTATCCACATCTGGTATAATTATTTCCGGGGACCTCAAGGATCAGGATAATTAACGAGGAATATTATTGGTTCTTATTCTCTTAATTAGTAATATTTATCATCAATTTGAGATCTATGTTCAGAAACGATAAATTTCTAGATATTTCTAGGAAAAGACGAAATACAGTGGAATTTTTGTTTTCAAACGTAAAAGAATTTTTTAGTATATCCGAAAATTATAGAAGTTTTTGATTTTTTTAAGATTATAGACAGCTTCAATACACTTTTCCTTTCCGGCGAAAGAATTTTTTACTCGTATCCATATTCGTTGTTGACAGCTCCTCGGGGCGATTTTGAGGTTATGTATGGGACGCGTATTTCTTTACTTTCGCGACAATGCTGCCAATCTGAGAATTATCATATGTTATGATTTACGACGTTGCCAGTTTGTTTCGCGTTAATTAAGCGGGAAATAATTGTAGAAAATATTTGTACAGAGTAAAAAAAGACATTTCATGCAATCATCGATTATTCAGAAATGCGTATCTTTATAAACAGGTGTGAAAAAATTATTTGAGAACGTACGTTAAGCATGACGATTATTTTATAACTAACAATTGGTAACAGTCAATCTGCTCTATGCATAAGCATAGGGCGCTCCCCTCGTTCTTTACTCCCGACGGCTAGACCCCATAACAACCTTAAACGATTTTTATAGCCTGAATCGGCCAAAAAAACTGTTGAGCAACTATAAATAATAGACTTGTGTTGCATTTCAACGACGCAACGTCATTTCGAGAGTTGGGTCTTTGCGATTCTCCCCCTGCACAATTTAATTGTGGTGCCTTATTTGCCACTCTGCTTTTTGCTTTCGTGTCTGTTTATTTGTTTAAGGGGTTACACCTACCTTGTGGCCGGAAAAAAGAAGAACTTTCGTGATTTTTTTTTCTGGAAACACGCGCGTAGATTTTCATTTATTTTTTATTTTTATTAAAGTGGTTTTAAGTATCTTTTACGATTTTTAGATTGAAAAATATTTATAAATGTCGTAGGAGCAATGGTTTGTGCAGACCGCTGTTTGCAAAACGTTCTTCACATTTAGTTTTTGCATGAAATCATCTAGTGCTTGAACAAAGGATTTAAGGAGGTACGACTACTCCTTCAGGGTCAACGAAGAGACTAAACTTATGTTACCCCACGGGTGTTCTGATTTATGTTAACTTATGTTGAATATTCGTACTGTCGATCGCAAAGTGCCAAATTTGTGGTTAATATTTTATTTATTGCACGTTTACTAATAAAAACTGAAAAATGAGATCCTCAACGACTCTGGAGTCTTCAGAACGATGTCCAAGCAGTAGCGAGGTTCTGTAACTTGGTAGCGACCGCCTTCGTTATCGTTAGCTAGCGACAGCCGATAAGAGGCACCCTTTTTCTGATCGTGTATGCGATTGGCTGTAGCTAGCGAGCGACAACGAATCAGCTGTTACGCCCGACGTTGGCAAGTCTATGAGTACTATTTCGTCATTATGATAATATTCAACCGGAAGTTGAAACCGTTTTATAATGTAGTGCTTAAACAACACGGTAAGGTTCGAATTTTCGATTTTTTACAATATCTATTATGTCTAATTTATCAAATTTCAGTTTTCCTTAGTTGGATACGTGAGCTGCAAAACCGTGATCACCGCACTTCCGGTCGACCGTCTCCATAAAACGACGTGCATCACTAGCTCAAAGTGCTCATCTTTGCAATTTTATTACGAAAAAAACTGACCGATCAATATAGCTCAAATTTTTCCAAAGGGTGGATGACCTATTCCTCAACATCATATAAAAATTTCAGGCCCGAAAGTTGGATTCCTCTTCATGATTGTACCTCCTTAATAAAATACCGATTTTTGATGAAAAAAATTGACGCCATTGAAAGTAAAAGTATCGATTTTCGGTGAAAAAAAACGCTCTATTTTTGTTTTAAACAATTGCTCTTTGAAGATGTAAAAAGTGACTCTCTACGCTATACTGAAATTCGTCTAGTGTTACTGGACGAGTTTCAGTGCAGCATAGATAGGCGCTGTTGCCGTCTAAAAAAAATGTATTCGCGTGTACTTGTGTATACATATTTGTGATGTAGTTTTCACTGCCTGAAGCGAGTATACGCAGTGTATTTTCGAAAGCCTCGAGGGGTTTTTGCCGCGAGTGAGATCCTCTGCCGTCTTCCACCATATGCATACACATATACGACGTGTATGCTGTGTGTACACGCCTAGAGTACAACGACGGGGTGCGCCCGCGAGGTCCGCGAAGTAGGCTACCGGGTTAATACCTGGCTTGTATAAGAGGTGCTATTCCCTACTGTACTCGCTTACATATACCAACATATGCGTTTATCGCGTAGAGCGGAGCCACATTACCCGGGAAAACGTACGCTGATTCAAGCGAGAGAAATAAAATGTTAGTTGGAGAAAGGTGCCAGCGACCGAAGTGAAATTTAAGAACAAATAAAGGGTGCCTCAAACTGACCTGACATTTTAAATTATGCGCCATATTTTTTTTGTGGCGAAAATAGAGTCTTTGACAACTGGCATGAGGAAGTATTGAGGTTCAGTCATGGAGAATTACACGATCGAGCAACCCATGGAAATTATGAAAATGCGAAACAATGCAGTTATTGTGGACGAAGTTTTTCGTGGTCGTGTTATCTCATGCCACGGTGATGTAAATTGGCCACCAAGATGGTGCGATTTGACGCCATTGGACTTCTTTCTTTGGGGTTTTGAGAAAGGAATGAATGCATTTTTTATGGCGCTACATGTATTTTCCCTTTAAAAGGATGTAGGGTCTTGAGTCGTTTTAAAATATTTAAAAATCATATAATTTTTTCTTTCTTAGTTTTTCGATTCGTTCATTTAATTTTGGACTAATGTCAGGGAATCCTACTTGACTTTTAGACGTTTTTTATGGATAGTCTTCGTCATATATGTAAACATTTATGTGTGTGTGTGTGTGTGTATATATATATGTGTGTGTGTGTGTATATATATATATAACTGGACAAAAAAGTACGTACTGGTCGAAATTTCTTACCGCACTAAAATTTACATAGCAGACTCAAAAATGAAGGTAATTCGATTTCCCAAGTAGCGTTTTAAAGAGGATAAGTTTACCTTTATTTTGCTTTTTTAGAAAATTATCTACGATTCTTTTTCGCCCCGGTGCGCACTTTTGAGCGTGGCCATTTTTCGGCTATTTTTTAGCCGTCGAAAATTAACTGCAAAGTCTGTGGAAAATGTTTTCCTCGGTTTTTTCTATCAGAAACTTAAAAAGAATATCAAAACCGACATTTTTATTTTTTAGAAAGTCTCGTACGATTTTTTTTTCGCCCTAGTATTGCATTTTTAGCTAAAAAAGACATGTTTTAGAAAAAAAAGTCGTCATCGAAGAACTATAGGGTTTCAGGGGAAATGTCAAGAAGATAAAAAGTTGCATGGGTTCACACTGGAGTGGCTAGAATTTTTTCAGAATTTTTCTAGATGTTTTTTTATTTTATTTTTGAAAGTTAAAATAAAAACATGAAAAACAAATTCTATAAAATTGTTGTTAATTAAAAATGAATGTGTAAACAAATTTCCTTTCTCAATATATTGTCCTAGACCCCATAATTCCTAAGTGGAGCCTCTCCACTCATCAAAGTTCCAACGAAAAATGGTAAGAAAACGTCTAAAAAAAAATTCTGAAACAATTCTAGCTACTCCAGTCTGAATCCATGCAATTTTTTACCCTCTTGAATTTTCTTTGAAACCGTATAGTTCTTCGATGACGCCTTTTTTTCTAAAACGTCTTTTTTAGCTAAAAATGAAATACTGGGGCGAAAGATATCGTACGGGATTTTCTAAAAAACAAAAATTTAGGTTTAGATATCCTTTTTAAGGAAGGAAAAAACTTTCTACAAACTTTGCAGTTAATTTTCGACGGACAAAAATAGCCAAAAAATGGCCACGTTCAAAAGTGTGCACCGGGGCGAAAAAAAATCTTAGAGAATTTTCTAAAAAAGCAAAATAAAGGTAAAATTGTCCTGTTCAAAACGCCACTTGGGAAATTCAATTATCTTTATTTTTGAGTCCGCTATGTAAATTTTAGTGCGGTAAGAAATTTCGACTACTGCGTACTTTTTTTGTCCAGTATTGTATATATAAATATACACATATTGTTCTGCGGGAGAAAATTCAGGCGACATGCGTTCGATAACGAAGTTCACGGTCTCGAGCGATAACGGTTGTTTAATGGACTTTGCTGGAGATATGTATTCGGGATCGCTCGGTGATTTATGCGGCAGTAAAATTAGTGGCCCTCGAAAACCCAAAGAATTGGAGGATCTTGTGTGCGGCGGACAACATTTTCTTGAGAAAAGCATTCAAGAGAGAGAGAGAGAGAGAGAGAGAGAGAGATGTCAACGGTTCCTTACTTCCTCGTTATGGAGGTTGCTCAGCTATCACGTAATGTTAAGAATTTGCTGAAATTTATTGAGGATGTTTGCCAACAGGTGTTACTCCGTGCAAAATTTCAAGCAATTCATCTGCATGATTGCTCAGCAATTAATTATTGAAGTAAGGCTCTTATAAACAAGGGACATAGCAAAAGCTATACGATAACGCTGATACGACTCTCGCAACATAATAAAAATGCTAAGAATTAAATACGAACAGGCTGGAAAAATGCTTGATGTTTTTACGAATAATTTTATGGGAGAGTGAAGCGCGTACTATCTGTTTTATCTGTCTTTAAAATGTTATAGCTGATTTGTGTAAAATGATAAAGCGTGCTACGACACGTGTCAACGTTGCTGTCATTTCGACCATTTTGAATAGGCGCTACGATTAGAAACGCACAAACTATTGCTTCCTCGTTATAAATTTCTTACCGCGGTTTCATAAAGAGTATTTCAATATTTTTTAATAATTATTGTTATTTTTGTACCGCATGATTACATGAGCGAGTAGGGTAGGGAGGGGCATGTTGAGCAGTCGGGTAAGTTGGACAATCGAAATATCTGGAAAACTAAGCACCACACGCGCGGGTGCATCAAATGGCGGAAAGAGAGGTATGAGGGAGGGAAACTCATCACGCCATCGCTCGTTGCCATGCGGCGCGTGAGACGGTGACACGGAACGTTTCATTATTTTTGTACCCAAAAGTAAAAAGACAAACGTGATTGAAAGATTTTCTTCTACCATTGTATGAGAAAAAAATATTTTTAAGTTCATTGCAATTAATGTTAGTGTTTCAAAACCTAACGAATTAACAAGCAACTGTTGGTTTATTACTGCATTGCACCAAATCATGTTGCATACGTCTGATTTTAGAATTGAAAATGCTTTTAAAGATGTATATAGGGGGTCTGA
The DNA here is from genome assembly GCA_963932345.1 of Ophion ventricosus. Classification (NCBI taxonomy): domain Eukaryota; kingdom Metazoa; phylum Arthropoda; class Insecta; order Hymenoptera; family Ichneumonidae; genus Ophion; species Ophion ventricosus. The sequence continues at coordinate 20,001,441 of OZ010714.1, forward strand.
TTTAGCGAGATGTTACACGAAACTAACGCTACTCCCACTCCACTGCTGCTGTGTTGTAGCAGAGTGGAACGGCTGTGACATGCTGAATGTCTGTGATTGGTTGAAAAATGTTGCATTACATGTAGACTCATCTATGGCTACAAATGGTAAGTTTCAATTTTTATGTGTACATTACAATGTTATCAGGATGATAATTATATTTACAGTGTGAGAGAGTCGGAGAGAGAGACAGAGATGGTGGGTGGATGAATGGATAGATGAGAATGTGAAAATGTGAAAATGCAAAAATGTAGAATTGTAAACATGTAAAATGTGAAGATGTGAAAATGTGAAAATGAGAAAATGTAATGGATGAGTGGAGGGTAAGAGGATGAGAATGTAACAATGTGAGAGAGAGAGAGAGAGAGAGAGAGAGCAACTCATTATTTGCATGTACTTTTTTTTTATCACCCGAAAAGTCTGATAACATTTTCAATGCCATGAAATAATTCCACTTTGTGTAATATCTGTAGATTCTTTTATGCAATTCTTACATTGTCCAACTTACATCATACTCATGCTCAATTTACCCGACTACCTCGGGGCAGGTAGAGCAAATATCGCCTTAGTCATTTGAGAGCGATTATCTGTGAAATAATAGGGAAAACAAGAATTTCGTCTACAGACTTTTTTCCCAGATAAATTTCCTATTGACCAAAGTAGGTTTCATTTTTATACGGCAAACTGTTAAGGCATTAGAGGGCGATAATTCGAAACTTGCTCAACATGCCCCTCCCTACCCTAAAACAACACAAAATATTCGCAAAAAAAGATGATAATTAAAATTGGTTTATTATCAATCAAACAAACTTAACGGATATTTGGCAGAGTACAGAAAGTATTGAGGCCCAGCCGTGTTTTTCTACATGTTTAATATTTTTCCATCCATAATTCCCCTTGACAGAAGCTGCGGTGCATGTTTCGACATATCCTTCAAAGCAATTATGCGTTGTCCCTCCACTGCTCATTTATTTTTCGGCTCAACTACTTTTTTTTCGCTACTTTCCATTTTCTACTTGCTTCAACCGACGATTGTACTGTTTTTCACTTTGGCGTTTTCCTTTCCATCTTTTCATTTTTGTCGAACGCAAAAACTGAATTCGCGAAGGATGTTTGACAGCTAAGCGCTCACGATGTAGCGCTCGTATCTGGGCTCAGTGATACCAGTTACTGAGAATTGAATTGCGCGTTTTCAACTTGATTTCAACTTGATCAATAACGCATTCGCGATGTAAATAAACAAAAAACGATTAATAACATTTATAAACAATCAATTATATGCTTTCCACATATTTGTTATAACCGAACCACATAACCGAAAATTTGATTATCCGGAGTTGGCAGCCGTTACAGATGCCCATGTTGTTTCCAAAATCAGCTCATCTGAGGCAAAAAAGATGAAGAAAAAAAAAAACAAATTGAAAAAGGTCGTTTTAAAGGTTATTTTGCAGTTTGAGAGGAAGTTTCGCGGAAAGGATTCACCCGATTCGCGGAGCACTTGTCAATCGAAAGTACGAACGGTTGAGGGGATTTTCCCCTATAACTTTGAGCCCCATTCGTCCGAGACGGCAAAGACTTTCAGTTTAATTGTCGTTTATGGAACGTATGCGTGCGTCCGCGAGTGCGGGTATGCACGAATAGTTATTAACTATTGCACCATACGCGCAACCGTACATATAATCTGCTCGGTTACTCGGTTCCCACAGCCACTATCAACTTTCAGCTTCCGGTAGGAATTCTCTATGTACCTGGTTCTCGAGCAACACCCACAGTGCGGATCGTTTGCCGTTACGTGCACACCGGAAGCCATCGGGGCTCTCTCGCGGTCGATAGTACTTGTATATATACATATATACACACACATATATATATATATCTAGAGGGTGTTCCATTTATCTTGTGATATCGAAATAACTCAAGAATAGCGAAGTAAATCGACAAGCCACGAGTAGATTCAAACGAGGAGTAAAATGGCAAGATAAGTTTTTTATTTACTCGACGTTTTCAAGGTGCCTTCGAGATTAACTTAAAAAGAAAAAAATGAAAACCTATACTTTATAGCGATAGCTTAGGGAGGGGCATGCTGAGCAAGTTTGGAATTATCGGCCTGTAATTCCTTAACAGTCTGCAGTATAAAAATGAAACCTACTTTGGTCAATAGGAAATTTATTTGTGAAAAAAGTGTGTAGACGAAATTCCTGTTATCCTTATTGTTTCACAGATAATGGCTCCCAAATGACTAAGGCAATATTTGCTCAACGTGCCCCAAATGTGGGGTGAGTTGAGCATGAGTATAAGGTAAGTTGGACAAAGTAAGAATTGTATTAAAAAATCAGACGTATGCAACATTATTTGGTACAATGCAGTAATGAACTAACAGTTGCTTGTTAATTATTTAGGTTTTGAAACATTAACATTAATTGCAATGAACTTTGAAATATTTTTTCTCATACAATGGTAGAAGAAAATCTTTCAATCACGTTTGTTTTTTTACTTTTGGGTGCAGAAATAATGAAACGTCCCGTGTTACCGTTTCGTGCGCCGCATGTAAACAGGCAATGACGTGATGTGTTCCCCTCCCCCATAACTCTTTTTCCGCCATTTGGTGTACCCGCGTGCGGTGCTTAGTTTTCCAGATATTTCGATTGCCCAACTTAGCCGACTGCTCAACATGCCCTTCCCTATCCTATCTCATACTACGTAAAAAAAACAAGTTACTTTTGTTAGAAATATATTTTTATTTGGCCATTATTTTTGGACATGGTTTGACCTTTCTCTTTGTCAAACACTGACTCACGTAGAAATTTCGATAGGGTACGATTCAGGACGCTTTCAGGTTGCCTGACTGCCTTGGGAGGACACTTATAAGGGAACCCGACAGCGCTCTGCTAGAAAGTGTAACCTTTTGTCACATATGGGCCTTATTCGGTCGCCTTATAAGACCGTTATTGGGTTGCCTGACTAAGCGTTCATAATGCTGCCTGATCAGGTCATTATAATAGTGCCTTACGTCGTCAGTACACATACATGCTCGTACACAAACACACTCCACAATCTATTTATACAAGGCCTGGAATGTATTTGTCAATATATTTTTTATTAAGGGAAGCTACAAAAAACCGTTTATAATTAGATTAATTAAAGATAGTATAGCGATCATTATAAATAATGTTCCATTTATGTTTTATGTTGAAGTGTTTTTGTTCCGAACCGCGCAGTTCCCTCTCAATCCTTGGCATTATTAATTATTTTTTCCATGGCTTGTTCAAAATCTTTTGATGGAAAATAGAGGAAACTATACGCTGGTTCAATTCAAACACCTCGTAAATTATTAGTTTGCGTTTTTCGGACATAAACTTGGTGAAAAACAATTTCTTTTAAAAGAATTTAAGCATTAATGAAGTGTGTTAAACGTCCATATATATTTTTAGGTTATACATATCTTGTTCACACGACGATGACATATTTTCTACTGTGTTGTCTTTCTCGGCATCTTTTAACACGCATCCGAGTTGCATAACGTTGTTTTTCGTCACAGTCCACAAGACCTTTCAAAAACGTCAAAACTTCAAAGATAATATGCTACTGAATTAAAATTTCGACGTAGGATATTGGAGCTTATGTGGGTTGATGGAATGCTGAGGCAGGTATAATGCAAGCCCCAATAGGGCCTTATTAGGCCAAGCCCTAGTAGGGCCCTATTAGTATTGCCTGATATACGGGAGTAAAAAGGAACTCTGATTAGGCTGCATTAAGGTAGCCTTCTTGCTCCTGTATTACGGTTCCACTGATCCGGTGGTTACTTTTGTTACTAACATTAATTTTTCGTTGATAACATTGTATATGATTTGGATGTAATCAATGTATGCTTGGAAGTGGAATGCCATAATTTTGAACGACTTTTGTAATTAAAAAAAAAATCAACGACCAAATGAAGAGTTTCGAACAAAACTCATCTATTTTTTTTCACGTAGAACAAGACGCCGCTATAAAAAATAAAGCTATCCAATTTTTAATGTTGACCTCCGAATCACCTTGAAAACGTTCTTTAAATAATACAGTGGAACCTCGCTTATACGTTTTGCACTTGTACGTTTTTAGCATGTATACGTCAAATTTCTCTAGCCCCGGCAAATTCCGCCTATAAAGAATGTAATAAAGTTTCATTTCTACGTTTTCTACTTATACGTTATTAATTTTCTTCCCCCGCGTCCGTTTCGGGGTCCGTTTTTTCTCAGTTGTACGTAAATCAGTGTTCCGTGACACAAAAAGAAAACAGACAAGAATTTTAAAAAATTCACAACCCGTATCTTAATTTTTTCCAGTGTAAAATTCTGGGAAGTTTCACTGTAGTACATTGTGTACCAACGAGACAAAGTGGGTATTTTACTACGAGCGCGATGTTTTCAGTACGAGTCGTAGACGAGCGCGCGAGGCGAAGACGAGTACTGCAAACGTCGCGCGAGGGGTAAAAGCCCCTGTCTCCGCGCGGTGCACACGATTATTTATATACTGAAATCATGTTTTCCGAGCTTTTGTATTGTTAAATACATATGACTGCAAGCATATGCCGTAGCTGTGTTGCACATATAAGGTGTATCGCACATGGAAGCTGTATCGCAGGCGCGGGGGTTAAGGGGGGGGGGGGGGGTGGACCCACCATAGCACTAAACGTAGCTTTGAAATGTATTAGCATATACACTAAGGCATAGTACGTCGATTCATAGAGGTCTTTTGATTTTTATGGCAATATTTCGTGTGTTGTCTTTGTCGCGGCTTCCTTTAGATCTGACGGTGTGCACTGGAGCCACTCATCGCTGCTATGTTTTTCAATATCACTCATTGTTTATTTAATTTTTTTATTAATGAAAGTGAAGTTGTGTTTCTTCCCGCAAATAACGCCTCAGCGTAAACAATAATTTCTCGACCTAACGACTGAGGGCAGCACCAAACGACCGACAGCTGTTGTACAGGGACGTTTCACAATTTTTAAATCCTAGGACGTAAAATACCTCTTTTACGTACCGTTTACACGCACGAAAAAGCGAGGAAAACATGGTTGTCGCATATAAAAAAGTTTTCTTGCCATTTTACTCCTTGTTCGAAGCTACTCAATACTTGTTTCGGGATTTGTCGACGGGGATTTCCTTCGATTTTGCATCCACACACGCGTGCACAAAACGGTGTGCCTCTTTTTCATACTTTTGATACGAGACTCGTATTTTTCCCTATACCTGTCTACCTGCAAACGATCGATTTTTCTTCCATTGTCAATTCACCACGTTTCTTGGTTCTCACTGTGTTTTTCTTTGCTCGCCATTCTCTTGGGAATGGCGATTCTTCGAATTGCGACACAAACTCGTTTTGTTCTAATTGTTTATTTTTTTTCAACGTTTCGTTCTCTCTCTCTCTCTCCCTCTCTCTCTCTCTCTCTCTCCCTCTCTCTCTCGTACGCTCCGCTTTCATGTATACACGAAGGAAAAATCTACAGATATTCCATAAAGTGCAACTATTTCATGGCATTGAAAATGTAATTAGACTTTTCGGGTGATAAAAAAAGGTACATGCAAATAATATGAGTTGCTCTCGCTCTCTCTCTCTCACTCTCTAACTCTCTAACTCTCTTACTCTCTCACTCTCTCACTCTCTCGTTATCCATCCATTCATTCATCCATTAAACCCAAACGAACAAACAAACCCAAACAAACCCGAGCAAACCCAAACAAACCCAAACAAACTCAAACAAACCCACCAACATTGTAATGTACACACCAAGATTGGAGCTTACAACTTGTAACCACAGATGACTCTACATGTAATGCAGCATTTTTCAACAAATCACAGGCATTTAGCATGTCGCAGCTCCCCCCACCCTGCTACAACACAGCGGCAGTGGAGGGGGGGTGGCGTTAGTTTCGTGTGACATCTCGCTAAATCAGACCCCCTATATACATCTTTAAAGGCATTTTCTATGCTAAAACATTCATAGCGATTTACATCGATAGAAAGACGGCAATATTTCGAGGAAGAAGAAAATCCATCTAAATAGTTAAGATAAGCGAATACGTTTTTAATGACGAACCGTGACGGGCGCGCATGCACGTACGTGTTCCCGCAATAATGCATCGGTCTTCGGGGCCGTGTCTGTCATTTTTCCACATACGTGTTTACGAGTAAGGAAAAATTCGATAACGCCGAGTACACGATCCACGGACCCACGCAGGCGACGTAAAAATTCCTTCTAAAGTTTCGTACCTTCCGCGCACTTGCGTACACTTGCGCCAGGCTGGAAGTGGAGTTCGATTTATTATCGGTAAACGGGTTGGAGGATGTGGGACTATGAAGAAAAACGAAAATTCACACGCGTTGGAAGATCTGAAGAGATGGCTGAAAGAAAAATTGAGAAAAGTTTCCCGATCGAGGGATGAGGAAAAACGATGGCAATTTTTTCTTTTACTTCCTTATGAGATATATGCGTGAAATGGGCATATATCCTACGGCAGCCCCAAGTGGCGGAGGGAGCGGGAGAGAGAGAGAGAGAGAGAGAGAGAGAGAGAGGGGGGGGGGCAGAGAGAAATGTCTCTAAAAAGCGTTATGCGATAGTACAAAAGTTCCGAGCCGTTTCTCCCTCTCTCTCTCTCTCTTTCTCTCTCTCTCTCTCTCTCTCTCTCTCTCTCTCTCTCTCTCTCTCTCTCTCTCTCTCTCTCTCTCTCTCTCTCTCTCTCTCTCTCTCTCTCTCTCTCTCTCTCCCTCTCTCTCTCTCTCTCTCTCTCTCTCTCTCTCGAGAACCGAGTATGGATCATTTGAATGTAAGTCGCGCATAGGTGGAGTTTCCTAGAGACCTGCATCGTTCGTAGAGCCTCCAAAGAGGATGAGAAATCTTGCAAACTCAAATCGGGCCTCGGCTGTAATTTAAGGCAGTAGTCTGGTCTAGAAATTTGACAAAATCGATTTTTGTTTCATTTTATTATTCCTTAGACCTTTCTTAATACGCTCGTGAAAACCGTTTATTGATATTTAAATAATTAGCAGAGTAATAGTAATTATAAGCAAGCCGCGCGCTCAGGTAGCGCGGTCGGGAAGCAACTTTGAACGCGTTTATCTCAGAACTATGCTTTTCAAATCGGCGCTCACGATATCTCGATAACTAAATTGACCGATCGAGCTCAAATTTTGCACATACCTTCGGTAGCCTCTTTCTGAGGACTGGTAGCAGAATTGAGTCGAAAAATAATTTTGTCCACATTTTATAACTCGTCGAATACCCGAAAATGTATGAAATATCGTTAATCAAAGTTTAACAGGCCGCCATTTTGTAACAAAATTTGTTTAAGTACTAATTCTGCTACCAGTGCTCAGAATACTCATACATATTGAGAATATATATATATTTTTTTTCAGATGCATACAACATCACCCAGAGTGGGCGCCGATGGAGGCGGTTTTCCGGCGGACCATGTTGTAAAAAAATAAAAAAACTACATGAAAATATTTAAAATAATTTTTTCAAATGTAGATACATTCTCAAAGGAACAATAAATACATATGTAAAATGTCATGAAGACAGCTTTAACGGTTTAAAAGTTATTCCAACCTAAAAATGACGTCAAAAATCTCGCTCTAGACCAGACTACTGCCTTAAGGTAGTACAGGCGCAACAGCCCCGTTTAAAAGTTAACGTGATTTGAGATTTTCCAGTGGGCGATATTTCTAGAAAGTGATGAATTAAACTATTCTCAAGGTACATACGGACAATATCTTACCATTCAAAAGTCCAAACATAACATAGGGGCAAGTGCGGAACATGTGGACACTTTCCCGAATTTGGAATAAAACATTTTTTTCTATCTAAATAGGTAAAGTTTTTTTTTAAATTTTTAACATATCACATGTGTTAAGGGATAATCAACCTTTCTTAAACAAAAATTCTAGTCTCGATATTACTTAAATTTACGAAGATAATTAACTTTTTTTTCAAACACCAGTTTTGTCCATAGTTTCAACAGTCAATTGTACCTATGGACAGACACAATGTACCTATGGACGGTGTTGTATCTAGGAACGGTTCACAATAATTGGACAATACGAAAGTAAAAAACAAAAATAGACTTCTAAAATCAACGTTAAATAAACATAAACATACTCTAGTATATTTATTAGAGTACATTACGACACTCTTCATACACATTTTGAGTATATTCATCGCTATCTCTACCTTTTCCTAATATGAAGCATGCCACGCAAACGGCCGATTCATTCTCCTCGTTAGACTCAAAGTTTTCTCTCTGTGACGTCGGAATACACCTGATATGATGGTTATCATCACAAAAAGTACATTTGAGCATTTGGCATTGTTTTGTATTTAAACCCATTCGCACAGCAAAATTTCTTCTTCCGGGTCAAATACCTTCTTCACATCGTTTCTCAATGGCTAAATGCTTTCTTTCTTCAAATCTTTGGTTTCTTCTAATTTCCAGTGTTTGAAAATGGTTGATTTTGGTAGTTGACACTTTTCAGCAACTTTTCTTATCGCATTGCCACTTTTGTTTTCTTTTACGGCTGCTGTGAGGGTATCAGGACATATTCCCTTTCTTTTTATACCAGTTTTACTGCAAGGCACTGAAAAAATAAAACAATACAGCGGATTAGAGCAAAGCCAAGCACAACATGACAATGTTTTGTACCAGTGGACAGTCCACAGGTACACTCATGTTTTTGTTCACAGGTACAAATTCAGACGTAAAAAAATTAAACTGATTTGACTTTGAGGTTAAAATCGACTTACAGCCCGCGTAAAAGCACTAACTAAGCAATAAACAAAACAGATCATACTGCAAACTCGATCAACCCGATATCGTAAGTATTTTCACGGTAAAAATCTTTAAAGTCAAGTGTAAATACTTACTTTTTGGGGCAAAAAACTTTCACAGCCGGCACAACGACAACCGCATAGAAAATAATGATGACGACACGTCAAGTGTATCAACCATAAACAAAGCTTCACGGTCGCGTTGAAATTAGAATTTTAGAGTTGCTAGATTCGTCGGAATCGATGGTGTCCACAGGTGCAAACGTCCATAGGTACAGCACTTGCCCCTACTGATTAAATTGAGATGGATTATTAAAACAGTTCTCTTGGCTTCAGTCGAAATCTTTTAGCAGCGCTTATCCAATGACCTTATCAACACTCAGAAAGTTTGTGGATACGGATGAGTCGCACACATACATCGATCATAGGGTTCGTACGCGTAGCAACGCCGCTCGCCAGCTGAAGCTATTCTATACCATTCTAACCTTACTTATAGTCGCTTCGTTGACAACTCGTGTTTTATGTGCATTGTACAAATCAACAATCAATATATATATATATATATATATATATATATATATATATATATATATATTCTTCGTTCCGTCGAACACGCACTTTGCAACGTTCTCTGGTCGGCCGCGACGACTCATTAGGTCGGTCACGTTTCTTCATGCATTTCAGAGTTTGAACATTTATAACTTGGGAAGTTTGTGGTAAAAAGCGATGTTTTTTTTTAACATCGTCAAGTACTTTTTTATAATTTCTCAGTTTTTTAAATCGTTTTCTGTCCCGGCGTTTTTTGATTATCAGTTGATACGTGACATATTATATCACGTGCCCTATGCAAAGCGTGTTAAAAATGCCATTTTCAATTACGAATATCTCCGTAACGGGATGGTCAATGTGGTTGAAATTTGACCAACTTGTTCTGGATATCCTGAACAATGTTAGTTTCAAAAATGAAAACTTTCTGTCTGAGACCATTTGTGCAAAGTACTACCTTAAAGAAAATATGAAAACGGGGACATATTCGGAGTCAATTGAGATTCAATTGACGTAAGAGCGCGTCGACTTGATTACTAGATCGCTGCCGGAGCCTTTTTTTTAACCAGCTATCCGACATCGCTGGTCGCCTAGGTGATCGGAAGTAACAACTAATCGATAGCGAGACTCCGAACAAAAAGCAAGCGATTCTCACCAAGCTCTTGTACACGCGGTCTCAGACCCTTCATTGAAATAGTTTATGTTAATCAAGTATTGTTACATGCTAAATAAAGTATTATCTTACACTTAGTTTAGAAAAAATGCTGTTGCAGCTTGGATCGTTGGAATGCAACAAAGATTAATTAATCTCAATTACTCAATTTCTTTGGTCAGCTTAGGCTGTGAAAATCACTTAAACGTTTCTACGTATTCTCATTAGAAATTTACGACCTTAATTTGCAAAAAAAGGACTATGTATAATAATAAAAATAAATGAAAAATGAAGAAAAAAAGTCGTTTCATCGGAGCGTACTGGGTGGATTTGATCCTTCACAAAAATCGTCATTACTCGGTCAATTTTTCGAAATTTTTACAAAATCATTGTTGTAGATTAAAGTTGAGGGGCTATTCTATTGTGATGGCTAAAAAAATAAGCCTTTTTAAAATAATTTTTTTGTTCGAAAACTGTTTCATGTATCGGTACAAACTTTTTTTTCGCTTAAAGGTAGACTCTTATAGAATAGAAAACATTTTTTTTGTTGCATATAAATGTATATTTATTTAACAATTGATAATCGTCTAAAGGCATGGGAAAAATGTATGTCGCTGGCGTTGATGATTTGCGTTCTCCAGGTCATCTGAAACAAAAAATTCAAAAAGATTCTTAATCTGCATGAGTGTCGTAATCGCCCGAACCAGAGTTGTTACTTTCTATTGCAAAATAACAAAACGGTCTCGTTTTTTTGCAAAAGAGTTCGAAAAACACGTTTTTTTCGTCATCATTCGGGCGAAAGTATAAGTAAAGATGAATATTTTAAAAATAATTCCAGTTCGGGCGATTGCGACACTAATACAGATTAATAAACTTTTTGTATTTTTTGTTTCAGATTACCTGGGGAGCGCAGATCATCAACGCCAGCGAGATACTTTGTTTCATGCCTTTATAAATTGTTAAATAAATCTACATTTATATCCAATAAAACAAATTATTTTCTATTCCATGAGAGTGTGCGATGAAGCGAAAAAAAGTTTGTACTGATATATGCAACAGTTATCAAAAAAAAAAAATATTAAAAAATAGCTTATTTTTTGAGCCTTCACAGTAAGATAGTCCCTTAAGATCCAGGGCTATAAAGCTATGCAATGAAAAAAATTATATTTTTGTACTCAAGCTTATGCAGACCCCTTGAACATTTTTTTTACAAGTGTAGCTTTCTTGAAAATTGGGAGACCCCAAAAATAATCATTTTTTTCCACGCCAATAAATATATATATATATATATATACACAGGGTGTTTACAAATTTTTTTAGGGGATTGGGGGCGTCATTTGCTAACTTTTTCATCCTTAGGCTCTATGCCCCAAGTGTCACGGTAATTAAAGTATGATTTTTTTCGTTTTTTTTTCTCTAAATTACCCGAAATTTCGCCTTTAAATCGTCATAACTTTTTTTTTCGTGGCTGTAATAGCACGAAATAATTTTTGTTGTATTCTGCAATGTAGGTTTATTACAAATCAATCATTATTTGATACAGTTGGTTTCAAGAAAATGACTCATGAGCTTCCAAAGTCTTAAAAAACGTGTAAATGTATGAACAATGTCAACTTCTACATTCATTATAAAAAAAAAACTAAAAGCTATTTTGAACTTCGGTTCGTTTTAAAAAGTTTTCTAGTTTATACCCTTTCCAACGGGGTGCTACGTAATAGAAATCATTCATTATGTGGTCAAAATAAGAGATACTAGTTTGCCAGGGTCAGGGTTAACAAAATACTTTTTATTTTCCGATGTTTTTATTTTATTTTTAAACTTGAGTGATACATTTTGTTCAAATTGACCTTCTATACTCCGTATGCATGCAATAAAAGTTATTTCGTGCTATTAAAACCACAAACAAAGAACTTATGACAATTTAAAGGCGACGTTTCGGGTAATTAAAAGAAACGAAAAAAAATCATATCTCAATTACCGTGATACTTAGGACATAGGGTCTAAGAATGAAAAAACTAGCAAATGACTCCCCCAATCCCCCAGAAAATTGTGTCGGTCCACCTGCCAAACACCCTGTATATGCGTGTGTCTGTGTAAAGTACGAGTGAATATAAGTGTATATCCGGGTGGTCCATTTTGTATTTTATTTTTTATTTTTTGCGGGCCATTCGATCAAATTGTGATAAATAGAGAAAAAAAATATCTTAAAGGCTCCATGCAATCAGAAAATATTTAGAGGCGCTACCAGGGTTTAAACAAAATTATTCTGAAAATGAATGAAATTGAATGATTTATATTTTTTCCAAACTATTTGTCGGAATACAAATTTGTTTATACTATTTATAATAATGTAACTGTATCTTAATTCTTTATAGCATGTGCAATCGTACTGATATTCAAATTTGGCATGTTTTTCCGATGTTCGCTTACGACTAACAGCAGATAGTGTTTCTGTTCTTCACCATATGTAATAGCCCGATTAAATTCTTCTATAAGGGCAACTCCTTGCTCTGCTGTGTCGTTTACTACACGGAATCCTTTGCAAATAGCGAAACACTTTAAAAAGCTTTCATCACTTTTCTACTCCTGTAGGCCCCGAGCAAGAAAAGATGGTTTTATTTTTATTATTTCAAAAAATCGCAAGCTACTAGCGGTTACGAAGTCTGCCAGCTTTCACTTAACGACTGGTACTCCCTGGGCGTGGTAATGATTCAGTCATTTTGCTCTTCGTCTTAATTGGAACGTCATCATCAAAAAAGAACAAACAGATTACCTCTTCTGACAGATACCATAGATGGTTCATAAACTTTTTTAGGATGGTCGTAACCACTTTAAGGTACACGGAGAGAACTGAAAAGTAATTTTTGTCGTGAATTTCACGGTAAAAATTACCGTGATATATTTCAATGTGGTGACAAGTGAGAAAAGCATAATAATTCGTATGCGACAAGTGTTTTTTAACTCACGTTACAGAAAACTTCAAATACGTAGCTAAAATTTTACTATACAAGAAGGGTAGCACGCACGATAATTTTTACCGAGAGCACAATACATTTTCCTATAACACTCATTAAATTTTATAATAAATCTTAAAATAACTGTTATAAAGACGATACTTTTTTATAGACATTTTTGAAAGGCATAAAATAATAAAATGCACAGTAAAATTTCGCTGATATTATATATTTTTTAAATTTAAGTTTTGCGTATTTTGTTACACATCAAAATTTACTAGAAAATCTGGTAAAATTTTCTATCTGAAGAAGAAATTTTATTTTATTTTCGTGAAAATCTGTGTTTTACTCAGTAATAATAAGCGGAGTTTCACGGTTGTCATATGGTTACCGTTACTGCACGGTAATTTTTAACATTTCATTCTCTCCGTGTAGTAGTCTCACCAAGGCGTTTTTCTATAATTTTTTTAAATTTTGAGGACTTATTCAGAACACTATTAAATGATTACCTCCAAAATTTCCAGAGGATTCACCGTTCCTTTTTCAAGATATTGGCAATCAAAGATTTCATGGTTTTACACGTGTTCTTATGGAGAGCAGTCGACAATTCCACATTTCACGCAATAACTTCGAAACTTTTATACAGATTTTTTTTTTAATTCTCAATTACAGAAGAACATATGACGAAGTGGGTAAAAAAGTCATTAATTTTGACCTTCTAGTTTCAAAGATGTGGCGATTTATATTAAGCAATGTCTAGGGACGCTAGCGCCACCAAGCGGCTGGAGCAGACTAGAACTAGATCACAGTAGTGTGTGCATATTCGTATACGCAGAGTATCTACGCACTAGTAGCCGGAATGGATAGTCTGATACAAGAGTGAGGGTTAGGTAAACATTACATTAGGCGTTTTCATCATTACTTTATAAGTTTTTAAATCCCGTTAAGGTGTACAACCTATATCATAAGGATATTTCGCAATATTTCGAAGCTTTCATCGATTGAGCGGAGAATCAATTTTTCAACGTGACTGTGGCGAGACTACTACCTTAAACACAATCCGATTAAGACCATGACATACTCGACACGAGTCGAAGCTCCATGGTGGGAAAAATGTTATAATGTTCGGTAGCGACCTTTAAATATTTTCCGATCACAGGGAGCCTTGGCGATATTTTTTTTCTTCTATTTGTCACAATTTGATCAGGTGGCCCGCAAAGAAATTAAAAACAAGGTAAAAGGTGGACTACCCTAGTGTATATGCAGCTATACACTGTATGATGTACACTAAATACTTGGTTTTCTCGCTCTCCCCCCCCCCCCCTCCCTCTCTCACCCTCAGTTGCACAAAACCCAATCGTGTCATGTTCCATAATGCTGGAGCATAAACTGAATGCCGTATATAATACTTCGCCGAGGCCTCACGGCTGATACTCGGCCGAGATTAAGTGCGGGGAAACCGTGGCAAGAGCATAGGACACTGAAGTGGTCGAGCGGGAGATATTACGGGACGGAGTCGCGGTGAAATAGACTGCCGGGGCAGAAAGACCGCAAGTAGGTGTGTGTGTGTGTGTGTGTGTGTGTGTGTGTGTGTTCGTGTGTGTGTGAGTGAGAGAGAGAGGTGTGTTTATCACCGTTGCATTATTTCGTGTTGTTTACGGAGCTTTGAATACTCCAAGAGGCTTTTACAGTCGTGAAATTCTCTATGCAATGCATTTTAACTCGTGAATTCTTACAAGGGAAATTTTGACACTCGAGTCAACTTCAGAGGCGTCCAAGTCATGGAACAACGATTGTTATAAAGATCCTAAAAAAAAAAAACAAAAACGAAATTAACACGATAACCAGAATAATTTTTCTTTGAGTCAATTTGAATTATTTAAGGAGGTACGGACTCGTTCTTCAGGGTCAACAAAGAGACTAAATTTATGTTACCCCACGGGTGTTCTGATTTATGTTAACTTATGTTGAATATTCGTATGGTGGATCTCAAAGTGCCAAATTTGTGGTAAATATTTTATTTATTGCATATTTACTAATAAAAACTTAAATATTAGATCGTTAACGACTCTTATTTAAATAGCCTCGAATTACCTCAGCGGAATTAATATTATAGGTAAAATTTTGTGTTTCGTGGCGACTCGTATTTCCGACGATTTCCAAGCAGGCCTTGGTTATGTTCGCTAAACGAATCAGCTGTTACGCCCGACGTTGGCAAGTCTATGGGTGCTATTTCGTCATTATGATAATTTTCAACCGGAAATTGAAACCGTTTTATAATGTAGTGCTTGAACTACACGGTGAAAGTCGAATTTTCGATTTTTTACAATATCTATTATGTCTAATTTATCAAATTTCAGTTCTCCAATGACCTCAGTTGGATATGTGAGTAGCAAAAGCGTGATCGCCGCACTTCCGGCTGACCGTCTCCATAAGACGACGTGCTTCACTATCTCAAAGTGCTCGACTTTGCAATTTTATTAAGAAAAAAACTGACTGGTCAATATTGCTTAAATTTTTCCAAATGGTGCATAAAGTATTCGTTAACATCATATAAAAATGTCAGGCGCAAAATTTGGATTCTTATTAATGATCGTACCTCCTTGATTTCATTTTCAAAAGATTTCCACGAACGATTGGGAAAGCGCAATATTAACCGGCGTACGAATGATCGTGCAAGAGACGCAACATCGTCGGCCTGCAAACTATGCACTCCCTTGTAATTTTATGTACGAGCAAGTAGTCTGATAAATCACTGACGCCCGCGCGAGATTATAAACGCGCGAGTATTACACACGCTTACACGATAGCGCGCTAAAGACCGCAGCAGGCTATACGTTAACGTACGCGTTAACCCGCTCGTGTGTCCAACCATAGTGGCGGGTGTCCAGGCTCTGTCTCGTGTATATAATATAGACATATATAGACAATAATACTTTGGATCCCTCATATCTATATGTAACGTTGAGTATGGGGACAAGATATTCGATTCCTCGGAATCGAATATCTTCAGAATCACCTTTCCCCGTATATGTGCATATGTGTGGGCATGCATGTATGCATGCACGTAATTATACGGAGATCGTGCAATCTCGTTTATGCACTCGCAGCTTGGTAACCACAAAGAAGGCTTTACCTCGCTGGACACACGAGCTTCCATGAACAAAGGCGATCGAGTTGGAAAGAGCAAGAGGGTGGTGGAAAAGAGGAGGAGGAACACGTTTACACGGAAATCCGCAAACATGCAAAGTTATTATTTTTTTCCGCAGTCAGACTCCTGCGCGCACGTCTGCCTACGACAGAATATTTGATAATGAACGCGGAACAATTGGGATCTGTCATGTGGGCGGAGCCTAAAAAACATGGCGGCGATAAGAGGACCGTGAAACGTAAACAGTCATGTAGTTTAGTGCAAATTTCTGTTACATTATGATAAGTAGGGTAGGGAGGGATACGTTGAGCAGTCGGATAAGTTGGGCAATCGAAATATCTGGGAAAACTAAGCTCCGCACGCGGGTGCATCAAATGGCGGCAAGAGAGGTATGGGGAAGGGCAACACATCACGCCATCGTCCGTTGCAATGCGGCGCACGAGACGGTAACACGGGACGTTTCATTATTTTTGCACACAAAAGTAAAAAAAAAAACGTGATTAAAAGATTTTCTTCTACCATTGTATGAGAAATAATATTAAAAAGTTCATTGCAATTAATGTTACTGTTTCAAAACCTAACTAATTGACAAGCAACTGTTGGTTTATTACTGTATTGTACCAAATCATGTTGCATACGTTTGTTTTTTTCAAAGCAATTCTTACTTTGCCCAACTTATCTCATACTTATGCTCAACTTACCCCACTATCGGGGCAGGTTGAGCAAATATGGCCTTAGTCATTAGAGATTCGATTATCTGTGAAACAATAAGGATAACCGGAATTTCGTCTTAAAAGGTAGTAAAGTTAGTCCCGTTTCCCATACCGGTGCTGTCAGCTTTAAAGCGGATTGTTTGAAAACGTCTCAATTACGAAATAATGTCGGTCCATTAATGGACCATTGTCGGAATGATATCCTCGGGCCAAGACTGGCTACCGATATCGGACCGACATTGGACTCAAAACCGGCCCGACACTAGTGCCAAGGTTGGCCCAAGTTACAGCCAAGACTATGCCATCATTGGTATTAAAAGCGGCCCGACGCTTGTGCTAACGTTGGCCCAAGTTCAAGCCAATATCGTACCAACCCTGGTCCAGTCCGTAACCAACAGTGATACGATAATGCCTCGAGTGTCCACGGATATTAAGTATATTATGGCCGTTTTTAGTTTAATATACAGGGTGTCCAATAGGAAGTTGCTGAAACTAATCACCTGTCATTTCAAAACACGTGCACAGAATCAGAAAAGCCAAATTGCTTTAAATAGAGGAAACTCTGCAGTTTTAAACGCACATAAATAAAACCCAGTCAAATATTTTTTATGTCAATTTATTACACCTTATAAAAATAACGAAAAAGTACAGTGATTAATAATAGATATTTTCGAAGTGCGAACCGTTAGATTGTGCACAAACATCAATTTTCTTTTGAAAACTGTGAAAAACTGTGTCCAACATATCGTTCGTAATGCCGCGAACCACTTCCTGGATGGCCGCGATCAGTTCTTATACTGTGCTGGGGTTTTTAGCGTAACAATGATCTTTAATGTAACCACAAGAAAAAATCACAAGGGTTCAGGTCCGGTGAGTACGGAGGCCATTCTAGTCCGACTTGAGCAAATTTAGGATACCCCAGACCGATTACTCGAGTCCCATATACGCGATGAATAGCTTCAAACACCTCATGAGTCCGGTGCGGCGTCGCTCCATCTTGCATGAAGTAAACATTTTTAACCAGTCCCCTCTTTTTTGCATAAGGGAAGAATTTCGTTTCCAAAAGCTGTTTGTAACTCTCTCCTGTTACCGTAGATTCCAAGAATTGCAAATAAATTCCTTTTACTGAAATCGCTGCCCATGCCGTTACTTTCTGTGGATGAAAGGACTTCGCTAGCGATATGTTGGGATTTTCCGTTCCCCAAAACCGGTAATTTTGCTTGTTTACATACCCATTCATCCAAAAATGTGCTTCATCGGAATAAATAATCATTTTCTCATTAAGTTCTTCGGCTTCAAACATTCCCGTAATAGTGTTACAAAATTCGATGCGTTTCGTCATGGCATGTTCAGTTAACAATTGATGAGTGCTTATTTTATACGGATGAAACTTTAAAAAATATTTCAAAATGTTGTGTAATGATGATTTGGTTATTTTTAATGCTTGAGCAGCTTTCCGAATCGAAACATTTGGATTTTGTTTGAAATAATTCTCAACTTCGTTGATCTTCTCTGGTGTAGTCACCGTAACAGATGGACCTGGCAACTCGTGTCTACGGTCCTGGAGTATACCATACTCCACGAAGTTATCGATTATCCTACAAAAATTAACGTAAAATTACTTCAATGCAGTTTAATTGAATTGAAACACAAGTTGTGTGATAGATGAATATGAATAAATATTAAATTCTTACCTTTTCAGAGTGTTTTCGCTGGCAACTCTATAAGTTCCAAACTTAGTACGAAACCCTCTATACGCATTACTATAAATTTTTCCTCTCGAGAAGAAGCACTCAATAAGATATACTTTTTCTTCCGTGGTGAGCTTACTTATTTTGACGCGCGCGTACTTGCTTCAACCACGGCTGGAATAAAACTGCGGGGCCTCAGGTATGCGCCTTAGAAAAAGGCACCCCTATTGAATTCATGGAGGGGAGAGACACTTATTTAGTTTTAGCAACTTCCTATTGGACACCCTGTATATGGTAATGCGCAGCAATGCATACAATATTTTCTCAGAATAACAAAAATAGAATTTATTATTAATTCAAGTACAGATATTATAATTTATTATATATTATCATTGTACTTATTATATCAGACTTATTTCGCAAATAATATATCAATGAATTACGAAACATACTGGTTCATGGTACTAGCTTGAAATTCACTATCATTGTCACTAGTATCTTCTTCACTTGCGTTACAATTTTTTGGTTGTTCATTTTCACCCTGTTCGTTTTCATCATTTTTATCATCCCTATGTTTCATCAGTTCTTTCACATACTCAAGAGGATTTTCACATTCCGCTTTTTAAAATTATTTACGGGGATTTTTTCTCCGTCAAACATGACTCTTTCGATTCATGACACATTTTTCGTGCTTCACTGACAGTGTACTCCAACATCATTTTTTTTATTTTCCGCGCTTTTTTCAGTTTATCATATCGCTTTTGTTTATTCATATTGCGAATACGGTAGGAGTACAATGGAAAAAATTAGTATTGCACGAAAAAGCGACGATAGACTCTACTGTTTGTTCGCGGTCTGCATCGATACGACACTAAATGACGACTCGCGAGCAGTTCATAAGATACGTAACGGGGAGTGTTACCGGCCCGTGATCGGTTCGAGCTATCCATGCCAATAGTCGGTTTTCCATCGTTAGTCAATACTGTCCCGACATTGGCATCCCGACTAGAAATTTTGATCCGGCAGCCTGAAGACTGATCAGGCCCTGATCAGGCTGCAGTCCGGAATGCCGTAATACGGCACGCCTGATCAGGGCCGGATGTCCACCGGATCAGTGGAACCGTAGTACGGCCGTAAAAAGGCACCCTGATCCGGCCGTAGTAGGGTAACCTGTGCGGCGCCGTAACAAGGCGTCCGTGGACGCCGTTTTACGGCGCCGCACAGGCTACCTTACTACGGCCGGATCAGGGTGCCTTTTTACGGCCGTACTACGGTTCCACTGATCCGGTGGACATCCGGCCCTGATCAGGCGTGCCGTACTACGGCATTCCGGACTGCAGCCTGACTTGTGTGTTGAAGCCGCCATATTTGCGAGAGTCTTGGCGGTGTATGCACGCGCATATAGGCGTTTTTCCAATTTCCTGGCTGACATCATAGTGCAAAATGGATAAAAAAAAGTCCCGAAAAAAATGAATGGGACACTTACGGGTGCGAAAGTGGCGTGCTATATATGCAGAGAGAAAAAAACAACGGCTAACAGAAGTGAATTCTTCACTCGTACTAGGTATGTATATATATATATATATGTATACATATACATTTTCATTTATATTATATATTCTTTACTTTCAAAATTAACAATATCTATTATTATTTATTAACATGCATAATATCTATTATTTTTGTAATGGTATTTTTAGAGCCAAGCGAAGAATTGCCTACAAATCTTGACAACAATGCCTCGTCGCTTAATACAAATCACACGAGCAGTGCATCCGACGAGTCTGGACCTGATTCAGTTGCATCCAGTACCCTTTCTTTTTTTGTTTTCAATTTAGCCGTGCTTATTCAAAAATATGAGATGAATAATCAACCAATATACCGAAGGGACATCGAAAAATCGCTAGGCAAAATTATAAATGCTGCAAAAGATTGGGACGGTGCACGTCAAGCGAGGGCGAAGACTGGGAAGGAGTAATCGAAAGATTAAAGCGATAGTTTTAATCAACGGATTATTTAAACTTTATTAGCCGAAAATGTTTTATTGAAGCTGTTATTTGTTGAATAAACAAAGATGTGAAGACTGAAAAATTTCTAAATAATATAAAAATAAAAATATAAGAGAGTTTATTATTGTTATCGAAATTATTATATTCATAAATACCAAATTCCCCTTTTTTTAGTTCCTTAAAAAGAGAATCAAAATAACGTTGAATTTTGCATCGGTGGAATGCAACGATTTTTTTTTCTCATTTTTTATTCGTTTATTTTGATCGTCATCAAAAGTCTTTTTTTGTAAATTCAAGTCGTAAAGCTTTAATAAGAATAAGTAAAAACGTGTGGATTACTTTTAGTGCCTAATCAGGCAAAACGAAATTCAGCGGTCAAAAAGTATTAATTTTCATTGCATATTGCTAACTTCGATGCTAACTTAAACGCCATAAAAAATATTGATTGTTTTTTAAATGATGATAATATAAGCAACGAAAAAAGAGAATTCCTACAAGTGTTAGGATGGCTAAGTAGGTAGCGCGTTTAGCTCTAGAATTAGAAGACTAGGTTCGAAACCCGAGGTTAGGCAAAAAACTTTCACAAGGCAAAACACGTTTTAATCCAATTAACGTATATGTAGGACCACAAATAAAGTATATGGAAACAAAAAATACTACCAGAATTTTTTTATTCACCATTTGTTGCCTTTTTTATTTTTCATTCCAGCCACGGCAGCCGGATCAGGGCCGAATCAGGGCCGTACTCGGCAGCCGGATCAGGGCCGTAACCGGCAGCCGCATCAAGGCCTTATCCGGCCGCCGGATCAGGGCCGCAACAGGTAGCCGGATCAGGGCCGCAACCGGCAACCGGATCCGGGTCGGATGCCAAAAAGCGTTACACGCCTGATAAAGCCCTGATCCGGGCGCCTGTTCAGTGCCGTATTACGGGATACGGATGCCGGATCCGGGCCTAGTCAGTCCCGGATCAAAATTTCTAGTCGGGATATTGCGGTATGCCGAGATTAGATATGAACGTACGACAATTATGACAGACAGTATTGGCCCATGGGCGGCTCCAGTAGTTTACCCCAACAGTCAGCTCTCCGGGGGTAGCCCATACTGGCCCGACATTGGTATAGTACCGGGTGCCGGGAATAGAAATGAACGCAGGACAATTAATGGCAATCATTATTAGCCCACGGTCGGCTCCATCAGTCTACGCCAACAGTCGGCCCTAGGTCGTTAACCGGTACTGTCCCTACATTGGCGTAATGTTGGATGCCGGGCTTCGAAAAGAGGATCGGCTAAAAAACGGCTGAACCGTTGTTTCAATGTTGGGCCAACATTGGTTGCCAATAATCGGTTAGCCAGTACTGGGCGAGACATCGGCCGTATTGTTCATGTCGGCAATTTTTTCATGGGAACCCCCATGAGATTGATGATTGAAAATAATTTGCTGTCGAAAAGTTGGGTTGGGAGAAAAATGCAAGCACATCATTTCGACGTTACTGTATTGCAATCGGTAAATCTAATCTCTCATTCTCAGTACTTTTCATTATTTGGGAGTGAACAATTTTTAGTTCTTTTCAAATGTTTCTCAATTTTTCATCACAGTTTCAAAAATTTCCTTACAGCACACTATCATGCCTGAATTTACTTTTTTAAATTTTTACGGCTTTCATCCAAGCCTCGAATTGATCTGTTTTTTTTTCATTCTTCAGAAATAATTTTGCATGCACACAAAGCGTTTCTTTGCAATAGGAAAGTTGTGGAAACGCACTTCCAACTCCTTACTCAAAGTATTATCGCAATATTTCACAGCACATTTAATGTTCTTACGATTGTTTTTGCGCGGGGACAACTTTGCGATTTCCATTTTCACCGTTATTTATGTTTTTCACGAAAAATTAAATACTTTCATCGTATGGATACGTTTAATTTCTATTGAAGGCTTTGCCCTAAATATAGTTTGATTTTCCGCCATCAGATGTCACATTCCCATTTCACGATTGTAGGTTGGGTGACAATCCCAATTGTCACGATTGTAGGTTAGTAAATTTCATGTTCAAAACAGGCCTAAGGATTTTGGCGGGATTTGGCTGGTCGACTGCGCGACTCGACCTTGGGAAAACTTATTTGGGGAGTTGAATAATAATTGGATTGATTATTACTTACTGATCTACCGTCAGTGTAATAAATAGCACATTTATCGGATAATAAATTAACGAGTCAATTGAATGGTAAAATGAAGAAATTCATTAATAAACAACATTAAATAATGGTATCAATAAAATTAAATAGTGAAATCGACAAAACCGAATAGTTAAATCAATAAAATTAAATAGTAAAATCAACCGCATAAAATAACACAACTAACAAAAATGAGTAGCAACGTCAATCACATCGAATACCCAGGACAAGAAAACTTAATAGCAAAATTAATAAAATTTCATAGTTGAATCAACAAAATTGAATAACACGATCAACTAAATTGAATAGTAAAATCACAATATTTGAACTGAACAAACAATAGAGTTAAATAGTAAAATCACAAAAGAAAATTGACGAGTAAAGGCAACAAAATTAAATAGCAAAAACAACAAAATGGAATAGAAAAATCAACAAAATTGAATAACAATATCAACCAAACTGAAGAATAAACTTCCCAATAGCTGTTACCACCGATTTAGCTGAAATTTTGTACAGACCCTCATATAGAAAGTATGACAATGGTGCCTTTGTAGTTATTTGGATTCGCGCATTGTGAAAATTTAGCCGCGGCATTGAAGAGCCAGTAAAAAATGCGTGGATTTTTTTTTGCTACGTCAAACGGTTGACGTCGGTGGTGTGTCACAATTATTACGATAGAGCGTTGTGATTGTTGTGCAATGAGAGCTTAGTCCGAGAGAGAAAGAGAGAGAGAGAGAGAGAGAGAGAGAGAGAGAGAGAGAGAGAGAGAGAGAGAGAGAGAGAGAAGAACGGTGCGAGGTCTGCACAGTCCCGACTAGAAATTTTGATCCGGGACTGACTAGGCCCGGATCCGGCATCCGTATCCCGTAATACGGCACTGAACAGGCGCCCGGATCAGGGCTTTATCAGGCGTGTAACGCTTTTTGGCATCCGACCCGGATCCGGTTGCCGGTTGCGGCCCTGATCCGGCTACCTGTTGCGGCCCTGATCCGGCGGCCGGATAAGGCCTTGATGCGGCTGCCGGTTACGGCCCTGATCCGGCTGCCGAGTACGGCCCTGATTCGGCCCTGATCCGGCTGCCGTGGCTGGAATGAAAAATAAAAAAGGCAACAAATGGTGAATAAAAAAATTCTGGTAGTATTTTTTGTTTCCATATACTTTATTTGTGGTCCTACCTATACGTTAATTGGATTAAAACGTGTTTTGCCTTGTGAAAGTTTTTTGCCTAACCTCGGGTTTCGAACCTAGTCTTCTAATTCTAGAGCTAAACGCGCTACCTACTTAGCCATCCTAACACTTGTAGGAATTCTCTTTTTTCGTTGCTTATATTATCATCATTTAAAAAACAATCAATATTTTTTATGGCGTTTAAGTTAGCATCGAAGTTAGCAATATGCAATGAAAATTAATACTTTTTGACCGCTGAATTTCGTTTTGCCTGATTAGGCACTAAAAGTAATCCACACGTTTTTACTTATTCTTATTAAAGCTTTACGACTTGAATTTACAAAAAAAGACTTTTGATGACGATCAAAATAAACGAATAAAAAATGAGAAAAAAAAATCGTTGCATTCCACCGATGCAAAATTCAACGTTATTTTGATTCTCTTTTTAAGGAACTAAAAAAAGGGGAATTTGGTATTTATGAATATAATAATTTCGATAACAATAATAAACTCTCTTATATTTTTATTTTTATATTATTTAGAAATTTTTCAGTCTTCACATCTTTGTTTATTCAACAAATAACAGCTTCAATAAAACATTTTCGGCTAATAAAGTTTAAATAATCCGTTGATTAAAACTATCGCTTTAATCTTTCGATTACTCCTTCCCAGTCTTCGCCCTCGCTTGACGTGCACCGTCCCAATCTTTTGCAGCATTTATAATTTTGCCTAGCGATATTTCGATGTCCCTTCGGTATATTGGTTGATTATTCGTCTCATATTTTTGAATAAGCACGGCTAAATTGAAAACAAAAAAAGAAAGGGTACTGGATGCAACTGAATCAGGTCCAGACTCGTCGGATGCACTGCTCGTGTGATTTGTATTAAGCGACGAGGCATTGTTGTCAAGATTTGTAGGCAATTCTTCGCTTGGCTCTAAAAATACCATTACAAAACTAATAGATATTATGCATGTTAATAAATAATAATAGATATTGTTAATTTTGAAAGTAAAGAATATATAATATAAATGAAAATGTATATGTATACATATATATATATATATACATACCTAGTACGAGTGAAGAATTCACTTCTGTTAGCCGTTGTTTTTTTCTCTCTGCATATATAGCACGCCACTTTCGCACCCGTAAGTGTCCCATTAATTTTTTTCGGGACTTTTTTTTATCCATTTTGCACTATGATGTCAGCCAGGAAATTGGAAAAACGCCTATATGCGCGTGCATACACCGCCAAGACTCTCGCAAATATGGCGGCTTCAACACACAAGTCAGGCTGCAGTCCGGAATGCCGTAGTACGGCACGCCTGATCAGGGCCGGATGTCCACCGGATCAGTGGAACCGTAGTACGGCCGTAAAAAGGCACCCTGATCCGGCCGTAGTAAGGTAGCCTGTGCGGCGCCGTAAAACGGCGTCCACGGACGCCTTGTTACGGCGCCGCACAGGTTACCCTACTACGGCCGGATCAGGGTGCCTTTTTACGGCCGTACTACGGTTCCACTGATCCGGTGGACATCCGGCCCTGATCAGGCGTGCCGTATTACGGCATTCCGGACTGCAGCCTGATCAGGGCCTGATCAGTCTTCAGGCTGCCGGATCAAAATTTCTAGTCGGGGTGTTACGAGAGGGGCGTCTCGGCTGTTGCTTCTTGTCTGGATGAATACGTGCCCGCAAAGCGCCATCTCGCGGTCGTCTACCGTATTACACCGCGAGAGCAACCGTTAATCATATCGTCTACCACCACACGACCGGATAATATTTGCCATATATCTGCATAACCACTCGATTGTTCACGAATTACGAGATTCCGAAAAGCACGAACTATTTTCGTTTTTTACAGCAACAACAAAACCGCAAACGGTTCATTTTTTTTAACGTATCGAAATTACGCATAAGCTACGCTTAATGTTTATCACTATTGTTCTATTTTATTATAGTCTATTCAGACATTTGTCTTTTCAACTATCCATTTAAAGTTTATTGTTATCTAGTGAATAATAATAATCTATAATAACGATGAACTTCAAACGAAAGGCTGGAATCGCAAATCATTATGACTATCGTGTTTTTTGTGGTTGGTATAATTACTGTTCTTAATATTATCTCAGTTACCAAGATTAACAATGAATAGCTTAGTTTTTTTGTGGCGAACATAGAGTACTGAACATTGACAACTGGCATTAGGAAGTATTGAGGTTTAGTCATGGAGAATTACACGATCGAGCAATGCATAGAAGTTGTTAAAATGCAATCTGCAACAATGTAGTTATTGCAGTTGAAGTTTCACGGTCGTGTTATCTCGCGCCGCGGCGATGTGAATTGGCCACCAAGATCGTGGGATTTGACGCCATTGGACTTCTTGCTTTGGGGTTTTCTGAAAGGAAAAGTGTATGCCAATGATCCACAGACCATTCCGGAGCTCAAGGAAGCAATTGGACGCACCATTAATGAAATTAGTCCGCGACTATGCGAAATGTTATTGAAAATTTCGTCAAAAGAGTGAACGTTTGCAAACAGGGACGCGGCGGTCATTTATCGGATATTGTGTTCCACACATAACCCCCATGTTTGTACCTTATATTAAAATAAAAATATTTGCACTTTTCAAGTAAATAATACGTTTTATTAATAAATAAAAATATCAGGCCATTTTGAGATGCCTTATACAATAAATACAATTATTATCATTTTAATTGTCATGCTGGATTATTTAATTAATTTCTATATAATAATATAACATCTGAACTATATTTTCCTAAATTTTCATTGCAAAATATTGATAAATAAGCCGTTGGCAGCAAATCTCCGCAGGCGTCTCGAAAAAAAGTTGTTTTGCGGTTTACGTTATAACTCGTCACTGGATCATCTGAAACAAAAAAATAAAAATGCATTTATTAGGTGAGATATTTCTCGAGGTAACGCTGCCGAGTTTTTTTTAATCGATTTTTTCATTTTCGGTAGCACTTGGAAGGCAAAAACGCAATTTTCGCTAAAAAAATTGGCAAATTTGTTATTGTAAGGTAAAAAATAATTATAAAAAAAACAGTCGGCAGCGTTACCTCGAGAAACATCTCACCTAATAAACGCATTTTGATTTTTTTTGTTTCAGATGATCCAGTGACGAGTTATAGCGTACACCGCAAAACAGCTTTTTTTCGAGGCGCCTGCGGAGATTTGCTGCCAACGGCTTATTTATCAATATTTTGCAATGAAAATTTAGGAAAATGTAGTTCAGATGTATTATTATACGGAAATTAATAAAATAAACCAACATTACCTGTATCGTCTAAAAAAATTCTTGAAAATATGCATTTTTTCACCGAATTAACCTTACCCCGCCCTTAAATGGACGTAATAATGGCATTTGCCGTGAATTCGTACCGTTTTCATAATGGAGAATTTATATTATATATAGGGTTGAAATTCGCATCTCGTTGCAAGGCAATGAAAATTCTTTTTGATACCCTATTTTTATTATCACCCAAAATCGCTGAATAAGGATCGTAAAAAAATCTTTGCGTTATTTTTCATCGTTTAATTGCATTGCGTTCCAACGATGCAAACTTCGGCGTCATACAAGGTGTGTTTATAAAGTAATGCAAGTGTTGTCGTAAAAACAAAATGTATTCAAAATATAGGTACAAATTTTTAGAAATCTTCGAAGTACTCTCCTCGTGGATCTATACATTTTTTCCAGCGATCTTCCCCGAAACGGTACGCACCTTGGACAGCCTCGACGGGAACCTCGTTCAGAACGGTTGTCACGGCGGCTTGGATCGCCTCAATGCCGTCAAAACGATGTCCTTTGAGGGCGATCTTAGGGTAGCTCTGTATTTTTTTATCAAATCTTAGGAATTGTCTGAAATTTAACTATGGTGTAGACATGCCCTTCATGGACTGATGCCCGAATTTTCAATTCAATTCACCGTTTAGTTTATGAGATTATTGCAATTGAATGCGGGTCTTTTTGTAAGCAATCCCTATACCTAACACATTACCCGATAGGACGTTGCTCACATTTTTCAATATGGATTCTAAACGGAACTTGGGATTTAAAAATAAAAACATTTGTGTATGCAGTACTATTGTGGGATGCATATGAAAAAAAATGGTAATTTTTGACCGTTTAGTTTCGAAGATATCGACTTTTGAAAGGTTTTAATTTTATTCCACACGGAACTCGGGCACAACCAGCTGCGACGAAATTGCAACTGCGGCGAACGGGGATAGTACGATATCCGAGGCGCCTAGTTTTGACCGTTGATTCTTGAATTGAGGCGCCTAGTCTTGACCGTTGATATTTGAACGAAAATAATGAGAATTTCAGAAATAAAAAATTTGCCGTTTCGGCTTCCTCAAGGAATTATGAGCGCTTTTAGCGGTAATTGGAAAAACGCCAAAATTCAACGATAGTTGTTGGCTCATGGGTACAATATCTTTATTTTATCATAAATAATGGAAATTGATCGGGCGAGCTTCAAAAAGTATTTGTTTAGTATTGCCTGAACGGCAAAAACTTATTCTCTTATTTTGTCGAGACCCAAGAAGTTATACTTTAATATAGTACACCATTTTTTCCGAGCTTCTCTATTGGGAAGATGCTATGTACGTGGAAGGTGTTTCGGACGCGAAAGGTATTTGCGCGGAGCGCAAATACCTGGAGCGCGGGGGTCCGGGGGTGTAACCCCCGGCTCGGCCCCTTGCGGGGAGGAGGGGTCGGAGCCCCCCCCCCCCCCCCCCCCCTGAAGGACACTAAACGCAGTATTTATATGATTTTCAACATAAATTCCGAGATTATAATGCTTTATTTATTTATATTCTTTGTTAATTTATAACAATAAGAATTGTTCCATATAATTACTACACCAAATTACTAAACGATACATTTTACATAAACTTGGAGCCTTACGAGTCCGAAGGGGGATGAACCGTATACTTTTAATCCCTCTTCGGACTTCTAGCGATTAAAAGTGCTACTTTACTCTCTGTCTAGTCGCACCTATAAGCGAGGAAAACATGGTAGTGGTATTTAAAATACATTTTTGGCTTCTGAGATACTGTTGAAACTATATATTTCCAAGTTACCTTGCCTGATGTTCCTTGAAATTTTCAAATTCGAAAAAACGTCCTTTTCGATAACTAACGAAACATTCTAATTTTAACGCAAAATAAGGGAAATATTAACTTTTACCACTCTTTATATTTTGTTTATTTTTACTCGATAACCATAAATTCACCGTCAAATCTTGGCTCCTCGGATATCGTACTCTTGCCCGGCGAGCTGATTGGCGCGTGGTTGGGAACTTGAAGCGTGTTTTTTTTCGAGTTTTAGTAATTCTGGGAAGGATTTGAAATAGATTTATTCTCTCAACCAATTTAATTTGTTCAACTCATGCATATATATTGGGAGTACAAATAAGTCTTCGCCGTTTTTTTTATCAAAAATTGGGCATTTATTTTGAAAGAACGGTACTTTATGTTTTATTCAAAGTATTGTCCATCGCTAGCCACTACTTTTTGCGATGTTTCTGGCAGCATATGGATGCCGTGTCGGAAGAACGCTTCATCTTTTGAGGCTATCCACAAATCGACCCAATTTTTGGTATCTTCATATGATGTGAAGTGCTGCTCAGACAGGCCGTGCGTCATCGATCGAAATAAATGATAGTCAGAGGGAGCAATGTCTGGTGAAAACGGCGGGTGGGGTAAAACTTCCCAATTGAGTGTTTCCAAGTATGTTTTGACCGGTGCCGCAACATGTGGACGAGCATTATCATGCAGGAAAATAAATTTGTCGTATCTGGAGTAGTAGTGGGCGCGTTTTTCTTTGAGTACTCGGCTCAATCTCATCAATTGTATTCGGTAGAGAGCCCTAGTAATGGTTTCGTTCAGTTTGAGCAACTCATAATACACGACACCAAGCTGATCCCACCAAATATACAACATGATTTTTTTTTCCATGAATATTCGGCTTGGCTGTCGATGTTGAAGCATGTCCAGGTGGTCCCCATGATTTCCTCTTCTTTGGGTTATCATAGTGGATCCATTTTTCATCACCAGTAACTATACGATGCGAAAAACCCTTTCGCTTATACCTGGCAAGCAGCATTTCACATGTGCAAAATCGGCGTTCAACGTTTCTCGGCTTCAGTTCATATGGAAACCAATTTCCTTGCTTTTGAATCATTCCCAACGATTTTAAACGATGTGAAATTGCTTGTTGAGTCATTCCTAATGTAAGTGCAAGAATAAAGAATACGCCGAGCATGTACCGAAATTACACCACAAATGTTGGCTGAAGTTAGACGGTCTTTTCATCAGCGAATTAACAAGTGCTTACAAGTCGAGGGTCATCACTTCGAGCATCTTCTGTAGGTAGACCCAAACCAAGGTTAGTGGATCCTTTGAAAGTGATTATTCCGATATTTTTCGATTTTTCGACTATTTTCATACTTTGCGTGACTAGAATGACCTTGTGTTGTAAGTCGCTGAATTCGTCTTAAAATCGGTAATAATGTCATCGAAAAAAAATACATGGTTCCATTTAAAAAATTGGGGTTGACCTTGACGTAGCTTCAGCGCCTCCACTGATAAAAAAATAGGGTGGTCCAGTATGACGGCCTTCTCGAACACTGAAACTTTTGTCTGAAACATTTTTGGATATGATCAATAGTTTGAGTGCTATTGCTCTGTAACACTTTATGTGCCTCACCCTGTATATTGTTTTTTAATTTACTACTTTTCACAGCATAGTATTTCCGCTTTTTACAACGAACCATCCTCAATACAACTATAACTAAATTATTTTATTTAATTTTAGCAGCATTTGCTCGTTACATGGCTGTCACAGCTTACAGTCTTTTGTCATGCACGATTACAGCGCCGCTCTCTATACGTGTAGGCGACCTATCAATGCATGAGGTGTGATTGTGAAGGACCTACAGAGTGTACAAGCTCAGTCAAGAATTTACAACCAACAGCATCATATAGGCATTGGATTTTACTATACGCTGTGGCCGAAACTTTTAGGTCATAACGTGTACCTACAGAACTACCTTCATCTTCGAAAACAACAAGAAGTCTGCCGAAGCCAATTCGGGACTGTAAGGGGGCTGGGGCAGCGTTGCCAAGTTGTGCTTGGCCAGGAACTCACGGCGCAGTACTTGATCGCGAACCGTTGTTCGATCGTTTGCTCTATCGCCCGTCATGACACGGTTGTTGAGACGTGGTTCACAAAATCAACGATACAGACGCAACCACTGCTTGGAGCAAACTGACCTTATGGGGACGTTGTGAAGCCAAGCGTTACCTCATCTAGCCCAAGCGGTTCGAACGCGTTGCGACGTACAGTCGCTTCACAATAAAATCACTTGCATTACTTTATGAACACATCTTGTAATTACATAGTTCTCACAATATATCTAACATTATAGTAACAATAATATTATAACAGTAAATATTGAAATAATCATTCTTACCAGTAACAATATTGAATAATGGTGTTGTTACTGTTATGAAATATTCTGTCGTACCACATTTTCCTTCAGTTCGATAAATTCCGATACTGGACAAAACATATTAGTCTTCTGTTCTGAAAGCGACAGAAGTCACGGATGCACATGTACACACATACACACACATATATATGTATATGTATGTATGTATATATATATATATATTTATATATATATATGGAAGGGTATACGTCTCTAAATATAAAGCTCAGTCTCGCATTGGAGAGATCACGCTCGTGGTCTCTCCTCTCGCTCACTCACCGCGGGCATATCTGCTTTTCGCTCCACACGGCGTGTGTTCAACGTAGTTTCGGGGCTTACGCGCGAATAACTGGGCACGCCCGGATCGTGTGTTCTTCTCTGGTTCTCTTTCTTGTTCGTGGCTAAAAATCGCCGCCGAAAGGCTGGCCGCGGGTGTCAGTTTCCGTGAGTTATATTTCATATGTGCGTGAATATTAAACAGC
The DNA here is from genome assembly GCA_963932345.1 of Ophion ventricosus. Taxonomy (NCBI): domain Eukaryota; kingdom Metazoa; phylum Arthropoda; class Insecta; order Hymenoptera; family Ichneumonidae; genus Ophion; species Ophion ventricosus. The sequence continues at coordinate 20,033,343 of OZ010714.1, forward strand.
GCTCGTTTTTATTTCTCTTCCTCTC